>OZ026860.1:8588868-9188868 GCA_964023215.1 Eledona agricola | reverse complement strand
AGCTGCTTTTTGTTTTTCAGATTAAAGCTGGAAGCCCCGCGCCGTGAGAGTTGGCCGAAGAGCAGGCACCAGGCATGTGAAGAAGAAGGTAGGTGTGAAGGCGGCTTTAGTGCGGCGGCACGTTCGTTGCAAGCGGCAGGCAACGTTTCGTCTCTGTTTGTGGGTCGTCCTTGTCTCCAAATGGACGCGGGCCGTATTTCGGTGTCGAATGTAGGTGCCATATCAAGGATGTCGAGGTGAATAGCTTCTCCGTCCACTGTGTGTTGCTGGAACTTTAAACGTAGGTGTCGTCGACGTTGTTGTTGTTGGTCGTTGGTTTTAAAGGCGCCCAACGGTTTTGGCGGAATTCGGATTACGACGACTTCCTCATAGCTTTCGCCAAACGGACTGAAACGGCGAAATCTGCAGGTCCGGTCGAAAGTGCGTTTCGCCGCGTTCGCAACACGTTTCCGGTGCATTTGGTGAAATGTGCTTAGTGGTACGATTGTGGACTCCAAAACCGAATCCCGACCGTCGTGACAATGTGACACCAGCGTAAGTCGATATTTCCGCGATTTGATGGGAACATCTCGATCTCTGCAATTTTCGTGACCCAAGTCCGGTCTCTTCCTCCCGCGCTTTGATCTCCTAAATTTAGACGCGTTTTTATTTTAGCGCTCCTGTTTATATGTTCCATTTAAAGCAAACAAAAATAGGACGAAGTACAAAAATGTGATGAGTTTTGGTAACCAGATGGCGACCGATTAAAGACGCTCCATTCAAAATAGACTTACATAACACGACCGAATTTCACGACTATCGGCTGAAAAAATTCAAACCCGCATTCATTCCCCGCACGATTTAAATTGACCAAATTTGTCGACGTTCTTGGCGGATATGGAAATCCTCCATAACGAACGCGCAGATTTTCATGTTTTATTCAAATCGAACCGTGTAAGGCGACTTATGCACTGATAATAATAAATACTTAGTAATGTTACGATAATTAAACGCTCGGATTTCATTACATCGCCATCACCCATCTGGACGGGATTCAATGAGTAACCTTTTTTTGACGCTAACCTCTTTTTTCTCCTGATCAAATCACCACTTTTCGTCGACCGAGCGTGACCATCTTCAGGTGTTCGCCATAAAGCCGAACTAAGGTTAAAGTGGAGACAATAAAATTTAATGCTGACCATTCGTAGCAGAGGAATGATACAAATCACTACCACTACAATACCACTACCAATACAATTTTTATAAAAGCTATTATTTTTTTTGGAAATATGTTGAGTTAGCTCCTCAGGACGCTCACTATAGCCCCTCTAATGTATCGGTCTAAAAACCCCAATAATATCGTTATTATTTATACAAACTATTGGGGAACTGTGATAAATTTATACAGGATCGTTATAAGTGATTGCAGTCAAAGGGTGTTGTAAAATTTTGCGTGCCACTTCGTTGTGATAATGCATCATTTTCCGCACCACAGTAAATGACCACAGTAAATGACAAAAAAAGCACGCAAACGACAAAACACAAGTACAAAAAATTACGAGAGGCATATTCGGCTAAATAAAAATCCCTAAATTAGAAATATATTCGTATGGAGCGTAATACGAACTGTGGTAATATTGGGCTCAATAAATAAAATTAGAAAAAATATGAAAATTTTTTAGAACGCGAATTGAACCATGAAATATCAAGTAACGTGGTATGCATTGAAAACATGAAGTACTAATTTGCGTAATGAGATAAAAATCGTTTGCCTCAGCTCTGCCCTGCTTAATAAAAAAATAAAAATTATTTGCAGGAAAATCGAATTTTGGCTTGCAGGCAATGCTGACATAATGCGGTGTTTCAGTGATTTTTGAAAATTGCTTAACCTGTTACCGCATTTTTTTTTTTTTGGTTTTGATAAAATAAATATGTTTTTATTATGGATCCGAGGGTCTGGGAAAAATAAGGAACAAAAATCTGATTTTTGGAAAAAAGTCAAAAAATGTAATATGTAATATGTCACAACGAAAAGCAGAAATGTATCATGACTCAGTCTCAATAGAAACGTGAAGTACCTAGATGTTAGTGAATTTTCCTGACAAAAATTGCGGGTTTTTTTCTGTATTTTGTACTCGAAAAACCTTAGTAATTGTGAATCAGGCATGTTTAGCACAAATTCCAAAGTGCGTCACCCCACATTTGCCGGCGAAAAATTATGAGAGGGGGCCACGAGCGTGCCAAATGTGATACAGATATCATGAACGAAAAAGAAATCCAGTATAACATTGAAAAAAAAGTTTACCTGTGCCATATATGATAGATTCGTATTTTTCATTTTGCGTTTGTTGTACCTTTGGACCCACCAAAAAATATAGAAATTGTTATAATTTGAATATCTCGAATTTGCGCTATTTAACAATGACATCACACCGGAAAAGTCAATCAGCCACAAGATATTTCAATGCAACATGGTTGGCGCCCCTGATTCGTGATTAACGTGTCAATTATTTTCTCGGTCTCTGGTCGTTTTGCACCACAAAACTAATAAGTACCCCCAAAATAAGTGCCCGAGTTTAGTTCTTTTAATGGATTATTGGCAAAATGAAATTAAACGTATCAGCTGTTGTTTATTAAAATTATGCATTGAAAAGTGAATGTGGTAGCGGCTGGAAGTTTGAAATTTGTCAAAAAAGTTTTTAAAGTAAACAGGTAAAATTTTGTAACAATTGTTAGTTTAGTTTCTTACCCCCTGAAATTTGTTTAAGCTTAATTTTATAGTCGTCATGGCAAAAACTACCCAAAAATGTGAAAAATCCAAATTTCAAGTAGCACGTCATTTATTAAATGTTACAGTCTTAAGTTTTAATTTTCAAATGTTTCTAATTTTATGTTATAACTAGTTTAGTTGGGAAAATATCCCGTTGCATATTTTTTATGACACTTATTTTGGAACGGAGGGAGTAATAATTTCAACAAGCACAACCCTATCCAGATTAAATGTTATGCAAATGTCAAATCTCCAACTTGACATTCAAAATCCCTAAAATGGCCAACTTTTTCCAGTCAGCGAATCAAATTGTTCCAAACGTCACCATGACCGCAATTTTTAAACACAATTCTACCCAAAACGTTTTTTGAATGCCGATAATTCAAAATATGATTTGTCTAATTAGCAACAGGAGATTCCATCAGTCATAAAAAAGTGCGATTTTCCAACACACTACAGTATTTCCCATCATTTTTACTTTTTACTATCCCTAAAAAGTTTATTTTGTTTGTCAAATGTGCGGTCCTGACCATGCAAAAAGTAAACAGAAACGAAGGAATGTGGCAAATCCCCAAATACTTAATTTGCTAGATATGACGTTTTAATTAAGCAGGGTAGAATTCCGCATCTCACCACTCGTATTTTTCAACATTTCAGGGTTGATTGTTGAGAAATGTTATTTATATTCGACTGTATGTTTGAGGTCCGTTACTGTGGCGTGTGTATGATTGAGCTTGGAATTTGTATGTTTGAGATCAGTTCTCGCTAGATTCGGTTATGCAAGAGTAGGCGTCAAAAAAACGCAATAATGTCAAGGCCCGAGCTTCACAGGTGGCGTGTAGACGTAGTGGAGGATCGATTTCCCGCGCACCGAAAGGTTGGCAACAATCCTCGTAATTAAATTTCCCCGAATCGCACCCCGGCGTCGTTCGTTTTGGCACACCTTTTGTGTGTCTAATGTTTTCAGGTCGACTGTACATACGGCCTCTGGAAGGTCGGCGGAACGCAGAGAGGGGACAGTCAATTGTAAAAGTCACTGACCACGTTCATGCGAGAACCGTGAATACAAAAAGGCACGTCGAGAACGTCGCCAGAGGAAACTGAGGAGGCAAGGGTTGGGCAGGGACGAAATCATCAGAAACGAGAGTGGTTTGATTAGAGAAGTGTGTGATTAGCGTCTTATCGCGTTGGATGTGTCGCTTCCGTTGTGGCGCAACTCGAAATGGTCGAAACGGTGCCGTTTTTAGCCCCACAACAAACCTTTTTACTGCTCGTACAGCTCTATTTATACCGCAACCTAAAATTAAGAAACTTCTGCTCCGGATTGTAAACGCCGACCCCTGCGGATCCGCAGCCATCATTATCGACGCTCTTAAAATAATAGATTTGTCCTTTTTGACCCCCGTTTGGTCCATGAATCGCCAATTATCACGATCGACGACTACTTCCGATTCCGTCCGACTCGTTTTCATTCATGCTTTTCTACGAGCAATAATTCAAGCGAGACCGTTTCGTTGTCAAAAATTGTGTTTACCATCCATGCTTCCTGTTGACGAGGAGCTTATTCATGCGTATTCGAAAAAAAACATCTTGCGCCCGTTTCTCTTCGAGGCGTTCATGCGAAAGGTAGGAATCGCGTTGTCGTCCACTTCCAAGGGCCTCAAACCTATTCAATTTACTGCGGATATTGACACTCGAACATTATCTGATACTGTTCTAATGAAGCGGAGCATGCCGAGCACAATTATTAAATTATTAATTGTAACGCACGTCGCCGGAACCGGAAATTCGGGGTCTTCCGTTCCGGAATCCGGACGACAATCTTTTCGGGTCGACGTTGTCGCCGGCCCCGCAGATGGTTAACATAAAAGTGGGAGCCGATCGAGTTGAGGAAGTGGTGAATGGTTTGGGGTGGTTTGCGAACATGAATGGGGCGTGCGAATTGTTCGCTCGTTTCCTTGAATGTACGCCGTTTCATTCATGATGGCTGCCTCCCATTCATAAAAAGCCGGCGCGCGGTTGGCGTTTCGTCCGCTCGGCGCGCCACCGTCGCCCCCATCGGCTCTCCGACCCGCGCTGCCTCAGTCCGCTCCGAGATGCTGCACGCTGTAGTTGGTGTCGTCGTTAGTGTTGGGAATCGAGAGCAAATCGTGCAGTAATAGTGTGAAAATCGGCGCGTTCGCGATGCTGGAGCAACGGAGAGAAGCGGCGACGTGGGGCACGACCGTCCCGGCGCCGTGCGACAACCGGCCGCCGGCGTCCGACTCCCGGTGAGTTTCCGGCCCATATGCGTCCTTGTTGCCGACCTCGTCCACCTGCGTGCGTATGACATTGAGGCGTGTGGGTGGTGGGTGTGCTCCCTCCGTCCATCCATTCACCGAAACCGGCGACGTCCGCGCTTTCTTATTTCGCACGCGGGTACAGTCGCGCGAAACGCACCCGGAAACGTTACGTAAGGTCCACGAGGACGGGGTGCCCGAGGAAGCGGCACCAGGTGCCCGGGCTCGGGCTCAGCCCTCGGCGCACCCACTCTGGCGGCGTGGGTCGCTGCCCACTTTCGTAAACCACGTCCAACTCGCACATGCATATTTATGAGACGTGGTGGTGGCGGTTTCGTGTGGGGAGGCCTCGAAAACGCGCTTCTGCTCCTTGCGAATCGCCCGCTTTTCTATCGGAGGCGAGTTTAACAAACTTCAAGTCCGCGGACGTGAACGCGTTCGAAAAGCAAAATAATCGATCGGATTCAAACTGGCAAACATAACAAAGTGGTTTACTCGAAATTTGAAACAACACCAGATATCCAAACATCATTAGCGACTATTAGTAACAATGAAAAAAATCACAGATTGCTGCTTAATACCAACTCGCAAATTAAATATACAGAGTGGGAACTTTAACTGCAATAAATTGCGAAAAATTTCGTTACACGATTTTTGTTTTAATTTGCCACAATTCAGCCATCAGTTTTTCTATTTATTTACTCAGTGGGCTGCTCTTCAAATGGCAATTGACACTATTGCAAAGTACAACGATGTACTTTTTCATGTCTTATGTGAGAAAAATACCTACAAACTGCTTTAAAGATGCTTGAATGCGGGCAAATTATCTTATCGCCAGTTTTTGCACGAAATGTAATTCTCTTTGCAAACTGTTAGTTTGCTAGGGTGGTTACAGCCCCCTAAGTAAAAAAACAAAAACTGATTAGGCTGAAAGTAGTATTTAAAAAGAAAATCGACGTGTTTCAGGTATTTTTGCAAATTCATTTGTATTGAAGATAACTGAATTAATTCTAGTTAAAGTTTCCACTTAGTATATACAGTGGTGTCGCGATAATCCGGATCGATTAACCCTTTGCGGCACGACTGGTTTTTTTATTGAATTTTAGCAAACTTTTATCTTTTCCATGGTTTTTTGGACCTAAATAACATATAAACCAAATTTTTATAGAAACATTTTATTCGAACAATTATTTATTTAGTGGCTTGTACAGATAACCACTGTGTAACAAAGGCAAAATAAAATAAAAAAAGTTAATACCCCAAGATCCTTTTTGATTTGAGCTCATTCTAGAAAAAAATTATTTTGAAAATTTTCAGTTGTTTTATTGAGATTTCAAATGAAACCAAAACAAAATCTCACAAAAAGACATGTCCGATATAGAGAAAGTGACAACTGAAAATTTGTACTTCTTTCGATAATAAATAAGTGGTGATATAATTTTTTTAACTTTTTGCAAAAGAATAAATATCTAAGTGGTGGATGCCAATTCTATATAAACATGGTTGCACTGTTTCTAAACTTATCGGCAGAGCAAGATAAAAATGTACCCGCTAAAACAGGGCGCTCTGTTAAGTATATAACCAACGTGGTTTCAGCTTAAAACCGGTACAACGCTAGATAAAAATTTTTGTATAGGTGGTTTTACGGTGAAACCACTTACCCGAAAAGGGTTAAAACCATGGCGATTAAGAAATAATCCGAATTAGCAAGTACAACCTTAAATGGGTATTTTCAAAATGCTTCAATGCGTGCAAACGCGAGTTTATTATCTTATCGCCAGTTTTTGCATGAAATGTAATTCTCTTTGCAAACTTTGTTAGTTTGCTAGGTTGGTTACAGCCCCCTAAGTAAAAAAAGAAAAACTGATTAGGCTGAAAGTAGTAATTAAAAATGAAAATCGACGTTTCAGGTATTTTTTGCAAATTTATTTATATTCAAGATACTGAATTAATTCTAGTTGGTTTCCACTTTGTATATACAGTGGTGTCGCGATAATCCGGATCAATTAAAACTATGGCGATTATGAAATAATCCGAATTATCAAGTACAACCTTAAATGGGTATTTACAAGTAAAAAACTGCATTTGAGCAGATTAGGTTATTTAATGTAATTATGTACGCTTTTTTATATTACATATGTATTATGTATTATTATTCAGATTAATTTTCGATCTTATTGGTTTCAGTTGTAGACAACACTTTTACCGGTTGCGCTTGAAATTTGTTATTTTGGCGTGCCTAGTGTAACATTGAAAAGCCACTGATAAAGCAATACAAATTAAGTCGTAACTCGTTTATTAGGTAAAATTCATACAAATTTCCTAGAAACTGCAGTACATATGTCTGTACAGAAGTTATTCCGGATTAAAGAATCAAGAAAAACCCGGACTACAACGTGCGCATTTCTTTCGATTTTTCTCTTTCTCTCGTCAGTTTGACATTTTATTTCCTCTGTTGTTTTCCTTCCAGCTTCGTTCAATTCTTTTCTTGGCCTTATTCTCTTTCCAATGTTTTCTGGTCTTGTCCAAGCGATTCTGTTAACTGTTCGTCTATCTCTCCAGTCATTGTAGTCTCTTTGATTTTATTACTGAATCTAAGATGGGTTCGTTGAACAATTCATATATTTCTGTCTACATTATTTTCTCCAAATATTCAGGTTTTTCCATAATTGTATTGCTTGCTCCTTTTTTTATCATTGTCCATGTTTCACTTCCGAAGGCTGTTTTATATATTTTTATCTTTGAGGTCTTTGAGTTCCTTTAGTCTCAATAATTTTTGTAACTTTGTTGCACATGTATTAATTTTCGTTAACGTGAAAACTACTTCTGGGCCTTCATCACATTTATTGTTTATCCACGTAGCTAGATTTATTGTTAGAGTCCGTGCAAAATCTCATGACCCAAACTCGCGCAGGGAGGGGAGCCCCATTGACATTTCAAAACTCAACCGTCCCACAAACATTCGCTGTCCGAACTGTAGGCAACCACCATCGCTCACAAGTACGTTTGGTTGTGTGATACACAAATAATACAATAATTTATCATGTGGAAATGCATTTTTAATTCTACAAAAAACGACTAAAACTAAATAACAAAGTAACAAATATATAGACCCCTGCCCACTATTCTAATGGAGCGCACCCCAAATCCGCTAACACGGAGTCCTGCGTGTAAGCCTCACTATCACTTTCCGTTTCAGAGAAATCGCTGTCACCTTGGTTGGGCGTGATTATTAGTTCCTCTATTTCGTCGATCACCGCTTCGCGTCCCAAAAACTCGTCCTCCAGTTGAATCACATGCTCACAAACTTTTTGCCACGCGTCCGCACCAATTGAGTTGAATTTATTTACAGCCAATTGTCGCACATCGTCCAATTTAAATGTCACATTATGTCTCGCCACATGGTTTTTGACTTGCGCCCATATCTTCTCAATTGGGTTTAATTCGGGGTGGTAGACAGGTAAGCGGAGCACAACATGCCCATGTTCACTGAGCACCTGGTCGATAACATATGTTTTATGTTGTGCTTTATGTAAACATATTGTTGCATACAACTCAGGCCGCGTTTCTAACAGGTCGAATGCAACACCTCGAGCAGATAACCATTGCCGCATGTCAGCTTTCTTCCAATTCATAGTAGGATTCTGTTCGATTGTTACATTATGATATGACGCGTTATCAATCACAAGAACGGAATTGGGTTCCAAATTCGGGATAAGTTGTTCGGTCAGCCATTTCATAAAGTTGGCTTGATTCATGTCGTCATGATAATCGCCCGTCTTTGGTTTCGGTTTATTCACTGTTTTTCTAGGCGAGTTGAATTTGTGACCTACAAGTTACGTGATAAGCGGCACACTTCGTCATTGATGGGACGCTTACCTGGGACATATTCCCGGAGAATACGTTTCACCGTACTCAATGAAACGCCAGTGGCTTCGGCCACCTTTTTCATTGTGACGGTTTTCGTATCTGCGGCACAGGGGCCAGTGGATAGAAATGTGTATACATTTTGTACCATCTGACGCCCCTGGCTGTGGACCACTTTCTTGTTCATTTGATCTTATTTCAGAGTCACAAGTATGATAAAATAAAAGCGTACTTTTCACCGTTGGTTATATAGGTTATACGTCACTCGATAATGGCGGAAAGGCGTGGTGTCGGTCAAAACTCGAGGGTCGACAAATTTAGTTTGCGTAGTACACGTAACCTTGGACGCATTTACGTTTCTGCGCTGGTTCATGAGATTTTGCACGGACTCTATGTTCCCGTTAATGAGGGTTTCGACGTTTGGGGTTTTGTTCTGGTTTTCATTTGCATAACGTCAGTGAAATGGCAAAATTTTGCACGAGCCACAAAAAGTCTTTAATCCGTCATATTTGGGCTTTTTGTGACAATTTTTTCCAAATTACAAAAATTATGTTGGTTACGAATTGTTTAGCTTTATATTTCAATGAGACTCAGTATTAAAATCTTAAATTTAAATCTTATCACGTTTTACGCGATTGTGCAATTTCACCGACGATATACATATTGTGAAATGGCAAAACCACGTATCTGCGGATAGTAAAATTATGCACGAGACACAAAAAAGTATTTTTTATTCACCATATTTGCACTTGCGACATTTTTTAAATAAATTATGAAAAAATAAGTAGTACAAACGGGTCTAATGGCCGTCTGACGCTAAGTCAAATTATATATAAAGTTTTATATAAAATCTGAACGTGAAATAAAAAAATTTATATACCTTGTGCTCTTCAACTTATCATGCAGTAAAAAGGAAAAATGTAAAATGTGGAGTCGGAGTTGTTTAAAGAAATGTATTTATTTAATCAGTCAGTATTTACAATACTCTTCCATATTACTATTAATTAAGCTTATTTAAGATATATCGAACATCTCCAAGTGTTTGTTGTTACAATCTGCTAACCCCATGAATTAATTCTTCTTGACTACGAATTGTTTAGCGTGCACAATACTGCAATGGGACTCTTGCCATTAAAATCTCAAATTTAAGTCAGTTACGGCAAAACCATTGCCGTTTCACCGACGATATATTGTATTTATTTTTAGTCCCATCTGATGTTTCCTCTATAAGTTAGGTATTCTGGTTAGTAGTCCTATTTGACTACTAGTGATCCAAGACCACGTCATCTGCATATGCTAAACGTTTGTGACTTTTTGTGTGCAGTGTTCCCTGTCTGTTAATTTTGCTGTTTCTGTTAACTTCCTCAAGTGTCACGGTAAAAAATCATGTCGATAGTGGGTCTCCTTATTACATACTTCAAATTTGCTAGTTTAGTGGTCCTACTCTTACCAGGCCTGTTGAAAAAAATTGATACACCTAGAAAACTAACTACCTAGTAGTAGTAAAGATGTCTTTTTAGAACAAACAATAAACTTGTAAATATTCATTTCTGTTATCATGTGGAAGACAGATCTAGGGAATATTACAACACCAAAAAAACCTGCATCCATGCTAGTTAATTTTGCTGTTTCTGATAACTTCCTCCAGTGTAACATTAAACAATAATGTGGATGGTGGGTCTCTTTATTACTTCAAATTCGCTAGTTTGGTGGCCCTCTACTCTTATCACGCTTAATTTAGTGAATTGTAGTTATTGAAAAAAATTGATATACCTGAACAATAATCAAACTAACTACCGGGCGACTATTAATGATTGACAATTATTTTATTATGTTGGTAACAGATTTAAAGTCTTAAGGTGGCAACATTTTCGACATAGCCCCCTTTAATTTCAAAAATGTTAAGCAATAGAGTTCGACAGCTAGGATGCCAACACTTCGAACACCTTCTTTAAATTTATTTGTAATTCGTGTTATTTAGCAAAATTTGTTGATTATTTTGAGATCTTTTTAACATTGTCAATTAATCTAACCGAGAAAATTATATGACAAGTGACAAGCAGTACCGTGTTGCGCCAACTTCTCAGTGTTGCCAATCCACTTAATTTCGGTCATTCATTTATAATCAGTCGGTAGTAGCACAGATTACTCCAGATGACTAACTCAATGCAAATATTTTGACCTTTAACGACCTTCGAATTTTGTAACAGTTTTCAGATGGCGCACCGATCAAATTTTGCGGCAAATTTAAATAGTCTCTCCTCTCTTTATAGGTAGAAAAAATGCTATTATATTTTGTATATTTTATGATTTATTCTACAAAACTAATGTAAAAAATTGTTTTGTAGAATAAATCATAAAATATTCCTTCATTATTTACACGTCATACAAACAAACAATTTTATAAGAATCAATTTATTTTAATACATAATTTAAATTAAACAAAATTATACCCAAAATGTTAACAATTACATTTCTAAGATAGGTAAAACTTACACATATGATAATTACTTAGGGTTATTATATAATAATGGAACTTTTGAAAGACTTGCCGGACAACCAATAGAGCAACCTGGCTTAGTTCTTTAAATTTATACACAAAAATAAGGAATAATGAAGCCTAATATCTAACGATGCCGAAAAGTGTTTTTTGCAAACTCTTCACTTTTGCTTTAGATTGCAATTTTGGACATTTAGAGATTTTTGCCACAGCGTCGCTCTAGAATTATGTAATTATATTTCCTGAATTTGTTGCATTAATAAAACATCCTTACCTTTCTTCACTTTTTACCAGTACCACAAAGTAATGTACCACAAATAATGTAAAACATACTCATCTTTAGCTTAACATTTTTCACAAAATTAAGTTTTGACATTTACTGGCTTGATTATAATTGCAGAAAAATGCTGTTTTTAAAATATTATTTAGAAAAAAAGCAACAAGCGTAGAAACAGTCATGATTTTTAAAAAGCACGGAATTGTACATTGTTCAATTTAAAATAGTAAAAATATTGGGCCTTTTATTTGAATTTAAATAAAAGTTTTTGTAGTGACATCTAGCGGTCGTACAAAGTATTAGCAACGACTACAGCGCCTCTACATTTGGTTGCCCGATCTGTGACAAAGATGGTATGTGCTTAGTTTCATTGTGTAGAAAAGAGATTGTTCCGGACAAAATCGCCCTATGAAGTCAGTCATCTGGAGTAATCTGTGGTAGTAGTAAAGATGTCTTTAGAAGAAACAATAAACTTGTAAATACTCATTTCTGTTATCGTGTGTGTTACAACACCAAAAAAAAACTGCATCCAAAGTAGTGTAAGCGTGGAGTTGACAATAGTAATTTGTTTACATACTTTTAGCTAATTGGAAAGTATTTAGACAACAACAATGAAGCTATTGGGAGCTAGTAAGTTTGCATGTTTCTGAACATTTCATCTCATTACAGCAGCTGAACCGTTAACACTTCGTACAATATGATCCTTTCGCGGTTTTCCAATACTTTTTTTTTGAAACGCATCTCCGGTTTTCCCGCTTCGTAGTCTTGTGTTTAGTCGCTGTTCGTGCACTAGGAGCGATCTCTTCGCGTCCAGTCGATAAGTCATGCAGGTGTAGTTCAGTTCGGTGTGTTTGTTTGACTAACGCCGATGTTGTTTGTTCCAGGTGCTAGCAAAGATGAGGGACCTAGGAGGAGCCTGGCACGGCCGCTAGATCCCCCGGCCATATGGCTCACAATGGTGGCCCAACTTCCCCGCCGCGCGTGCATCGCCCGCGGGCGCCCATCATGAGCGCCCCCGCACCGCTGACCGCCCCTCTGACACCGCTGCGGCCCCAACCGCCGGTAACGCTCGCCGCCCCTCGTCCAGAGAACGAACGTGCAGCAAACGAATATGTGGAGACGCCGTTCAGGACGGCCACGCCGCCCTCGCCGTCGCCCCCTCCGCCGCCCCAGCCGCCCAGACAGCAGCAGAGGCCGACGCGGCTCGCCCTGCCCCCGCCCGCCGTCACCAAACAGCCGGCCACCGCCTCCTTCAGCAAGGAGCCGGCGGAGTGCGCGGCGCGGCCCTCCATCGTCTGTCCGGAGTGCAGTCGCTGTCGCTGCGAGTCCTGTCAGCAGCCCCGGCCGCTGCCCCAGCGCTGGGTGTGCAACGACGGATGTCTTCTGTCGGCGGACGCCGTCGTCGACTACGCCTCGTGTCTGTGCTGCGTCAAGGGCCTCTTCTACCACTGTTCGGAGTCCGACGGGGAGTCGTGCGCGGACGACCCGTGCGGGTGCGCTCCCGACAGACGCAAAGCGCGCTGGGGCTGCCTCGGCGCCCTCTCCTTCATCCTCCCCTGTCTCTGGCTGTATTGGCCGCTGCGGGGCTGCAAGCACCTGGTGGAAGTCTGCTACGCGCGACACTCGCGCACCGGCTGCCGCTGTCGGCCGCCCCTCGCCACTCCCGAGAAGAGACTCCTGGACTCGGACTTTTGACTCTCAGTGACCCACCGCAGTGTATTACGACTGCCTAATGTGTACCTACAACTTACGATTAATTTATTTTTCTCTCTCTCTCTCTCTCTCTCTTTTGTAAATACACAAGTGTATGAACCGAACTGTTATGATATTCCGTGCTTGTTGGCCGAGTGTCCCCCGGACGTGGAGGTGCTGTGTTGTGTCTGTGTTGAGGGGGCACCGGAACTACGCGGCTCTCCAGTATTATCTAGTCCTTGCCGCTTCCAACTTGTGTGCGATCGTTCCTCTTCCCCCTGTTTCATCAACTTTTCGTTTCGTTTGCGTCTTACTTAGTCAGGTCCGCGGCTCGGACCGCCCGCCTTCTGTGAAGTCCACGGTAGCGGCGGCCGCGGACCCCAACACGTGGAAGTTGCACACCGCTTGGAAGCGCCATCGTCGTGTGTGAGTGTGCCTGGATGTTTGCTGATGTACGCATCGAAATCACACGCCTGTGCTTAACCAGTGCTTAAACCGTCCTCTGCTGGCGCTCTTGCTAGTTTCAGCGCTAAATCCGACCATTTAACTATTTTTTATTTTTTCTATCACATTATTGTAAGTTCCAAAGTTGGCTCTGTGCAGCGCAATGAAAATATCCTACAGCGTGGATCAAAATGATTTGTTACCTTTGGAATCTTTTCACTATTCTACCGGTGACTATAAATGATTGACATTTTTGGTGTTTTTTTAACTCTTCCATTGGGTACACTGCTTTTCAAATTTGCAATTGTCAAATTTAAAAATTGCACATATCAGAATTGTTTTCAAAATGGTTTTTACAACTGGAAGATCTTTTCGATCACTCGCTGTAACCGTTTTCTCCGTTATTTGTCACTTTTCGTTCGCCATTATTCACTAAGTTTCACTTTTTGATAACAATATTCTAACCTGAAAAGTTAATAGACATAAATCACGACGACAGTTAATCTGTTACCAATTCCTCACTGTTGCCAATCACCTAAATTTAAGTCAATCATTTATAGTCACCCGGTACTATTTTTAAAGTTCATAGTTCTGTCAATAAATGACATCAATCAAATTGACGTTATTACAATTTATTGAATTAACAAAGACTTTCATCATTGAGGCGCATTTTCGATCTGGACCACTGACCTCTATGTAAGATGGATAAGCACAACATTGGATGCGCCAGAAATTTTTGTGACCATTACCGTGCCCTCCAAAATGGAGTCGGAACCTGATACACATGCGCATTTGATCAATTTTGAAATAGTGCAGGTGTTTGCCGTTACGTGTGCAGCAGTCGCATGGCTCTTTTATACCGGTGACTATAAATGATTGACATTTTTTGTGTTAGGTTGGCAATATTTTTTAACTCATGCATTGGGTACACTGATTTTCAAATTTGAAATTGTCAGATATAAAAATTGCCCATATCAGAATTGTTTTCAAAATGGTTTTTGCAACTGGGAGATCTTTTCGATGACTCGCTGTAACCATTTTCTCCGTTAATTGTCACTTTTCGTTCGCCATTATTCAGTAAGTTACACTTTTTGACAACAATATTCTAACCCGAAAAGTTAATATACATAAATCACGACGACAGTTAATCTGGTACCAATTCCTCAGTGTTGCCAACCAACTAAATTTAAGTCAATCATTTCTAGTCACCCGGTAGTACCGGGTGACTATAAATGATTGACATTTTTTGTGTCAGGTTGGCAATATTTTTTAACTCTTCCATTGGGTACACTGATTTTCAAATTTGCAGTTGTCAAATAAACGTCAAATTTCAAAATTCCCCGTTTGCAAAATGATTTTTACAAATGGAAGATCTTTTCGATCACTCGCTGTAACCATTTTCTCTGTTATTTGTCACTTTTCGTTCGTCATTATTCGGTACCTAAGCTACACTTTTTGACAACAATATTCTAACCTGAAAAGTTAATAGACATAAATCACGACAACAGTTAATCTGGTACCAATTCCTCACTGTTGCCAATTACCTAAATTGAAGTCAATCATTTATAGTCACCCGGTATTTTTTCAGAAATCTAATGGAATGGATGGAATTTTACAGGAATTTATAATTTTAAACGCCATGTGTTTCGACTATTTGGGCGTATTTTTAGATTTTACTGTTTTATTATGACCTATTCGAGGTGTAAGTGGACAGTTTTCCTTTTCTTCAGTTTTAACGGTTTAATTTTTTTTAATATTCATTATAACGGTTTCATACAGCTTCAGCCACCTTGCGTAATTGTAAAACTAGTGCGCAAACTCATTAGGTTCCGACGCAGATTCAATTTGCCTCACTTTTCATGTACAGTCATGGACAGTAAAGAGTAACACCCGTGTTATGCAAATACCGACTCTATGAGATATTGTCATTGAGTCGGTATTTGCATCACACCCACCGGCTAAAGTGTTATTCTTGACTGTCCACGGTTGCACACGATTGCTTATCCATTTCTATATATCGATCAGTGATCTGGAGGCATAGTTTGAAATTTTAATGTATTTTTTGAGGTCAGGTTGCAAGGGTAATGCAAGATGACAATCATTTTGTTCCACACTGTATTTTCCGTATCACATGTTGTGTTTAGCGCTAGAATTAGTACAGCAGCGAGCAGTATCACTGTCTTTGTCAACAATCGGTTTAATCAGCATTCGACATAACGAAAGATTTACTGCAAGTAGAATGAATTTGACGAAACGAGAGCGGATCGAGGGGACGAGTCCCGGACCATTTAACGTCCGGACATTCGGCATTTTTACACACATGTATTTGAAATTATTTTGTATTGTGCGTTTGTCTGGGTCTGTGATAAGAAAAAGGAGATAAACTCGCCTCGTCAATGCGCTCTTTATTCGCGCAATCGTTTCGTAATGGTAAACATACATCATAGGAGTTATCGTTCTTTGCTTTGTAATAATACCATTGCCCATTTTAAGTGGTCTGGTTCCTGCAAAATGACAAGCACCGCGACTTGGTTCCAAGCAGTGCGCTGGGTGTGTATCGTACGTAAAGTAAACAAAAATTTCGCGGGAACGAATCGGACATGAGATGCTCGGGTTCGTTCTTGCGAAAGCAGCAATGTGAAGGGGGGAGATACTCTCACTATTTTCGAGTGCCAAAAGGCGCAACTGTATAGTTATTGTACATATTTACAAATTAGTAATTTTGTAAAAACATATGATTGGACCGCTGGATCCGCTTTGTATAGACAAAGTGGAAACGCACGCGACCCCCAACTGCAAAAAATCAGCAGCGGCGGCGCGAATTGCAAATCGTACCGGATGTCGCATGCGTTTCCATTTTTCACGGATCATCCAACGATCTGATGGTATAAGTAATACAAACTCGTTGTTATTCACTAATGTTAATAACAACTGATCGTCGAAGTTACTTCTGCATTTTTATTTCTCGCACATCCTCCTCGGAAAGCGAAGCCGACGCGTCACGTGATCGGCCGGAAACGCCAGTTATACACAGGATGACTTCCATCTGGTCACATCCTCATTCGGAACGAAGGAATTCGAACCGGCGGCCGACAAGCGCGCACGCCGCAGCCCAGATTTTCCGAAAACCGCGCGCTTTTCGCCTACAAACCCCGAAAATAGCTTTGAGAGTTTTCGTGGGAATTTCGGGCAAGAACCATCCGACGACGATTTTCGCCCATCTGTCGTGCACGAATTTGCCGAGTCGCCGCGAGATTATCAGCCTGCCGTTAAAAATAAACAAGTCTTATGCAATAAAAAACATACAGCAACCTTGGAGCAGCACTTTTCCTCGAACTGTCAAATAAACGAATTACTACTTCATTGATTATTGTGCAATTCATTCATAATTTACCTGACGTGCACATGCGCCCATTAACTAACGAACGAACGAAACGAACTCCTCGACTCGATTTTCAAGGCTTCTGCCAAAATGGACGCGTGCCTCGGTGACCTTTTCCGATTGCTACGTCGACCGATTTTTTTCTTATTTGCGAACTGTGATTCCGATCGCTTCCTCTCCATTGATAAGTTTTTAATTCACGACGATCTTATCGCCGCCCACTCATTCATTCTTTTAATTACTTTGTTTACAAAAAATCCCTACGGCGTCGTTCAGTAAATTGCCATTGTTTTTAATTCAGTGACGTAAAGTACCTGAGTGCTTCGTAATCATCAATGAATTAATTTTTTATAAGATAATCATTTTACAATGATTAGTGTGATTTGATAATAACAATAATTGTAAAAGCACTTTATAACAGACGATAAATATGTAATTTTATAACAAGATTCAGATAACAGAAAGGGTGTGATCGATTTACGAGGGAAGTTCACAAAGTTACATATCTACACATGAAAACGAAATGCAGTTGAAGGCGTCACAAGCAAAATTGTAAAAGTTGAGTAAATATGCAAGTTATGTTCCTGTGATTATGCCTCATGTACGAATTTTGCCCATTTCTTCTAGTTTTGGGCGAGAATTCCTGCTTCCGCTCATTCTGTTCTTGTTTAGTATCTCACCTACTTTTGTCCCATGTTTGCCTCGGTCTTCCCCTTTGTTTTGTTTTCTGTGTTTTTGTCTCTTCAATCTTTTTTCAGTGGGCTTGCATTATTTATTATTTGAAAGTGCCCCAATTAAATTGTCTATTTATCCGCCTTGTTACTCTTTTGACTCGTCTGAGCTGCTTCATATCTGTGGCTTGTATCCAAATTTTTTGTGCTTTCATTAATATCCAAGAGTCACAGCAAAGATTAATATGGATCTCTGTGGGTGGTTTTAAAAACGTTTGTCTTTGTTTTTCAGAAATTTCCTTTGTACTAATGAAATTTTTATTCGTACGCGCTTTTTCTATACTATACTGTTGATTTCTAATTCTTGTTTCCCATTTTCTTATATTTCCACTCCTAGATAGCGGAAATGTTTCACTTCTTCAATATTTACATTATCAATTTTTATGTCTATTGCTTTTCGTTCTTTACCTATGACTATTACTTTTGTTTATTCGCATTCCATATTGCAGAACTGTATTTCAAGAATTCTGTTGTAGTTTCTGCATATATTATTACGTCTCTAGCAAATGCTCCTTCTGAGATGTCTATTTTGTTTAGGCATCCCAATCTCATATTTTATTTCATCACTCTCTGTATGTATGAAATGTACATTTCTTAATTATTTCGTCCATGATAATTGAAGGGGTCAGAAGCAAAAAAGTTTAAGAACAGAACTGTAAAAATGGAGTAAATGGATTTACAAAATCTGTGTGCAAAAATGGAATAGTTATATTAATGTGCGGTATCCAACAATTTAGTACATTTATTGAAAACTTGTTGATATAAAATGCACTTAGACCCTTTTGCCTCTAAAAAATATGAAAAAAGCACTTGCATCATTTTAAGATAGTAGAATAATATTTTATTAAAGTAGAACAAAGTACAAACACAAAAAAAACACGTCTGAAAATATGAAAAATAATGATGTCCTTATTGATCATAGTCAGAATCTATCTCAATCCTTGAGTCATCCAAATCAAAATTTTCATCAGTTATAACATTATCAATATTTGATTTTTTATCTTGTTACATTTTACTTTTTTGAGATTTTTTATTAGCAGTTTTATTTTCGTGCGGCATATTCATGGTAAATTGGAGGTACAAAAGGTGAACAATTGATTCAAATGTTTCCACCAAGGGCGAAAATCACTTAATTCGTTTTGCCACCAACAAATTCATAGTTTTTCGTGTGCAAATACGTACTTATTTTTTTCTCAAAGTTATTTCCAAGTTAAGTTCTGATGTAAACAGTTTAATTGGGACCGGGAATCAATTCCAGTATTACCTAAGAAGCAGGAGGCCCGCGGAAGCACGAAGATAATCAAAAAGTGGAAGAAATCGTGTTAAACGATCGTGAGCTTTAAAATATTGCAAGAGGCACTGGGATATTCAAAACAACTGTTTTCAACATTTCGATTGAAGACTTGGGAATGAATAAAGTGTCGGTGTGATTGATTCCCAAGCTTTCTCACTCCCGAACTTAAATTGACTTATTTTCTAAAATTGTGACTGGAGACGAGAATTGGATGCATTACTGGGACCCACCAACGAAGCGAGCCTTCCACTACCGAAAAAAGGTAAGGACCCAGTTTTCGGAGACTCGGAGGGTATACAGTTGATTGAATACATGGCAAAGGGACTACAATAAATGGAAATGGGAAATCTGAAGGTTGTCATTTGCAAAAAAATGCCCAGAACACTCTTTTCCTACTTGACAATTACAGGGTGCATAAGGCACGAGTTATGCAAGGAAAAATTAATTATTGCTGTTTTGAAGAACTGGCTCATCCACGTTACAGTCCTGACATTGCTCCCTTTCACTTGTATCTCTTTCCCAATCTCAAAAAACACTTTTTTTCGAAGGGATCGTTTTATTGGAGAAACTGGCTAAGTAGAGAATTTAATAAACTTTCCTCGTATATTAATTATATCGATCTTCTTCATAATGAAATAATAATGAATAATAATAATAAATAATGCTGATGTTGCTCATAATGAAACAACAAAACTAATTGAATCGGGGACCGTTGACTTTTTTCAGTGATCCCGATTCGAGTTAAAAAAGTGTTGATTTCAGGGACCTTATTCGGCTCAGGTACCCACCTAAAGACGTGCCGGAATAAAATGAATAGATGTCGACTTCATTAGGCCGTAATACGTGTACGGCTATTAAGTAGCGGATGGTTGTGTCCAATTTATTAGCCGTCCAGATAGCGAACAATATTTTATTTGAACTTTTTTTGATGCCCTATTAGTCGTTTTTTTAATCAGCTCTTAATGCCTTCTCACGATCATCCCGTTTTTACGTTGATTAGAATACTAACGTGAGACTCGCCCGGTACAGTTAATAATAATTGATTAGCCATAACCGGCCGTAATTACTTCCTGCGATACCTTTGTGATCCAATCGTTGCAGTTACTTGGGACAAAAAGCTAATTCGATTAGCTCGTCGTGATCTCCACGTTCCGATTTACAAAAATTTTCACCGCTTTTTTCTCGGATTGGTTCTGAGCGTGTACGACACATCGACGAGGTAAAGTCGGAGCCGAACGGTGAGGCATCTTCCGTGGCGAATCGATCAATTAGTCGATCGGACATGGTCAGTGCCGGTTAAATGCGGCCCAAATTTTGGCACCGCAGGAAGAATGGAACCGGAGCTGGAGCGGATACGACGACATGTCGACGACGCTCGTTCCCACGACGAGGTCCCCTCCACCGGAAGTGCTCGCCCGCTGGAATCCGAGCGACGATCCCCCACACCGCGCCCCCCTTCAAAGATGCCTTTTTTGCACCGTTTCCGGTTCTTTTACCAATTAGTTCTCTGTCCTAGTTGGGCCTTGAGCTAGTGGGAGTCCATACATCGGCGGATTTGAAGCGGCACGAGCCCGAGACGACTCCAGACGTGGACAAGATGAGGTCCGATCGTTATTATTCAACTCTGTTCTGCTGCCATAATTCTTCTAGTCAAATTAATATTCTTTGTAAAAAATTTCCCAGTTAGCTGTGTGTTTTGAACACTGACGATTAAATAATATAGACCGATTTATTTACATCTTTTCGTGAGGAAAGAACTCGCCACATTCTAAGTGTGGGAGCAGGCCAAAATCAACCTTAATGTTGGAACAAGATGGCGCGTGTGCCGGCGAGTGGCTATGTCAGTGGCGTAGGTGATTAGTACCATCCTCTAAACCCCCCGTTTTTTACTCACCTCCATTTAATTCTAAACATAAACAACATGTTTACTGATAAAAAAACATGCCTTTCCTTTTTCCTGTATTTTTAGTTGCTTCTAATTCCGTGGCCACGTTTTTATTTTCACAACACAACTACGCCACTGTTTCGGCTAGTCCGTCATTGTACACCACCGTACTCCCACTCTACCTCTCAACTCCCCGCTCACATTCTAATCTTGGCACGTAAACATGCTGTAGTAAAGAATAGGAGTTGCCAAGTCTATATTATTTAATCGTCAGTGGTTTTGAAGAACATTTTTATACATTGTTTCTTCTCTCCTTACAGATCTATGTCTAATATACATTAGTTCCATTCTTCTGGACCCATATCTTCTTTTTGCTCGTTGACACTTTTACTTATCTTATTTTTGCTCGTTGATACTCTTACTAGGTGAGGAATTGCAAAAAATCTATTAAAAACATGAGATCTTCGTATGACTGGAGCGCCATTGATGGTATTCCATATTATGTACTGGGTGTCCCATTTTTAAACGCTCACTATTGGAATCTCGTAAATGAGCGATGCAAAGTCGCTTAGATTAGAGAAAAGTTGCGCTATTTTATGGTTATTTCAAATAATGTCAAGATATCCGGGATGTCTTTGGTCGTTTTGAAATATCCCAGAAAAACTGAAATATACCAACGAAACGGTAGGTCGATTTTTTCCCCAGAGTTCAGTTTTTTTGAGTAAATAAATAATATGTTGTCCATAAGAAATAATAAATTCACCTATCATATCTGACAAACTACATAGTAGGCACAGGGAAAAATAATTGCCGTCAGTCGATCAAGGACCCTCAAACATATAAAGATACCGATTTTCAAATTGATAGCTGTCGTAATCAAGAAGTGATGAAATAACCATAAAAAAGCGCAATTTTTCTATAATTTAAACGACTTTGTACCGGGTGACTATAAATGATTGACATTTTTTGTGTTTGGTTGGCAATATTTGTTAACTCTTCAATTGGGTACACTGATTTTCAAATTGGAAATTATATATAATAAAATAAACGACAAATTTAAAAATTGCCAATATCAGAGTTGTTTTCAAAATAGTTTTTACAGCTGGAAGATCTTTTCGATCACTCGCTGTAACTATTTTTTCCATTATTTGTCACTTTTCGTTCGCCATTATTCAGTATGTTACACTTTTTGACAACAATATTCTAACTTGAAAATTGAATAGACATAAATCACGACGACAGTTAATCTGGTACCAATTCCTCACTGTTGCCAATCACCTAAATTTAAGTCAATCATTTATAGTCACCCGGTATCTCTCACCGTTTCGGAAATCCCAACGGGGGACAACCTGTATACCAATGCAGATTCCCAACTTGGCCCTAAATCCAGTCAAATCGTTATGCTGCATAAAAATTGAATAAACTGTTATTCGGCTTAGTTGCATCATGATTAGTCTGAATTTTTCAATTGTCCAGGTTTTCTCAAAGCGTCCTATATCAAATTCTAACAAACTTGTAGTACACTTTGGGAAATTGCGAATAATGTGCCATTACATTAGAAATGATATTATATTCTACGACTCTCATTGTTTCTCATTCAAAGCCAAGGGACTAATTTCTTTTTCCACAACTTCCAATCAGCAAAAATTGCATAAAAGCCGTAGATTGAGGTTCAAGCATTCCGTCTTGGACTAGCTTCATCCGCTGGTGTATGGTGCACACATCTCGGCCTTGCTTTATCAGTTATCACTTAAAAGAGTTTTTATGGACGGATGCTCGACGAGAAGCTTTAATGTTGATAATAAACTCACGACGAACGTTTCGATCCCCTTTTTTAATGGTCGCTGGTGATTGCAACGACGGAATTAAGACGGCTTTTGTATGTGCGTGTGTGTGAGTCAGAGGATGCGCCGTGAATGAACCGGAAGTCGGGTTGCAGACGCCGGAAGTGGCACCGGAGGAGATTGGGATTCTCGGTTTTCACAACTGTGGCTCTTGTATCGTGTTCGACCGACACAATGACGTGCTTTTCAAAGAAACGGAAAGATTAGAGACTTGAAACGTTAATATAATGCATGAGTCATGAATGGTGGAAGGATGACAAGCGCGCGATGGGGAAGAGGTTTAAGGGTTTTATGACCCCAGGACCAGATTGTCCCTTGTTATTAATTCCAAGCTGGAAAACTATTTCTCGAATTTACGATTAGGTCGTGTGCGGTTCTTTACTTCTAATCGGAATTTGGATACAATTTCCAATTCTTTGGCCTCTGGGTCGTGCGTTGATCAGTAAATATTGACCATAAAATTTAATGCTTATTAAATCATCTACAGCTCCATCTACATTTGATAAGCACCTGGCTGTAATTTACAACAACAAATTTGCGTATCTTGTGATTTTTTTGAACGAAAGAATCGACAAAAAATGTAAACTACTTTTGAAAAGTGCCTACAAAAATAAACCGAGGGAGGCAGCGTAGGCCATGGAATAACTTTGACGTTCGAAGGAGTGTAGCAAAATTTCGACTTTGAGTTGGAGAAAAGTGAAATTCAGTAATTTATTAATAACCGCCGCGGACAAATTCCATCTCCAAGTCTCGGATTAGACCTGATTTGTGCAAATGTTGTCAAATGTTATGATAAACGTTTACATTGTAAAAATAAAACAAAACTTGATGCCTCCTCAACCTCACAGATAGTGGCAGATTTTGGGTTGTAATTTTATGTATGTCTTTCAAAGAGCCTTATGATGCGTATATTCTTACGATTGTAAGAAATGGGATATGGAAAAATGAGTCATCATTAAATTCGTTCGCCAAATATTTTTTTTGGTACGATTTCATAATAAAAATTCATCGGAAAATCATAGGCATATCGTTAGCTTGGGTTCAAAGCCAATGGGGAATTTAGGTACGATGAGGCCCATTTGCTACGGCGCCCCATTCATAAAAGGCTCTCAAAAAATTGTTTAAAAATAAGCGAACTTTAACATTCTGTTTTATACATTCTGTAAATTAATCCTCCGAGAGAATTGATAACTGTATAAATTAAACAGAAAAAAATATAAAAAAACTGCAAATAAATTAAAGGCGCAACAAAAATTAATTCGATCAGATCCTTAAAAAAATTGGGAACCCATTAAAAAAATGGAGTCATTGTTAAAATTTAACACGTTACATTTAGCGGCTTCTACAAAATACCAAATTTGTTTGAATCATAAAATAGAACAGAGATATTCGTATTATTTCAGACCGCTGCAAACGTCCATTCAATAAATAAACTTGAAAAACTCGCAAACAGTCCATTTTAGGCCCCACTTATGAATAAACTCGATCTAACATCAAAAGAGGAATCCAAAAATGCAATAATATATAGGGTGTGCTATTTACAATGAGGTGGAATTACGTGTAGGCAAAACGGAACACTGTACATATACAGATTGTCCCAGCGCTGTACGATTACTCTAAAATAAAAAAATATATCGAGAAGCGATTTTCGATCGAAGATACAATACTTCTGATTCTAACTATACAGTATGTCCACATCCAAAGTGGCGCATCAAAGTTACGTTTTTTTAATGGAACTCCCAGTATAACACGCTACTTTTGGATTCCTTATCAAAAAATTATTATACCTTGCATAACCTTCTATGGATCTGACTTGTTTTGCTATTATTTGACATTTAGGTGAAGAAAAGGCCCTATTTTAAAAAATCGTTTCTCCCAAACTATTGAGAATTTTGACAAATATGTTTCAATATCGCCTAGTCATATTTTGTATTGTAATAATTTAATATACAGGATGGCTTATGAACGCAAATTGTTAATTGAATCGATCCTTTCAATTGGAACAATTTGCATATTTTGATATCAATCGATCACAATTTGAATAAGCTTTATGATGATAAATTATTGAATAATGGAATGTCAATAATTTGGAAAATATATGAAATATGTAGTTGTCCAAAGGGCTATTAAGGCCACGTGAACTTGTATTTAAATAAATAATTCTTCCGTGTTTCTGAAGATAAATAGACAAGTTAATGTAATTAACAATATAACAATATAAAACTGCCAAAAAAAGATGGCATACTGTTTGCGTGTGCTCAGGTGCATAAATTGTGTAAAACTACTTATTTTTTACAGTGTAGGCATTTGACAGGAACTGTCAACGAAAACTGTATTATTTATTCAATGTAGACTGTGCTGTACTGAATTTTTTGTATACTTTTTTTATTGCTCTTAATCTGATACAACTAATTTTGTTATTTTGTCACAACTTTGTTTTTAGTCTTTTTTCTGCCCTGAAACAATTGAGGCGGTTTGGAGCAATCGTTGCAAAAGGTATCTTTTCTCGGAATCCGCTTTTGACTGCGGTTCCAGATTGTCCAGACCACAAACTCATCGACCTTCAAAACTAATAGCTTCTTGGACATCCACCATCTGCTGGATTGTTTGTTCTTGAAACTGTTTCCCCAAACGGTCGCTGGACTATTTTCTAAATTTCAGTTGAAACAATCTTACATGACGAGTTTCAAATTTGCTGGACCCAGACATGTAATAAGATGGGTGTAAAAAAATCGTGTTTGTATTTTTCGTTATCTTCTTTCGGCGGTTTTGTTCCATGGCCTTCATAATTGATGTTTCCAAGAATTCATATTTGGTTTTGGGACAAACATTGTGTTGAGTTTAATTGATTCGGTCTTCCCTAATTTTTATATTATCTGTACTTAAGGTGGGAAATCAGCATGCAATTTTTTCATAAGAGGGTTTTGAGGGTTTAATTTCCTAATTTTCCAACAGATTCGTCTGATTTTTTGGTATAGCATTCGTTGAACATTGTACTTGCAATTAACATCATTTGAGATTCATCCTAATAGTAGTTATTTAAGAAAAAAAAGCATGCAAATTTTCCATAAGAGGGTTTTGAGGATTAAATTTCCTAATTTTCCAACAGATTCGTCTGATTTTTTGGAATAGCATTCGTTGAACATTGCACTTGAAATTAACATCATTTGAGATTCATCCTAATAGTAGTTATTTGATAATTAATTAATTAAACGCCCTTACATAATGCTGAAAAAAATGACCCCAAAGCAGATTATTTTGGAATGTGATTATGCTGAAGATGCCTCAGTTTACTAAAACCTTTTACCAAAAGATGAATGCCCTAAATTGCCTAATAACTGAGATTAAGCATTATTTTTAACGTGTTTCATGTAAAACCTACGTTCTCTATTTGAAAATGAGATGTCGCTGCGATCAACCTTTCGTTCCTAAATGAACTGGCAAAACTTATTTCGAAAACTACTTTCTACAACGAGTACTACGATTCATCGTAATCTTTGAGGCAAAAAAATAGGGAAAATGCTAAAATTTTTGCATTTGGTGAATAATCGACCTTTGCGACATCTAGCGGCCGTGAATCGTAACAAATGAAAAATATCCCACCATAACGTGCATACAAAATTAAAACGAGACTGGGTAGGCCATGGAATAGTTTTGACACACAAAAGAGTGTGAAATTTCAAACTTGAGTTAATAACAGTCTCGGACGCAATACATAATACGTATACATTTAGTGTATTTTTTAACAAATTCTACCTCAAAGCGTCTGCTTCTGAATCACAGTCATGATTTGAAAATTTCAAATCTACACTGTAAAAAATAAAATAAAAGCTAGATTTCATTTGTCGTACGATATTGTCATTTCGCTAATTGTCTCTTTATATTTCACGTAGTCAGTTAATTTAACGTTTTTTTATGCAATACCGGAACGGGATTGGATTTCAAGAGCACAGATGACAGACGATTGTTCCAGAAACTCGGCTGTACCAACCGTTCCACTGCTTTTTCCACAATCCGTGTCGTTACATAATAATTTTACTTTGATTTCTTTCCAATTTGAGTGGGCGGAGCCGCAACATCTGCGCCCACAATTATGGGGTAATAACAAGAAAAAATATTTTTTCCACGTTTCATCACTCGTTTGACGAATCGCTGCTATAAAAATGCTGTAATAATGAGCCTCGATCGGTCGGAAACCGTCCATCTGTTCTCCGCATTATTTACATACGTTTCGGATAGAACAAATTTGTCATTTCGCCTAAACAAACAAATGTCGAAACGGGAGATGAATCAGGATTTTATTTATTTTGAGATTAGAGTGGTAGTAGCCGCCATAAATTAATTATTACAAAGACTGTGTCCGAATAAAGTGGAGAGAGAGTGGTGTGTATCATTTTTAAAAATACTGAGAGATCTGCCCACGCTTATCGTAAAAATCGTAATTGAGTTGGCAGACGCGCCCGGCGCTCGGACGTCACTAATAAGTCTTCGGCTGATCCGTCATAATGCGTCCTTTTAATTTCCTGCGGAAAACCTAATCCCGGCCGGATCGCAATTAGCAGATTAGATAACGGCGTGATCGATCGTCGGCCGACTTTGAAAAATGGTGTGGGCACTTTTTTTGTGTGTGTGTGTGCATTGTCTCCAATTTGTTGTGAATGACACTTTGCTGGAGGCGCGTGGGCGGCGGTTAAAAATACGGCTAAATTACCGAAACGTGGGTGTTACGAACCTAAATTCTGAGAAGTCTGGAGGTAGGTGTCGGTGCGCGCGATTCATTCATTAATAACGAGACGAATGTAATTATTGTCTCGCCGCGATTAGAAAAATAATTAGGACGATATTTTCGCCGGCTCTCTTCCTCATCTCGAATTGAATTCCTCGAATGCGTGACGGCGATGAAAAAAATACACCCGCTCCACAGGAAGTGGGTGTAACGTTTTATGTAAATATAATGGGAATTTCCTTGAAATCGGTCGTGCCGGTTCTGAGAAAAACCGACGACGACGACGACACACTGTCTAACCGAAATCCACCGCTTCCAGAACAATGTCACATGTCGGGCCGGTTCAATAAATTCGTGAATGAACAGCGTCGAGACGCCCGAAAATAGCCCACCGTTGACGTATTATTATCATCATCGGCGGCCGAAAAATTCAATAGCGCGCGACCTTAATAAAAATGCCCAAAATAAGCGGAACGCTCTATTTCGGGCGGCGTTGCGAAACACACACAACGACCGATTTTCCATCAGCTTCGAGCCGATTTTAATTGCCCCGTGTCATTGTTGAAAGCTACCAGTCAGTGTGTGGGTTAGCGTGCCTCTCTCGTTCGATTCCTCTGCCTACTCTCGGCTTCCTCCTCAATCTAGTTCTTGTATCAATGGCCATTCTTATGTTCGGTTTCTTCGAATACTTTCACGTTGAGCTCGATTCGACCGGAAAACCCACACCGAAACGCACTCTGCCCACGTCTCAAAGTGCAACTTTTGTTTGTTAGCTATTTTTTGGCAAACCGCTACACCCATTGAAATGTTGTTTCGCCGTTCTATTTATCACACCGTCTGTTCGCTTCTGGGCCATACATCTTTCTCTTTTAGCCTCCCACGGGAGCGTAATAAGCGAAAAACCGCACAGAATTACAACGCCATCTTCAGGGCTTCACCCACGACCGGGCCGTCCTGGTGGCGTCCTGTAAAATGCTCAAATACAAAACTACTAACCTTCGTTCGGTTCTAGTTTTATAATAATTCAAACTGTGGTTTATCGCACAACAGTTGCACTTACACAACAAATGAAGAGGTCACAAACAAAATGGTTCAACTGCGAAATTGTAAAAGGGACTAAATCAATCTTTTTTATAAAATCCGTGGCTCCAATTTGGAAAAGTTGTTTGAAAAATATAAATCTGTGGTATACAATATTTTAATATACAATGTGTTTTTTTAAAGTGGTCATTAGAACATTTTCAACTTGCAATAGCACTATAAACTTTTTTATAGTTGTAGTAGTATAGTTTTCTTGTAAATCTGTTTTATTAATTCAGTGCAATTGTTAATTACCCAAATGAAGTTACTTTGGATTTATTATTTATTTACAGAACTGCAATTTTTTACAACTAATACGTCGCCGTTGACCGTAATATCTATTGTTTCACATTCGCACCCTCGTGATTATGTAATTATTATTAATTATCTAAAGAAATCGGGATAAATCCAAAATAAATTGTGAATGGTATAGGATATGCTAATAAAACTCATCAATTTTCTATCGACTGGCGACAAAAAATTTAAATATTGACGTTTTGTTTTGGGCATTTTCATTAAATCATTGCAACTACTAGGATTTGATTCAATGATTGTTGAGGGCAACAAAAGATTCTACAAACTTTCGATTACTGACTGTAGAAAACAGTTTGCTTTTTCTCCGTATGGTTACTGAGAAATATTTTTTTAATAAACCATTGTAAATGTCAAATTGTATAAAATAATTTTCAAATCTCTAAACTATGACAGATAGACAGATACAACATAGATGATTGTAGATAGAAAAGGGGAACACGAAAATGGAAAAACTGGGCTCTTTCTTTATATCACAAGTACTGCAAAAATACCCACATTAAAGGCATATTATTTTCTATATTTAATAATTTCCAAAGGAAAAATGAAAGTTGGCCACTACTTACTTTATGAAATCAACAAACTGCAGACCCTTATCATATGTGATACGTTGACTTCAAATTATACAGCACATTGTAATTGTTTTTACATACTTCATAAATTACGCAATCTGAAAAACATTCTTGCTGTAAAGAATAATTTTTGGAATCCTCACTGCAAGCCACATTAGTACTTTTAAGAAGCATTCATGAAAAATTCTAAAATTTGGAACGAAAAAACAGGAAGGGCAGTTAGGAGATACACTAAAAGAGCAAGACAAGAAAAAAAGAAAACAAAAATAAAAAAACGTGCTCATTTTACTTCTTGCAAAACATATTAAAGAATAAGAGTTGTAATATTTTGTTTTGTTACGTATTAAAGTATGTCAATTAGAACTATTTCTACATTGATATGCGAATACACTGCAGAAGACCCTAAACAGAAGAAATATCTGCGCAAAATTTAGTAACAGACCGCAATATTAGGGTTTATTAAAAATAAAAATTGATACGTTTGAAAACCTACATTTTTTAAATGCAATAGAAGATGATGATCATAGTTTCATTAACAGTCTTAAACATGTATAGGTAATATATTTTTAGTGCAGTTTGTTTTGTTATTGTACTGTGAATATTTTTTGTAAGAAGTTGCAGTTAGGCAAGTACTCGTACGTCATTACAATTGATTAATTTTTTAAATAATTTCACTTGGTTTATTTTAAAATTTATAATAAAATATTGGAAATTATTTTCAATGTTTTTCTGTAAGCCAAAAATTGCACAAATCCACAAATATGTTACATGTGAATATGAATTAGGCATTTGGCGATTTTACAAAAAATGTACTACGCCATAAGATGTAATAAAAATTAATAACAACAAAAAATAAATGATTCAAAACTTTCCTCAGATATAATATTAGCAACTTTTGATTTTTTATCTTGTTTTTTACTTTTTTGAGATTTTTTTTATTAACAGCTTTATAATTTTATTTCAGCAAAGACAATATTTATTGAAAATTGGAGATACGAAAGGTAAAAGTTGATTGATTCGTTTTGCCACCAACAAATTCATAGTTTTTAGTGTGCAAATACGTACGCTTTTTTTCATTTTTTGTCATTTGGACTCTTGCTTCTGACCGCTTCAAATATGAACTCCTGGACAAAATTAACGCCACTTTATTAAATGCAATGAATAAGTATAGAAATGGAAATCAAGCATAAAAATACGTGAAAACTCGTAAATGTTTATTTTGCGAAAAAACATGTAAAATTACCTTATTCCACAGCATTTTTGATCGCAAGTAATTTTCCTCCAAAATGTTCAAATTGTGAGAACGGAAAAATTCGTAAAACATTAAATTTGAGTATTTATAAGGCTATGTTCGTTGCTTCTAATTACTACTTTCATGTGCTACTATATAATGCTTTGATATATTTATTTCTGGCTCGATTCATTTTTGTTTTCTAGGAGATTCTTAAATGATAGACTGATAACGAAAATCATGGAACTTACATTAAAACGAAGATTACAACTCGAATTACGAAATATTTTCAGATTAATTTCAGCTTAAAAACACACTAATAAAAACAACTTCTAAACAGAACTTTTCCATAACAGCATTGGCAAAAAAGCACAGAATACGAATAGGTACTTATAAAAAAAATTAGTAAGTTTAATAAAATCGTTGTAATCTTGGGGTTAATTTAAAAAAAATGAGTGGTCCAGGAGTATACAAAGAGAAAAACCTTTAAGCGGGGCAAATTTGCTTGTCTCTTGTTTATGGACATGAAATTTGTTAAAAAATAATAATATATCCACTTGGCCATTTCTGCAACTCTATGTCAAATATTTTCTACACTCTAACGAATTGGCTACGCAGAAGAACGCACAAGGCACGACACGCGAAATATGAGGAGATTATAACAATAAATAAATTAGGCCTGGTTTAGGCAAATAATAAGTCACTGCATATGACTTGGATGATAGAGCAATTAAGAAGTTCAAACTACTTAGATAATGAGGCAGATCAATATCACATCGACTTGACAACAAAGCGCCTTGCTTGAAGCTTCCTTCTTAACTCAAATCAAAATGAAATTCCCGTGAAGTAATCAGTGATGCGAGAATTTTGCACTGGATAGTATCCTAGACGTTTTAAATTAAGACTTCTCAGAAACCTTATTTGTACGTATTCGATACTCATTAAATCATCGGCGTACATCAACTTAAAATAGTTCGAATTTTAGTTTCTTGACTGGTGTTTGATTAATTTTTCAATTCTTGCCCTTCGCACTAGCGATTGTCGCAAATGGAAATGAAGAGTCGTTGCCCAAATACTTCCAGCATTTTACATGGCGCAAAAATCTCGGAGCGTGTAACAAATGTAGGCCAGCCACGTCGAGCAAGTTTTTAGTCGTCGGTCATATAAAAATGTATTTGTTGCGTAAATACGTTTCTGTTTCTTTTGCACCTAAAACGGGTGCGATACAGCAAACTTGACGCAACCGCTTTCAGTCATTGTTATGGATATCTTGTAGAATTCCAAATATTTAAATCGATGGAAACAATGTTTGCGCGCCTAATTTGCAAAGCCAGGCACCTACACACATCGTAATCTCGTGATGGCCCTGGTCTCAAACATGGTCATTTGTGCCGGAAAACTCAATGGGAGTCCTGGACCAAAACGCTTCGTTGTTGGTCGAGGATTCCGCCCGGAAAACTGTCTCGAGTTTTCCGCCGAAATTTCCCCGGAAAGTGTCGTTTGGGAGTTGCTCCGGCCGCGAAAGGGGCGCTCCGCCCCCGAAACTCGCACAGAACGTAGCATAATGCGCGCTTTTCCCCGTAATTTATTCCACCCAGGCAACGATTCCAAAAATGTGAACGCCCGCACGCTTACGAGAAATCGTACAGTTTGTGGGTTCATTATAAAAATTAGCAAGTTTTCGAAAGAAGACGCGGGCAGACCTGATTTCATTCTTTCTACGCCTTCGGAACCAACGCAAAACGGAAAACGGGTTTGTTTGGACACGTGGGAGCTAATAACTTGCACCGATGGAGATAACAACCCTGCATGTTAACGAGACGAGCGCGGTAACTGTTTACCGTGTCCCGCGCTGCGGACAGAACCGCTCGTTCGCCAAATTTGCAACAACAAACTTCACAAAACGAAGCAGCGTTCGGACAAAGCGGTCAAATAAACCGAACCCGTTTAGGAACAAAAAAGGGACTACAGTAGTGGGACTTTTGCGAAAGCGATTACCTGACCCACGCGCCTACCCACAATACCCATGAATGAATTGCAAACTGGTACAATTAGGATTTTTTTCTTCGCTTTGCAAGCAACTCGTTCTGGTGCTTGGAGCCGGCTTCGCCACTGGCAATTGCATTCAATCAAACCGCACCAGTTATGTAAACATTACAATTAATACGTAAATTAGAACTAATCAAGCAATTCATTAATTAAGCACGGCCTAATAAAAAAATTACAAAAAAACTCACGGGACGTCATCGCTTAGGTCACGTCAAACTGGCATTTAACCTAACCTACAAAACAAACGTCAAACGACACAACATCTGTTCATTTTTTGTGCAGTTAATCCACAAACTAACGACACCTTTTTGTATTCCCTTGCCCCACAATTTATAGTACTGCACGAATTAAAATTATTACAACAAATAGTTGGGGATTACAAAACTAGTGCTGACATAACCCAACATTTAAACGTCAAAATGCCCACGAAATTTAACAGTTTTACACGTTATACAAGCGTTTGAGCACATTTCTCAGCCAAAATGTTGTTCGTACAGCTAAGAATATCATTACTGTTCGTTTTGAGTGCAATGAATGCGTGTTCCTGCGTTAGAATCTACACCAAGTCCGACTTGATAAAAATGAGGTTAAAATGAGGAATTTATTGTAATGTGGTTCTAAATCGGATTGTTTTGTCAGGGAGGAAGTGCGTGAGATGTTCTATCATGCATACGACAGCTACTTGAAATATGCATACCCGTACGACGAGTTGAGACCAATAAGCTGTGACGGAATCGATACTTACGGAAGGTACAACTAGTCAAACCACGTCCGTGTCTCAATGCGCTGTTTTAGCTATTCGTTGACGCTCATTGACGCTTTGGGGACGCTCGCCATCATGGGCAACTACTCAGAATTCCAACGCGTCGTCAACATTCTCACAGCCAAACCCGACTTCGATGCCAACATCAACGTTTCAGTGTTTGAAACAAACATCCGAATCGTCGGAGGCTTACTAAGTGCGCATTTACTGTCCCACCGGTACTACGACGATGATTTGTTATAAAACATGTTAATTTGTTGTGCAGAGCAGGTGTCGAGTTGGAACCTGGATGGCCCTGCAATGGGCCCCTGCTACGCCTCGCCGAAGACGTGGCCAAGCGACTAATCGTGGCATTTGACACTAAAACGGGGATGCCGTACGGGACCATAAACCTACGCAATGGGGTTCCGAGAGGTGAAACCGCCGTGACGTGTACTGCAGGAATCGGTACTTATATCCTGGAGTTTGGTACTTTGAGCCGTCTCACCGGGGATCCGCTTTACGAAGAAGTACGCGGGAGTTTGTGGTGGTCGTTTCATGATGTTTTGGTTGCAGGTGGCGATGCACGCTTTGTATTCGCTGTACGAACACAAATCGTCACTAGGTCTGTATGGCAATCATATCGACGTGGAAACGGGGCGCTGGACTTATCAGGATGCGGGGATAGGTTCGGGGGTCGACTCCTTTTTTGAGTATTTAGTCAAAGGGTCGATCTTGTTGCAAAAACCGGAGCTTTTGGAGATGTTCCACGAGGCGCGCAAAGCGATAGATACGCACTTGAAAAAAGACGATTGGTACATGTGGGTGTCCATGACAAAGGGACAAGTCACCATTCCCGTGTTTCAATCGCTGGAAGCGTACTGGCCTGGAGTTTTAAGTCTTTTGGGCGACACGTCGTCCGCCATGAAGACGCTCCACAACTATCACCAGGTGTGGTCTCAGTACGGCTTCACACCTGAGTTTTACTACATTCCCCAGTCTGAAGCGGGATCAAACCGCGAAAGCTATCCACTAAGACCCGAACTGATCGAATCCATCATGTATTTGTACAGAGCGACTGGAGATCCGTTTTTATTACAAGCCGGTGAAGATATCCTAAGAAGTATACAACACAGCGCGAGGACTCCGTGCGGGTACGCCACGATAAAAGACGTGCGAGACCACAGAAAGGAAGATCGAATGGAATCGTTTTTCCTTGCTGAAACCACCAAGTATTTGTATCTTCTTTTCGACACCGACAATTTCATCCACAACCAAGGACAACACGGAAGTGTTGTCCAAACGCCGAACGGGGAGTGCGTCCTCGAAACCGGCGGTTATATTTTCAACACCGAAGCCCATCCTATCGATCCAGCAGCTTTGCATTGCTGTCACGACGTTCCCTCGTACACCACGTTCGATTTCTCTGACCTGGAGGCCAAGAAGAGCCTCTTCAAAGGAGAGAGTATCGGCGAACGGCGCGCTTATGTCAATAATAATAACTGCACGGATGTGGCGGAAGTGGCCAACAAGACTGAAGAGGAAATCACAACCGAGTCGACCACTAGTTATGTAAAACTCGAAGACAACGACAGCGTTAGTCAGAAGATCACTTCGGAAAATATAGAAGTGAATGTGAGTGTTTTGGACCCGAAACCGAACGCCACAAGCAAATCCAGGACCATATTTGACGTGCAGGAGATGTTGGAGCGGCTGCGTTTGGAAAGCAAGGCCAGGAACCAAACCCAGGAGGCCAATTACAAGATTTTGAGTTGCAAGGCGCAGCCGTTTCTGCAACGCCTTTCAATTTTTGGCGAATTTTTCAAATACTAAACTATATTGTCAAAACAATAAATAACAAAAATTTTAAAAAGAGGCTGAGTTGACCATTGAATTCCCTCAAATTTGCAACAGTGTAGTACAGAGTCCACAACCGTTGTTAACAAACGCGAATACGGTTGTATTTTTTTAAGTTAAAAATAAACATATCTGTAATTTTTCTTCGGTTCGTCTGTTATTTTGGATATTTTACGAATATGTCAAGAATTCACACTGTAAAATAACGTGTGTACAAATAAAAACTGGCTCACGAGGCCTGAAATCTAGCTTTTGTTTTACTTTTTACAGCGGGGGCGTGCCCACTGATGCTAGAGAAATGAATAATCTTTTTTATAGATTTTAATTTTTAATTTGTTGTGATTTGGTGCGATTGAATTATTTTGCAGCAAGAAAAATGTAAGAATGGACTTCATGTACAAATGAAAAGTTTTCTTTGCCACTTTTTTGTTTTGTGCCCATCCTGTTTCTGAACTCGCGAGCCGCCACTACTTTTTACAGTGTACACTGTAAAATCATGATATTTGACAGAAGACGTCATTCAAAAATTTGCTTTAACGCAAATCCTTAAGTTATACATGTAGCCTATAAACTTCTGACAATTGAGAGAACAGCTGGGAAATTAAATTATCCCCTTATACAATGTCTCAAATTGGACACTTTCACCTATGTCCCGAAGAAATAATTAAAAACTAGCTAAGGTGTCTAGGGCTCGATTTTTGAAAACTATGCAAACCGTATTCCAATATCTTGATGCGTTTCAAAGGTATATGGGTTTCTGATTTTTAAAATTTGTAATATTAAGGCCAGCAACTTTTTTGTATATGACACTCATATAATATACAGGGTGACTGGTTACTCATATTACACATTTTGCCAGTGGATTCTAGCCTTCAAAAGGAACAAATAAGTTCTATATTCCGATTCTCATTCGTTTCAGAGGGAATTATATTTTTTTTATTTTTCTAGACTTTACGACTTTTATTTGGGAAAACGCCATTAACTCTGGACCTACTAATGTTATAACTAATTTACCGCTTTATTCTACGTTATTTTTTCCACTAAGTGCAACCTCGCCGGATCCACAGAACTAGTTTAAAAAACTTGAATTATCCCTATTTGAAGTTTCTCAATTTATTGCCCCATTTTTCATAAAGTTATGTGAATCTACGACCATGCTGAAAAAAAAAACAATTATTTTGCTATTATCGGGCATTTTGCTAATTTTCTTTAATACGAGAAGCTAACAAACCCTTGCAATAATTATTACTAGAACTTATAAGTAGCCATTTTTTCATAAAGTTGTGATATGTTCGTAACCATAACAAATAAGTAAACATAACTGGATAAAAAATGTAGCAAATTAAGCAGAGAATGTAGACGTTAAAAAATATATAAGTAGTTCCATTGAAATAACAAAGTTGAAGGCCACTTCCGATTAACCGGAAGTGTCATTTTGATAAAAATTTATTAGAAAGGTGACCGTGTGCTAAATTTCAAATCAGCAATGTTTTTAGAATCTGAGAAACCTCTAAAAGACCAATAAAAAAAATGACCCTCTATAAGTGGATCGTGCTATTTCTGTTTTAAACTTTATTTTGGAGCTTTTGACGCGGAATATGACGGCCTAGTCGGTTATTTTTTTAAATGTACCAATTAAGTTACAAACTTTTGTTTTTTTAATGCAATTTATACAAATTTTTGAAATCTGCATAAAATACAACCATATGCAACATTCGATATTTATATGTAAGTGGTATTTAAGAGAATTATAATAGTTTTTAATAATATTAAAAAATTATGTCATATACAGAATGACTCACTAAAAAGCGGGTCACCTCTCTAAAATTACTATTTGTCGGTTAATTTAAAAAAAATTTTAATGAAAGAGCATCCATACATCTACCCTGGAGCCAAATTAAAAAAAAATAAACAGGAAGAATTTGAATTTTTTTTCAATGCTAAAATTAAAGAAAAATAATCTACAATCTGACTAGGCCACTGAATTATAATACTTCCAAGCATGTGTCACCAAAATTTTACAAAAAATATTAGTTGCTTACTTATAGCACCACAGCAGATGTATTAACGCTCTATAATTTAAAAAAATCGCTTAAATCGACCAAAAATTAACAATTTTAGAGATGTGGCCTGCTTTCTAATGGCTCGCTCTGTATAAAAATTAAAAAGGCTATGAATTAATTTGATACTTACAGCTAGCGTTATAAGGTAAAAAAAACCCAAATTACTATTTCCGGTTGAGTATAAGAAGCAGTGTAATGAGTTACCTTGATTTCTTTAAATATTTCAATGTTATCAACCCAATTTTTTTTATCTTCAATAAAACCTTTTTGATTAAATTTGTTGAAATATTTCTCCATTCTAGTATTTTGATCTTCTATTATTTTTTAAAGATTCAATTAATTTAGTAATCTTGTCTTAAACGACGTATAAATAATTAAAAAGACTATGAATTAATTTGTTACTTACAGCTAGCGTTATAAGGTAAAAAAAATACAAAATACTTTTTCCGGTTGAGTTAAATAAACAGTGTGATTTCTTTAAATATTTCAATGTTATCAACACATTTTTTTTTTATCTTCATTAAAACCATCTTTATTAAATTTGTTGAAATATTTCTCCTTTCAAGTATTTTGGTCTCCTACATATTATTCTTTTAAAGATTCAATTAATTTAGTAATCTTGTGTTAAACGACGTGTAAACCAAGACCTGGAGATGGAATTTGTTGATGAAGACAATAAATGTATCACATAGATTGTTTACAAAACAAGAGTCAACAGAAAATGTCTCCATTTCAAAGTCAAACATGTTTTACACTCTACGTAATTTTAAAGTGCCTCCATGGCAGACTCGATTTTTTTTATACGCGTGTTATAACGGTTATAAAAATTTCGACCTTGAGTCGGCGACATTTTAAATTAAGTTCTTTGCTAATAATCATCTCGGGCAGAATACCTAATATTTAAAGTTTTCTTCAACAAATTCCACTCCAGGTCTCGTTTGCATTGGGCAAATTTTTCAATGCCAGTTATAAAAGTCCACATTCTAAAAAGTGGAACAAAAGCTAGACCCCGTTTTTATTTGTACGCACCTTAAAAGAAGACCAGATCCGTGGTCTTCCGAGACTCCATTTTTCTAACATATTATCTCCGTAAGTCGGTGGTGCTTCCAGGAAGCGAACACTTTTCGATTTCGCTTTTGATGGCTGCGATTAAAGGCACGGCAGGGTCATTGCTTCTGAATTTGCCTTCGGCTAAGACATGGTCCACGTTAACTCGTGGTTTGGGGAGGACATCCGCGCTGAGAGGGCGCACCAAAGGGGACGGTGCCGTACTAGTCCACGCTCCTTTAGGCTTTGATGGTGACTGGTTAAAACGTCGAGGATCGCCGGTTTTGGGACGAGGTCTAACACTTGGTTCGATCTCCTCGTGTCTGGCAGTAATAGCCGAATGACTTTTGACTTCAATCGGTGGTGGCCTGGAATTGTCCACAGGACTAGGACGCCGACTTCCGAAGAGACTAAAAGTATCGTCCAAGAGGTCGTGGAAGCGCTTACGCATGCGAGATATATTGGAAGGCCCCGCCATATCGTTGATTCCCTCATCAACACTCACTCCTAAATAATGACATCGTCATAAGCCCCAAAACTGGAAACCCTCACCGTGTTGTAGTCTTTGGCAGTGCATGTTCCAAACAACTGGTCCGATCACACCTGGATCCGCATTACCTACACTTCCATGTCTTCCCAGCATGTATTTAAATCGTGGTTCCACATCGCAGTCATCGGGCATGTCCAAATGAAGCACACTCACTGGTTCCAAGACTTTGTTCAGTGGTTCAGGCATGCATCCTCTGCAACCACATTTAATACGATAGTAGGATATCCTATAATCATGTAAATCACCTGGGGAATGATTTGACCGATGGCATAGACAAATACGACTTGGGACTAATCACTCCTTCAGCGAGTAGTGTATCAGGTGACTCGCGCTTGCTGCTGGGGCTGTCGGAATCGTACAATTCGGGCGCGATTCGTTTCATATTAACCGCAGCCTTCGGCCTGAGCTTCTTCGGCGGTGTTCGTTGCTTTTTCAGTCCCATCAATGGCGATATGTCCAAACTAGTAGAGCTGGAACACCTTTCATGAACTTGGTGTTAAATTATGTAAGGTCCACCTGGATGAGGTTGTGCTGATCGAACTCGGTGGTCTATTTACGGAAACGCTTCGCGCGGTTTCGTTGGAAGCCTGCTTTCTGAAGTCGATGTAAGTCGGGGAATGATCTGGTTTAGCGCGAGCGTCTTCGACGCTTCGTTCGAAGATTTGTCGTCGATTGTCGGCGCCCGCCGTCGGCGTCTTCTTCCGCTTGGTCAAGGCCAGTGTGAGGAAGGCGACCATTAGAAGAACCACGAAAAGTGTGGTAATCGACACGCCGATAAAAATCCACGTGTTTTTCGCCTTGTACGTCATTTCAGATACCGTCGGCTTAAGATATGCTACAACACGACTTTAAAACATGGTGCGTCGAAGTTTGCTGCGGTTACGTTCGGCTTTGATTAAAAACGGATATCCCAGCTCGTTTTGGACCTCATCGTCGGAAATAAGCGTCATGTCTTCGGCTGCAGTGACCGCATCCACCGGTTTACCAGAAACCGAGACGTGATAAAGCACTTGGATTTTTTCGTCGCCGTTACTTTTGCTTTTTTCCACATTGTGAATGTACACTTTAACCGGCTTTTCAGTTTCGCGTTTTTGTCTGCTTCTAATGCCCAGGTGTTTTTCTTGTTGTCTTTGGAACGCCGTCTTGTAGAGATTCGCTAGACTATTTTTGAGATCGATAATCACCGGGTCCTTGCCGTCGCTTTTTAAAACAGTCAACAGCCAAAACTGTCTGTCCGCATCGAAGAAGTCGTCATCGGGTGGTAGAGTTGGCGTGGGCGTTATGTCTTCGGTCGTTGTGGTTGGCGCCTCGCAATTTATAATAGAACACTTGGTGGTGTTTGCGTATGGACTGGTCGTAGGCTCCAAGTAAACAGTGGAAAGGACAGTTTTCGTCTTGTAAACTGTAGTCGAAGTGTCTGTGGTGAAGGGATAGTCATCCGAGTCCCCGTCCCCGGATCCCGTCCAGAAAAAGTCTTCAAATCTGTACGTCTTCTGACTGTAGTCGCTATCGATGAGCAGCAGCTCTACAAGTCAAGTTAAATCAATCCGGCTGTGATTTTGGTGCCAAGCACGACTTCCGTGAGCAAACACGACCCAATTACTGGGACTCGGTGCAAATATCGTGCAATCGGAAAAGCGATTAGAGTGTCAGGGATTGTGCAATATTTTTGAAGCAATCACCTGTTCCATACGCACGTGACGAGAAGCCTTTGTCGACGTCGATGGTTTGGAATTGGTCTTCGGTTTTGCTCGATGTTCCCAGCAGCAACAGGAGAAAACCAGCGATCCATATCATACCGGCTCGACGTTGTAGTCGTTGAGTGTTTGGTGCCTTGGAAGGCCCTTCACGCTATCACCTGCACGTCCCGACTTTGATTGTTGACGAGGGAGCAAGTATCATGCTTCACCTGTGTTGTGGAGCACATTGATCAAACGCGGGATTGAGTGGCGCAGGCGTGCGGTTTGTATTGTTCTTGTTCTGGTATTGTCATGCAAACCCATCTGGACAATGACAACATTACGTTGCGAACACAATAGATACCTCTAATGGGTAGAGTGTTTGAAATGCCATAGATGACGGGCCTCATGCCTTATAAAGTGAAGAATTTATTATGTCCATAAATCCACCAAAACGTCTTCACTGAACTACACAATTTTGCATAAAAAGTGCTAATGTGCCTACAAAAATAAATCGAGGGTGCGTAGGCCGTGGAGTAACTTTGACTTTCGATAGAGTGTGGCACAATTTCGTTGAGTTGAAGAAATGTAAAATTATGTTCTTTAATAATATCCGATTCGAGCACAATAACCAAAATCGAGGGTGCGTAGGCCGTGGAATAACTTTGACGTTCGATAGAGTGTAACACAATTTCGACCTTAAGTTGAAGAAATTATAATATCCGTCTCAAGCACAATACCGAACATACATTTATGTCTTTTTTAATAAATTTCTTCTCCTGGTCCTGCCAAATGTCGTGATGTGACAGTTTCAAATGCCTACATTGAAAAAATAGAACAAAAGCTAGTTCCATGATCCTCCGTTTTTAATACTTTTGCAGAAATACAAAAAAAAATATTTAGTAGAGGAACTGGCCCGAATATGGGATAGGTATTTAATAATCCTATTTAATAATTTTTTAAACAAGTTGGGCACTTATCAGATATTAGGTAAATTTCCACCACCAATGGGGAAATTGAATTTGACGAATTCAACTATTATATATCATCTCGTAGACTATATATATATAACATTAAGCCCTAAAAAGTACTTTGTTGCTTAATACAGATGTTCCGTGAGGCGCATCATAGATCGCAATTTCGGTTAGCATTTCAAAGTGACGTCACTTAAGGGGCACTCTCATTGGTCCGCACGTCTAGTAAATTTGAATGGTGTACAGTCTTTTGCAATGGAAATGAGACTCATTAATATGCAAAAACCCCCATAAGTCCGCAACCCAAATCGCAACGGACTTTATTTTTATTCCGCTTTTTGTCACTTTATAATACGTCAAATTAAGGTTAGTCTTCTGTTTACAAAATTGGAAATGATGGACTTATGGGGGTTTTTGTATATTAATGAGTTTCATTTCCATTGCAAAAGACTGTACCACGATTGGCGCCCTCAGATTACGTTACAGAAAACGCGCCTTTTCAAATAAGACAAATGTTTCGGATTTTTGTGCTAACTAATCGCATGATTTCGAATAAACATAAATAGGGTTATAATATTTTTTTGACTAGTTTCTAGAAGATTTGGGGACGACTCCATTGCTAACGACTCCCGCCATATTTGCAGCTAATGATAATTTAAGGTGTTTAATCAGCACATTTTTTTTTTATAGTAGTTTATAGTTTTTCCGTTTAATATGGCAAAAAACGTGTAAAATTGCATTCTAACAGATATTTTAATGATAAAACAGTTAGTTTGACGGTAACCTGTAAATTTAATTCAATATAAATAATGTGTAATATCGGCCACCGGTATGCACCTGAAAATAGAAATGTCTTGAGCATTTAAATTAATCCCAGGTAGGTTCATTGCCACAATATTTTGCTGAAAATTATTTTCACCGCAAACTGTTGAGCCATCTAATTGTATTTGAAATTTCAATTTTGATAATTGTCAACAAACCCATGCAAAATTATCAAAATTTTAATTTTGCATAAAACGTGCGGAATAAAAAAAATTGTAAAAAAACTGTCAAAAGGCTGTCATGGAACTGTTTTTTTAATATACAATACTATTGTTTACGTTCCTGTTAAAAAAAGAGATTTGCTTAATCTTTCTAAAGGGCCCATATTTGGTGCTTTTTCCTCATCTGACACAAATGAGCATAATTTAATATATATTTTTTTGATAAAAATATATGTAATAGTTCTGCGGGAGCGTAGCAAAGTCTTTCTGATCAGAAATGGGCAAATTGATTGACTTGTTTCCATTAATCTCGACTGCGTTCTGGAATTCTTATCAAAACCATCCCACAAACTCCCAGAGATGTGAAATAAGTCCCGATACAGTCTTTCGACGAAGATGAACTAAGTTTGTGAAGTTTTTGAATAATTTGAAATCTCATTTCATAGTTTTTGAACACATGTTCACCAGTTTTTCCAAAAATGTTTAAATATTTTTTTAATAAAGGAAATTAACAATATTAAAATATTCAATATCAATTTCTATTTTCAATTACATAAAAAAAAAGACAACGCATTATTATGGTCGTACGAAAAAAGTAAGTCACTTTTTTCGAAAATTTGCGATTTTTTGAAAATCATCAAAAATTACATAAGAAGTACTTATCATATTAAAAGTTTGAGAACCCCACCACTAGCGACATGCTTAGATTTAAATCAATTTGTCTGAAAAATATTCAATTAGTTGAAATTTTCTCTAGAAACCACGAAATTTGTTAAAGTGTAGAAAACAGTTGACCTTGAGATGATAAATTTTGGTTTTCTGTTCACAGTCATTAGGATTACGATACGTAAGATACATGCGTCTTTTCTAACAAATTCCATCTCTTGGAGTTCGTTTAAGCGTCCTTTGAGCAATCTCGGATTGACAGTCAAGTATCATAATTTGACAATGTCAAAGTTTATATACTGTAAAAAATAAAACACCAGAATTTTGTACATTGTTTATTGTGTTCAGTACATTTTCATTTTTCATAATGATACGTTTGATAAACAAATAATGCCAAGGCAAATGCACTATTTTCAGATTTAATTTCAGAACAAGGCACTTTAAAAAGCCTTCAAAAAGCAACTGTGGGCTATCGACTGGACTTCCCCCTTGTAATTTAAACAGTGGCGTTTGGTACTAAGGGGAATTTGAAAACCAAAACAATTTAAAAGCTATAAAAAAGATTATTTATTTCTCTAGTATCATGGGCACGTGCCCCTGTGCCCCTTAGCACCAGCCGCCAATGAATTTAAATATTTTTTAAGCATACAAAATTTAATACATATTAAAACTATATTACTAAATATTCAGTACAAAATATGCCTGGAAATTTTTATAAATCCTCTACAAAATATTTTGTTTTCTTTTAGTAACTTATAGTTGATTAAATTAATGGTAAATATTGCCTGAAAATTTTCCAGGTGTCGAATCTCCGGGAGTGGTCATTGTAACCGTGACATAATCCTCTACGTAATGCAAATCATTAATTTAAATCACTGTAATTTAATGCGCAAAAATTGAAAGAACATGTATTATAACACAAAACCACATTCAAACGCAATTCATGTGCGGCGTCCTTACATAAAAAGAAAATGTTCGACTGGAATGACTAATCCGCGACGAACGGAAAGTGACTTACTAAGAAGCGTAAATTTCACAATTCCAGCTATTATTGTCCCAATCGGCCGCACCAAACATCCGTTATCGTTTATTTATAAAAGAGTGATAAACGAATTATCCCGGAGAGGTGAGACCCACATTTAACTTCACCTTCGCGAATCTGAAACTTGACCATCAGTCCTGTGTCGACCTCCGTTAGGCAAACACACGTTCCGTCAAAGATAAACAATAAAGAAATGGAAGGTGGAACGTTCACGTTTGTTGTGGCCGCGTCATGTTGGGTTCTTTTCGTTCAAGCGACAGGAAAAACGGAACTCGATGACTCGCCGACAGACGTCAAAACCAAAGACGGAGTTATCGCGTTCCCTGATGATTTGGATGTAAGGAAAATGGGGTACACGCACGATCCCGAATTTCACCGTCGTTATCCTGGCTTTTTCCACCATCACCATTGGGGCAGTGATAGCGATCGGGGTTTCCAAGAAGAAATACCAGCCGCGGGTCGGACAAGTCCCGGTGGAGCCAACGAGACGATGCAGGTATAGAAAAAATCGATTCCGTGCATTGTGGATGTCGTATGAAGCGTATGGTGAAAACAAATTGGTCATTGAATGTGATTAATCGTTGTGGTAATAATAAATGGACGCTCTTTAATCGCTTGAAACGGACGCAGTTACATAAAATAGGCAACATATCGGTGAATTGAAATATTTATAAAATGCGAATCATGAATTGAACACAACTGTAGAGAAATGAAACAGACTGAAGCAGTTTTCTCTCGAATACAAATTGCAATTAACAAATAAGTACCTAGAAACTTTTGTCGTTGTCTCATATTCGGAAATGAATACTTAAATTTGGTAATCAAGAGATGCTTTTAATGAAAATATCAAAAAATGCAGTCATGACACCTTGTCCATGAAACAAGTAAAATTCGACTGCGCCTAAAAGTGAAATATTATTAAAACATTAGCTAGTTTTAGTGTAATCTGAAATAAATGAATAACTTATTGCCCGAGGTTGTTATCCAACTTGGATGAAGTCGGTGAACAATTTGTACCTGTTTGCAAATTCACCGAAAAACCAAAAGAAACTAATTTTGTGTAAATTAAAACAATTTATAATATTACCTAATGTCATGAGCGTATGGGAAGTTGGTCATTGTAAAGAATAAACGGGGATTTTTCACACAAACCACGAATCAAAAACTTTTTTTTCATAGAGATAGAAACCCAAGTACTGAGAAACTCAATTGACCAAACTGCACCGCGTTGAAATGAAAAAAAAAACACTTATTATGTACCAAATAAAATTATTTTCTAACGTGATCTAGAGAATAAAATTAATATCACAGATCCTGGTAATGTTATTAAAAGACTTACGCATGAGATAAATTGGAGACCTAATTACTAATTAGTAGGATATTTTTATATGTAAGTAAATAAAAGATAAAATCTCGATTGCATGTTCTAGGAAGTGAAATGAATCTGATTTGAGAACTCAATCCAGTCTACTTCGTCATAAACAAGTTTAAATAAAGCATACAAAAAACGAGGCTCAGAAAGCCATGGAAGCTAGCTTTTGTTCAATTGTTTACAGTGTAGGCTGATGACATTGGCATTAACATGACATTTGACAGGAATTGTCAATCAAAAAGTTGCCCGCAAATTATGTATTTAATGCATGTTGTCCGAAACTGTTGTTAACAGAAAACCTAACCTAACTCAATACTACCTACACTCTATCAAACGTCGAACTTCTTCCATGGCCTACACAGCCTCGTTTTATTTTTGTACGCACTTTATATTATCTACGTGTTCTTAGATAGTTTAAATCGACTTCTTTTAGACATTTCGATCAAGTTCACGTGCCGGTTAAGCAGCATAAAGATTTAAAATATCTGCTCCGTACCGATTCTTCCAGTTTCATATATGTAGATGTTATAAATAACTAGCACAGTATTATAGCTGGGAACCTGCTAATGCCTTACGAGCAAGATGTTACAAATACGCATCATTTGTGATATACATATGTTATAAATGTTTTATTAATAACTTTGATGTGTTTTGTTTGCAAACGTAAGCTTGTGAACAAAGAGCACTCCCAAGTCCTTGAAAATTCCCAATTGCATAAGGCAGTTCGGCCGGGATTTTGTTCTTGGCCACTTTATAGTATACAAAAACAATAATTTTACATTTTAGTAAGATGATCACAAAGATGTTCTTTGCTAAGTTACAAAGTAGAAAGGCAGGTCTGTCATTTCCAATATTTCGAGTGTAAAAGCTCGTAAATAAATTTATTGTAAGTTTACAGGAGGAAGAAACATTTTTTACGCAGTTTAATTATATTTTAATGGTATATTGAACAACGAGTTCCATAAGGAATATTTTATTGTGCGAGTCTAAGTTTATAAAACGACCGTCGAGTGCCATAATAGACTTACGAACGAATTTTTATATACAATTTTTTCTACCTCGCATCTTTCATTCAGTTTTTAATTAAAAATTTGGGGAATTTTGCATGGGTTGGTTCACAATTTCAGCAAAATATAGTGGCTATATTTAAATTAAAAATTTTCTAACTTTTTGTTTTGGAATTTACTTTGATATTTGACATATTTCTGATGGTAACATACCACTCTAGGAAAACTAAATTACACTAGTTTTTAAACGAAACGCAAAAAGCTATTAACGCACTCAATTGAGTGCTTTAACAGCTTTGTAATAAACGCAAAGTAAAAAAAACATTATAAGCTTTGGAAAGATCGAATCACAAGTATTAATAACTGAAAATTGACTTAGAAGACTTTGCAGTTTGAAGAAATCCGCTATTTGCAAACATTTCCTACCAAAAACTCATAAATGACAACGAGGTGTTGCAGTTTAACCATCGTTTATATAACGTTTTTTAAAAGGGACATAGTCACAATGCTGCTACTGCTTTCAAATTGCATAGTTGGCGATAACTGAATTAGGCGATAATAAAGGTGCCCCAAAATGGAAGCACAATCTGTGACAAGAACACTTGGAATTCCACCGGTGCAATTAAACCAAACCGACAATTAAATGTTAAAAAAAAACAAAGGATTGCATCATGTTTTGGCCTTAGAAAAATAAATATGACTCAATGCTTATGGATATTAAAGAATTGAATTTAGGAAAAATTATGGGAGAAGACGGAACATCGTGCATCCACCCAGTAAACACACAAACGTTTATTAAACGTTTATATTTGACGTTGATTTAACGTTTTTTGAAACCACTCTTCAACGTTTTTTTAACGTTTATTCAACGTTATTAGAAACGTTTTTTTAACTGACATTATAAACGTTACTTCAACGTTTTATTTGACGTTTATTTAACGTTTTAGTGTCCCGCGATATGACGTTATTTGAAACCAATATTCAACGTTTTTTTAACGTTTATTCAATTGCTGCAGCAACTCAAGTAGTTGAATATTTAGAGAGCCAAGCGAAAAAAGATGTAAACAAAGTTTTTTTTCATGTTTTCGTGTCTTATGTGACAATACATTTCTAAAAACTGTTATTAAAATGCTTAAATTTTTTTTTTCATGTGGTGCAACCGCGGATTTATTATCTTCGTTGTATTCCTTTTATTATGAGCTTTGTAATGATGTGTCAATTAACATATCTTTCCATTAAAAAAAGTGGTTATAACACTCTGTATAAAAACAAAAATCGGCGCGTTTCAGGAATTTTTCGCAAAAACACTATTCAAAATTCTTAATTTAGTCTGTGTATTTCGTTCTGAGTGGACTGCTGTGAACGAATGCAAAATAGAGATCATTTAAAAAACAATAAACAATTTATTTCAGAACCTTCCCTTTTATCTCAGATATTTTCCTATTTGCACAACCCTCGTATTATCATACAAAAAATTACATAATAAATAAATTATAATCGGTCCATCTGTGTGTCACGGTGAAAACACAATTATTTTAATTATCTTTGAAGATATTCAATACAATAATATAATGTAATTATTGTAACGTTTGTACAAATAAAAATGGAGCCAATGCAATCAGCTTTCGTTTTATATTTGACATTGTAAACCTTACAAGTCATGACAATTGATAGAAGCTATCAATCAAAAATTTACTCAAACGACGTCTAAACCGAGCCCTGGAAATAATTTAAAATGTTTCCATCTCACGTCAAAATTTTCTACACTCTACCGAATTTCAAAGTGCTTCCAAGGCTTACGCAGCTTTGTTATATTTTTGTAGGCACGTTATTTCTGATAATTATGAATTTGCTGATTTCTGATCAGAATTGTCTAACGTAAAATATTGAGCTAAAGTAGTATGTACTTAAAAGCATCCTAAAGTCGAGAGACAGTTTCGTTATTCAACATGCTTCAGACATTGTCGTGGAAGCTTTCATAAATAAAATGAAAACAGATTATTTAAAAAATTCAGTTTTTGCGATTCAGAAATTTGCAAGAACTTGTAGTTGTTTCCGAAGGCACAAAAAAACCAAAAGCACGAGTTATGTTCAAAAACAGAACCAAACAAATAGTCGTTAAGTTGGGTATTGTATAAAATCGCCGGCTATTGTGTGCGACAAACAAAATCGAATCGGTCTGGTCATTTTCGTTCCGAGAGGTTGTTCACCTGCGATTTGCAGGTTAACATTTTGGCGCCACAACTTGTCAGTTGAAAGTGCATAATGGTGGTCGTCATAATTTCTTTTCCAAACATTTCTGGCAACAAACCGTCGCATTTTTTTCTAGATTCCCGTTTCGTTCATCCAAGACATCAACCAGTTGAACGTGAGCGACTTGCTCCTGCACTACGTCGAGGGTTACAACGAAGACGACGTCCTCCTTCAAGGTACCTTTATTTTAATTAACAACCATACATAAAGTATCTCCTAGAAAAATAAACTTAAATCGATTTGCTGTGTGGCACACTAATCACAATGTAGTACAAAACGCAACTCATCACGTTACTTCAAATTATAGAGAGCTTTCAATAATAACAACTAGGTTTCAAGTATTGCACGAATCAAGGTGTGCTTTTCGTGACGTCACAAAACTCCTTGAACAGATTCCTGCGACACTTGAGATTCCCTTCGTAGATGATCAGGTAGATTGTAGAATCCTTAAAGCTGCTCGTCTTATAACCTAGATGGAGCTTCATGGGGCGCTTCCACTTGGTTTCGTTCTGCAGCTTCTTAACGCTGGGCTTGTGAAATTCCACGCTGCCGTCGCTCGTCAGATACTTGATTGAACCCGAATCGTCTTCGACTACGTCATTATCAATACCGTCGCCACCTCCTAGTTTGATTTTCTTGGGCGGCGAGACGATGTTTCCGTTGTGGGCCCCGTCGCCTTGTCCCATCTCCGTAAAGCTAGTCGAAGGCGTCGTTTCGTCCTCTTTCACTGGCGACGTGGCTACTATCGTGACATCGTCCGTCCTATGTCACACAATCAATACATTTCCTTAAAACACCCACACACAAACCTTTGTACTTTCACTTTGTGAGTATCTCTAAAACCTACTTTGGCGCTCGGGGTTGTACTACTTATGTGATGGGCGACGTTACTGATTTGGTCGTGGATAAAAAGCGACACTTTCTTCGACCCCTTAACCGTCTGTCCGAACCAGTCCAGGACGACGTTCTCCGCCAGATAATACCGAATCGTGGTGCATTTATTCTCGATTAGGTCCACGTAAAAGTCCACAAACTTCTTAGCCGAGTCTGTCTCCTCGGGCGTGAACTCCTCCATATCGACCTGTGACTTGAACTATATAGTTAATTTGTTACAGACAGGTTCGGGAGTGATGATGTCGTGCAAGGCCGGAGTAAGAACTTATTATTTGTAGCAACAAACGGGGCATGGTTTGAGTTGCAGGCGCCGCAATCATCCCCAAAAACGCCGATTGCATTCCCGAGTTGCAAACAGTGAAGATAGTATCGAACGACGACCCAACGATCTTGCATTTCCCCGAGTGCACCAGAATAGAACGGTGCGGGGGCTGCTGCACGCACTCGCTTCTATCATGCCAGGCCGTCGATAAGGAAGAGATCGCTTTTAAGGTACAGGACAAGAGTTGATCGCAACAAGCAAACTGTGGTGTTTTAGGTGATCAGGACGCAATACACGGGCGGCAAGAAGCTGGCTTTCCTCGACAAGCAAATCGTGCTCGTGGAGAAGCACAACAAGTGCAAGTGCAGGTGCCGCGTCCAGTCAGACGTACAACTTTTTACAGTTTTAGTGCGACTCGTATACAAATCGATTTTGTAGGACTGCAGCAAGTTCCAGCGGTACATAGAGTCGGAATGTAGGTGCGCGTGCATAAATCACGACGAAGAGAAGAAGTGCAACAAGAAGAACGATACAAGGTTGTGGAATCCGGAGATTTGTGCGTGTCAATGTCGGGAAACCGTTCAGTGTTCCACTGGGTCGTATTTCAGTGAGGCCGAGTGCCGTTGCGTGACCAGAGGCGTGAAGAGACGGTACGCCAACTACCAGAGGAATTTCAGGTGGGAACCGCCGTCCGTGGTGCCCTTGTCCGGGGACGACTAATTTTGTCAATAACAATGTTCTTGAATTGGTGTTTGCTTGATACGGTTATTGCTGAATTCAATAAAAGTGAGTGTGGGAAGCGCACGGGGCTTGTTGGATTTCTCTTTGACTGATTCAGTCCCTTTAAATGCTTAAATGACTCACCTGAGGGAATGTCTCCAGTGGCTGCCTTCCAACAGCTTGACAGCCCTGTAGTTATTGATAAATGTTTGTGTTTTCTAAACAAACAAACATTTTTGCCAATGGTCACTTCACTGGATTCTGTTTAGTTTTTGATTTTTATTAAATTGGGTGAAGGTTAAATTTTCGAAAACTCGTACACTTGCTGTGTTTGGGCGCAATATCAAAATGGCGCTGGCAGCGTTGGCGTCCTTTGGGTTCCGAGCGGGCGACGATAGGTGGCGCCAGCAGTACTAACATTGCAACAACTTCCAGAATTCCAGAAAATGCTTTTTGCTATTTAGCGGTGGTTTAAAATGCGACAATAACGGACGAATATTACACCCAAGACTCAAATTAAAACCGCTAAATCGAGATGTTGCAATTTGAGAACGATTAACATATACAGGGTCGTTCAAAATAATGTTGCTTTTTCGCTTGTGTTTTTCGGCTATCGTGGCCCAATACAACACAATTAGTGTATTATGTTTGGACCAACCGGCTTAGGGCACATAATTTACATGAACAAAAAAACGCAAGGGCACAGGGAAAAAAATAAAACAAATCTTGGATTCCATTCCCTCCCGAGACTCCGTTTTGTTTGAATGCTTGTTTGTATGCAGAAAAAAAATTCGGTTCAGTGAATCAGAGAAAAAATGCTAAGAAATTGAAATATTTCTTCTTCAGACACTACTAAATAGATCAATTGTTTTCTTTGCAACTGGGGCGTTATTTAAGTAGATAAGCAATCTTCAACGGGAAAAATGTGGTTTACTCAAATTTGAAACACTGACTCAGCGTTTATTCCATTCCTTCCTGAGCCTCCGTTTTTTTTGAACACTTGTTATTTACAGAAAAAAAATCGGTTCAGTCCAAGTGAATCAGAGAAAAGATGCTAAGAAATTGAAATATTTGTTCTTCAGACACTACTAAATAGATCAATTGTTTTCTTTGCAACTGGGGCGTTATTTAAGTAGATAAGCAATCTTCAACGGGAAAAATGTGGTTTACTCAAATTTGAAACACTGACTCAGCGTTTATTCCATTCGTTCCTGAGCCTCCGTTTTTTTTTGAACACTTGTTATTTACAGAAAAACAATTCGGTTCAGTCCAAGTGAATCAGAGAAAAAATGCTAAGAAATTGAAATATTTCTTTTTCGGACACTACTAAATAGATCAATTGTTTTCTTTGCAACTGGGGCGTTATTCAAGTAGATAAGCAATCTTCAACAGGAAAAATGTGGTTTACTCAAATTTGAAACACTGTGACTCAGCGTTTTCTTTTACTATACCCTTCAATTAGTTAAGTCACCAGATCGAATGATCAAAAATAAAATCTCCAGTTGAAACAGAGTGGGTTCAAAAATAAAATGAGGTTGCATAGGCTACATGATCGCGATCAAGGTAGAAATTATATAATGAAAGGGCCAGAAGCAAGGGATCAAGTGAAAAATTGTAAAAATGAAGCAAATGGAGAAATTTGAAATTACGATCTTTGTTAATAACCGTGTTAGATACAATACATAAGTGATGACTTCTTCAACAAGATTAATCTCAAGTTTGTTATGACAGTTTAAAAGTTTATACTGTAAATCTGTAATTGTAGTGTATTGTAATCCTAAAGTATCTCTTATTTATAAAACCGGTGGCTCAAAATTGGAAAGGTTATTTGGAAAATATAAATGTGTGGAATCCAATATTTTAGTATATTTATGAAGAACTTCATTAGATTGATAAAAAATGCACCTAGACCCATTTGCCTCCCAAAAAATGACTTGCATTATTTTAGGCAAGTAGCATACCTAATATTTTATTGAAGTAGAACAAAGTACAAACTCATAACAACACAAAATATACAAAACAATAATAATGTTGTTATTCACCAGAGTTAGGATCTAATTCAACCCTTGAGTCATCCAAATCAAAATTTTCTACAGTTAATTATGAACTTAATATTATGAACTTTTATTTTTCATCTTGTTTCTTTTCACTTTTTTGAGATTAATTTTTTGGCAGTTTTAAATTCGTGCGGCAAAGGTAAAAAATTGATTCAAATTTTCCCACTGCATTTTTTCCCACCAAGTGCCAAAATCACTTAATTCGTTTTGTCGCGAACAAACTCATAGTTTTTAATATGCAATATTACATTCTTAGCTTAGTTTTTCTTTTTCTTGACGCTTGAACCATTTTGCTTCTGACCCCTTCAAATGTTACATATATAAGTACATATAATAACAATTTTCTCGGAAATGTATGCAATAGTTAGAACGCTCGAAGTCACAAAAAAAAGTAAATATTGGGCCTAGTCAAGTAATCAATTTTGGAAAAAAATAAAAAGTTGTAGTAACAATTAAATCGCTAAAAATACGTATAGGGAACAGACATTTGATACACACTTTAAAAAAAATAATTGGGGGCTTTATTTGAAAAAAATGATTTATGTAAGTTTGAAGTTTTTCAAATTGAACCCGTTGTATTTAGCACCCTCTAGATATAATACCATTTTTTTATTACAAAATTTATGGTGAATAATATTTTTAGTTGTTAGAACACTTAACTGCGAAAAACTTTTGCCTAAAATATTTTCTTGCATTTTGAATAACTGAGCCACAATCCACCAAATAGTCTTAATTCAACGGACTTTTTCCGTAAAAACCGATACAAAATAAAGAGTTCCAGTGTTATTTTAACTTTTAAATAAGCAAGAGATTTATAGATAAAAATGAAAATAAAAGATCCATATAAAAATCAACATGACGATATTTTGAAAATCATAGAATATAAAGTTTTTGTGGTGCGAAGAAATAAAGCCGGTTATTTTTTCTACAAAAACTCGTTCAAATGAGTATTTTCGTGTTTTTTTCTAGAAGATCGTCGACCATCTCATAATATCGTTCCCAAGAAACTGATACATCAGAATCAAAAAGTAACAATACTGGGTCCTATCAACAGTATTATTGTAACGTTTTTATTAAAATTTATATACCTAATAATCATTAATTTTTATGTTGTGTTTCATGTTTTCTTTGTTTAAATTTGATGCTTTTGCATTGTTTGATAATTTATTTCGAATTAAGCTTGTGTTAACATTTGCTGTTAATTTTCTGTTTGTAATATCGAGTGAATTACTGCTACGTTGTAATAGATCTGTAATATAATATATTTTTGGAAATGTCGAAAGAAATACTACTTTTTCTATTATGTTTAATAAAGGACATTAAAACACGACTTATTTTAGTTTTTTTTTCATGACAAATCACTTCTCTTCCACGTCTTCTAACTTTTATATTCTATATTCCACTTGGACTGTCTGTTTACCTTGACCTTATGCTTCCGAACTCCCATTTTTATGATCAAATTTAATATAATTCACCGAAGATCATTCCGGAAGATCGGTATTAGATACGATATTTACTTTATAAAATTTTCAATCGCAGTTATTTTTGAGTTGTGACGATAGTTATGCTCCAGCCAGTTAAAAAGTAAATTAAAAATTAAAGATAAATTGATTTTACAACCCACTTCAAATCACCTTTGAATTTTACGCGTTTTGATTGTCTGATGAAACGGTCAAAAATAAAATGGGCTTTTTAGGCAATGGAAATACTTTGAAAGTGATTAGAGTGTGGCAAATTTTTGTTTGGTTCGAGAAGCTTGGAGCTCTGACAGGCTCCGGTGACAATCGTTTCGTGTAATTTTTAGCAAATTATATCTCGTGGCGTGGGTTTGAACGTCGTTTGAGCAAAGTTCTGATTGACAACCAATGTCAAAACCTACACTGTAAAAAATAAAACAAATGTAAATTCCACGGCTTTCTATTTTTTTGTGCGCTCCATAAAAGGTGGCTGCGTAGGTCTTGAATCATTTTGAAATGCATTAAAGTGTAGGTTGAAGAAATTTGAAGTTGAGTTGTCTGTTGACGACATTTCGTTTTTTGAATTTAGTTTTTGTAATTTGTTTTATTTAATTCGATCTTTTATTGATAACGACGAAAAATTAAATGTCACGAATGGGAATGAAATCTAGACCTGAAAGCGCCACTTAATTATTCTCTTCACTGGGTATATCTTTTTAATTAATTTTTGGATAACGAATTTGTATAACACCCAAAACATGTGCAAATTTCAAATGAAAATTGTGTTAATTTCGAGTTTTACAATCGTTTCGGGTCGTACTTTGGCGTTGGTGATCAGACTGTACACTGTGAGGTCGAACATTCGAAAAATGTAAAACCGGCCGGTGATTTACTGGCGGTAGTGGTATCTAGTCGTCGAGAAGCGTTTTACGAGGTAGGTGAAAGATAAGAGGCTAAAAGAAGGAAGAAATAAAAAAATGTTGAGTTAATTTATCGTTCGCGTAATGTAACCGTAAGGCGTTAAGAAGCGAATGTAGAAAAATACGGCAACATGCCAAACCAGCTGACATAAAATATAAAATGCACTGCCATGCCCAGTAGCCCGTGGATAATGCAATAAGTTGCGTGTCTGCCCAGATACATCGACCGACCTGACGTACACGTACCACAGACCCATTATTTATATCTCGGTCAGATTAAAAACAGGTAACGACATGCCAATAGTCCACACACAAAAAATCAAAGGTGGCTAACAATAACACCGACTCCCAAACACTTCTTTGTACACTATTGTCCTCCTAATTCTATTTTTTCCTTAAATGGAAAACATGTTTTACAATTTATAGTCCTTTAGGGCCATCCTGTGAAATCCCACTCTTCTTTAGCCCAAATCATATTTTTTATTTAATTGTTACAAACCTATTTTTCCAGTAATTTTTCAACTGCAGTCATTATTTGAAATACTTTTTTATTCTGGCATTCTTTGTTTTATATTTTATACAAGAGCTGTAAATTCCATTCTTCTTTAATACAGCTTCATAGTATTTTATTCAGCACTTTCAAAACCAAGTGCAACACCGCAAGATCTTTAATTATGTATTTCCCTATTTTGTCTTTTGCCTCTGATAATTTAAGACTCGTACATTTTTTATCCTATTTGTTTTGATATTTATTGTTTTAAAATTCTTATTATAGCCACTATTAAATTTCACTCTACTCTGAACCAATTTTACATACATATTTCATAATTGTTCAATTTTTAAAACATGCTCTTCTGAAACTGAGGCATTTTAGTGCTCTTATTATAGTTTCATTATTTTTCTTTTGTGCCGTTCCAATTTTAATGTAGATTTTTTTAATCGAAGCAAAAGAGGTTGTAACGACTAGTTGCAGTTTTTACTAATTAATTTGCAAACTAGTTTCGGAGAGTTTACAAATTAATAAAAAAAACTACAAGTAGTAGTAGTAAGTAGGTAGATCTACGTCATAATGATCACTAAAATATTTATCTATTTTTGTCTTCTTCAAATAACGTGCGTAAAAACATAAAACGGGGCTGCGTAAGCTAGAGAATAACTTTTGCGTTCCAGGGAATGTAGTAAAATTTCGACCTTGAGTTGGAGAAATTTGAAATTACGATCTTTGTTAATAACCGTGTCAGATACAATACATAAGCGATGACTTCTTCAACAAGATTAATCTCAAGTTTGTTATGACAGTTTAAAAGTTTATACTGTAAATCTGTAATTGTAGTGTATTGTAATTGTATCCCCAATACTTATTTTACAGTCTAGAGTTCTCGTAGAGCCAGTCTTCAATTTTATAACTTTTTTGCGTTTTCTGTTCTCTTCTTCGCCTCATTTACATGTATTGTTTTTTGTGGAAAAATGAGGTCTTTGCAGAGCTAATGGGATACTTATTTTAAATTGAATTCTTCTCTAACCATTTTTTTAGTTTTTTTGTTTTAATTAATTTTTGAAGATTTCTTCCAACTGCAGCATATCAAAGTGCTGTGTGTTTCTCTATTTTGTCCTTTGGTCGTTCAATATCAATATTTCTAAAGCTTTTCAGTTTAGCTGGGTGATTTCCATTCTTTCTATACAATTTTTTGCTTCTTTATGTTCTTATACTGCCATTCAGTCATTAAAGTTTAATTAAATCTCCTTTTATTTTGATAATTCATCTTCTAATTCTTTATTTACAATCTAAAAATTCCACTCTGTCCTTAACACATTTTTGATAACCTGAACTCTTCAGTTTCTTAATTTCTGCTTCCAACAACAAGCCTTCACAATTTCGTCTTCTACGTTTTTACAATTTAAGTTTTAAACCCCATTTAGTTTTCAAATTCCTATTTTAGAATATTTTATAAGTCAATTTATCTAACCCAACTAATTAATTATAACATTTTCAGTGTTCATGATGATGTAGATCAAAGATTTAAACAAATTAAAACAGGATGTGGCAATTTATTTGTCGTTTTTATTAATTTTGCAAACTAGTTTCGGAGAGCGACAATCTCCATCTTCAGAGCAGTCAGTATAACACGAACATTAACACATAAACACATTAAAACGAAGAATAGTTGTTGTATATAACAAGTCACATGGTAAAAATAAAATTAGCGGAGGTTAAAATATGCAAAAGTAGAATGAAAAAAAAGACGACAGATAAACCAATTGTGTGACAATTTGTGAAAATTAACCAAACAAAGAGTAAACTGCAAAGGATTATTTTCAAGAGAATATTTTCAGAAAATGAACGAGGGAAAAAAGTTTGATCACTGACAAACAGGGGGATCGTGTAATGCTTTGTAAATTTCAAGAATTCCTAAAAATTGAGACGAGAACTTTTATGACACTTGTGTAAACCTTGGTCATTTTTATCTTGAAAGAAAGAACGTTTTGAATCTAATCTATGGTTGGCAAAATGTTTATTATTATTTGTTCTATGATTACGATTACGAAATTTACAATTGAAGCTTCAAATCAAAGCGCGCTAACAATGCTATCGATTTTCAAACACTTCTTTTATTCTCATTTACTGATTTAACATCCAATTTTATAATTTTTTATCTTTTTCAATCACTCTCTGGAATCACTTTAGAATTCGTTTAATCCGTTTAAGTTCATTTTGAGGTTACGTTGGAGAAATTTGAAATTAATGCCTTTTTTTTAAATCCATCTCCGGGCAACTTTCTGGTGACAGTTCCTATCAAATGACATGACTTGACAGTGGCAAAGGTCTACACTGTAAAAAATAAAACAAATTCTAGATTCCATGGCCTACTCTGAATCATTTTTTATTTGTACCTCGTAAACATTATCGACAATTTCATCAAGTTCATTTTGAGATTACGTTGGAGAAATTTGAAATTAATGTCTTTTTTTTAATTCTATCTCCGGGCAACTTTCTGGTGACAAATGACACTATGAACTATTTTAAAAACACCAGCCTTTAAATAGTCGCTTTATTGCCATGTTCTTACCCCCAGAAAATACATTTCTCCGTTAAGATTTTATATAACAAATCTGAGGATGTTGCGATTTTTACGGATAATATTTTTGTGTTGTAATTCCGTTCCTTCTGAGTCTATTTTGTTTTTATTTCAGTGTGGAATATTTGGTTCCATTTTCATAATATGTATTTTCCTTTCTGGCCGTTCGACTGTTGGCCAGTGTGCGTTTTCACTCATTTCTATCACAATTTCAGCCCGTTCGTGGCTCTAACGTTCAAAATAAATATTGCCCGAGCCTATTTACGCACCAAAAATTAGTAACTTTCTTTTTGTGAAAAAACGGTGGAGAGCCGGACATCTGTTTCCAGTCTGTTGTTTGTTTTCGTTCTCCAGCTATAAATTTACACTTCCTATGTAAGCGCGTATGTATTACAAAACGTCTGTGTGAGTTATGGTCCTGTGGGCAAGGATTGATACCACCGGTAGCCGCGCGACTTGTACGGATCGAGAATGGAACGCCCAATATTGGATAGCACTAATGGTTTTTGTTCGCCACTCGCTTTTTATCTCTTCGCCCGAAGAAATACTGCACCCTGAAAGTCGTTCGGCAGCAGTGGCGGTTCGTGATTGTTAATCGATTTCCACGAGGAATATTACGTAAAAATGTTGATCGAGATAAAGGAGGAATTCCTTGTAAACCCCGGCCGGGTTTTTAGAAAAATTACCATTAATTTCCGTACGTAAGTATAGCTTTGGCGCATTCGAGTCCGATGGCTAACTTATAACTATATAATTAATCACGCGAAGAAAACCGAGGGGAAAAATATGTACGTAATATATTGTGGTGGGTCTGGGTGGGAGTGTCTGGGTTAACTGAATGCCTCCAAGTTGTCGTCCACCCACAATTCGTTCGAAAACTTCTTGCAACATCCACCACTGGACGCCGCCATAAATCCGAGCGGCAGTAAAAGCACCAAGATTCGGCTGCTTTTATTACTCTGTTCCTCCGCCTCTCCAATGATTTAATGGTAATTACGGCTAGATCTCCCGAAAGCATCATCTCAGACACCGAATTCATTCAATCCAGGACTCTCACATAAAACCACGACATTTCTGAAGCGAAGGTGTCATAAATTACGAGTTTTATGGACAATAAAAGATGAGGTTCTCAAGATAAAGTCCGCGGAGTGACTTACTTCGTAATTACAGGATCTCGTCTTTTTTACGATTCGCCCGATAACTTCCAGATGGATATGAAACTGGCAATTATGCGGCGGAGTTGAGTAATAGTGGTAATGGACGAGAAGACGCGAGAGACGTCCGTCTTGGACGCTCGCTAGGTCCCTCAGGTGCATTGTCGCTTTTGCAGACTTGCACGTGTGACTTTTCGTTAATTCCAACCGAATTTTGAGTGGCGATGGGCGTTTTGGGTCGGTGCGCGGCTTAGCGGGGCATGAATTAGTCCCAACTACCTGTGTTACCCACCTGCACAAGGCCGACCACCACCCAATGGTCCCAATTGCATCAATCGGACCCAAATCGGGCGTGCTCGGTGCCTTGGAGCCGCCCGGCAACTTCTTCGTCTTCTGTGTTACGCATGAGGTCAGCGGTCCTACAACTTGCATTCGCCGCACAAATATTTACAGTTTTACTCATCATTTCACTATTTACACCGTATGACTGACGTCCATTAGTGGCGGTTAGTCATTGCAAACAGACCCATAGACACCAAGCGCTTTCTCGAACGATTAGCAGCCGTTTTGTGGTTAAACACTCCCGAAGAGCAAACAGAAAAGTTCCAAGCGAGGGGTGAAAAGCGTACGGGGCCTACACACCTACAACGGCTACCTCGGCTATGGTAATGAATGGAACAACATTACCATAAATTTGAATACTTTACAATCAAATGGGAGATATTATAATGACGTGGAGACGCTGGAAATTGCTGCGACGTTAATTAAACCAGACAAGATTTGTTGGGCTTTTAAGCCCAAGAAACTGCGTACAGATAGGAATTTTTATCTCCCATTGTTTTAATTATTTATATTTTTAGGAGCGATTTCATTTTATCCGCCTGGTTTGTGCGTGGTGGGTGTGAAACGCATTTTTGTTTGTTGTTTGTGCGAATTTTTGTTTTGCCTGATTGGACCAGTAGAAAGTCGAGATGAGCGCGGCCCCCAGCTTCGAACCTCACCCGTGAGAAAGTAACATATTTTTTAAAGTAAAATCGTGCCTGCATTCCTAATCGAGAAAACACGAGTCGGGCTTTATGGGTAAGGCATGACTCGTACATAATATTGTTACCGCAATTATGGTAAAATGCAGAGAGGTAGGGGGAATGCTCTTTGGGATTTTTAAGGCTGCGGCCTCGAAACTAAATGTGCAATATGTCCGATGAAAAGACGCATTTTTCTTAAAAATAGAACAAATAAGCGGACGACAACAGTTTAATAAAAGAAAAATTGATGGATTCAAATTTTAGGATTTCAGGTTTTTGCCTCTGTACTTCAGCCACATCCTTTTCCGTGGGAATAAAGAGAACAAAGCAATGACACAACATGCCCAATTTTTTGTTGTCAAAATGTTTTTGGCTATCTTAAATTGCACAGTTTTCGGGGTTTCTTCTATTTCCCGAAGAGATGCTAAAAGTAAAAGATGCCTAGAACTCGATTGTTGTGAATAGTTGAATGGTGAAAACCGCATTCCAAAATCTTTATTGGTTAAGAGCTAAAGAGCGTTTCTCGTTTTTTAAAATGTTCTGAATAAGACCGTAACTTGTTTTCTTTACGAATATTTTTTAATTATGTTGTAAGCTTTTTAAAGAATTTTTAAGCAGAATATAATGGGGTTGTATGTTATTTTTTAAAAAGTACAGTTTTTGACTAAATACAAATTTGTCTTTTTTTTTAAATAAAACACGCTAATTAGCTTTTCAACAACATGCAGTTTTAACATATTGTTATTCATAACAATAATCTTTCTAACAGTATGAATTCAAGAATTTTCAACTACGTTATTTTTTGGTTAAAACGAAATCACAATTACATATATAAAATTCAGGGGCAGACGAAAATTACGGGGATAAATTTCTGTGATTTTGTTTTATTCTCCAAAAATTATTTTCATGTAGAAAAGATTTGGAAAGACGAAATAGTGTGGAAAAATCGCATGTTATCCACATTATTATCCTTCTACAAACACTGCATCAAAAAAAAAAGAGACCGCGCCTTAGGAACGTCACTATTAATGTAAAAAAAATTGTAAAAAAAGTCTAGCTAATATTTTATTGATTAAAACTTGGCGGCGTTTAAGTTATGCACATATCCCCTTTTGATTTTTTAAAAATAAATTAAACAAATGAATTTTTCAAATGGCTATAAATTTGTTTACCATATTTTATTTACAGTGTTTTTATCATTTCCTAAGCAATATTCAGATATGTCAATATTTAAGAATCAACAAAAACAGGGATGGGGCTATAATTATGCAACTGAGTTTAGAAATAAAAGACTTGCTTGTTTCTTAAAAAAATACTTCATTATACACAATAAAATTTTAATTTATCGACGAGCAGAATTTTTTTAAAAACGTAATCTCTGGTTTTCACTTTTAAAGTGGATGCAAAAATTGTATTATAAAAGTGAAAATTATGAAATTTATGATTTCCCACGTCGTAATGATTTATATTAGGTACGTAGGTACTGTAGACCAAACAATTACATGAGTTTTTTCAGCTGCAGCTATTTTTGATATGAAATCCTGGAAATGAATTAGGTAAAGCATAACATGGTCCTTCTGATTGGTCAACTAAAATCGTTTACCTTTTGAAAACCACTGATAATTTTTTCTTCAATTTTATTCTTGATGATTATGCTAAAATTTGATATAGCTACATCATGTGGTAGTTCTGAAACACTTTTTTTACATTTTTGAAATCTGCGTAAAATTAGCTTTTTAACAATACCTAAACAACATTCGATATTTCCGCATATAATATTTTAGAGAATTACAATTAATTTTGAAAAATATAAAACATGTATACTATTCAAATAACTTAATAATTAAGTAGGATATCGATTAAAATTTGTGACTACCGGTTAGTCTAATAACGTAAAAAAAAATAAACAAAATATTTTTGAAATTTTATAGACTTTCACGGTCGGTGTTAATAATAACGTTCTTAATCGCAATGTGTTCCAAAATATTTTAAAATACATATTAAACACATTTTTTTTACTAAACCCTCGAAATGATAAAGAAATAGAAAATTTATGACAGTGTTTAAATAGACAACCAATTTGTTATAAACATAAACAGCTTTTTTTATATAGGCTTTTAACAACATTTAATAGTTCCACAGTCATAGTTGTTCAAAACGCAATTTGAATTTCGTGAAAATTGATTTATTCTTTATAAATTAGATAATTCGTTTTTCTCAATAGAAAAAATACGTTTGGTCTTACAAATTTATAATATATGCCTAATATGCCTTACCTACTTTATTATTTATACGAGTTTTATATAATTTTTTTTGCATTGTGCAAAACAATTTTTAATTTTCTAAAATACCATATACAGAAATATTGGTTGTTACATGTCGATAATAATGATAAAGAAAAGAAAAAAGTTTTCAGGAAATGTTAAAAACGAGAAACGCTCTCAACTGTTGTCACAAATCGAGCCCTAGACATCTTAGCTATTTTTTAGCTATCTCTTCGGCAAAAGTGTCCAATTTGGACCAATGTGTGCAGTTTTTGATGGAACATATCCCACTCTTTGCTTTCAAGTACCCTTCTTCTCCAATATCCATTTAGATCTTCTTCCACGATGCCCATATATCGTAGTTTAAGATTGTTGGGTTCTGGTACTTGTAAATCTTGTAATTCTTATTATTCCCCATTCTTATGTGATTACTTGTTTAACTTGGAATTACACTTCTTCGTAATATTTTCGTTTGAATTAGTGTAGGGCTCTGCGAAAGAATAATTCTTCCGGGCTGGATCATTTTGCATGGGTAAATAGTTAATGACAGTGCCTAAGGGGATTTCGCTTATTTTGACCATGGACCCCAACTTATCACCTAACCGAGCATGAGCTGGACCGCTTTGTTGTCTTCAAATCCTCTACAAAGTGGTGTCGTATCTAAACAAGAAAGTCTCTTTGACAATTTGTTGGGCAAAAATCCTCATCAGCTTCGGTGTTTTCTCTTCATCTCCTCCACTTTTTGGTTCAATTTTACGCGCCCTCGTGAGCATTTTGGTTGTGACGATAAAATGTTCGTGTACTCATCATTATTTAACATGGTAAACTTGTGAATTAATATTCTGGCGTAACAAATGTCATTCCCGGAACGAACAGATTCTACACTTTTTATCAATACGATACACACACTGCCGCAACTGAGTAAAAATGGCTTAATAATTTGAGGAACACTTAAAATCACATCAAGTACACCCATCAAGACCCATTTACGTTCCGTAATTTTTTTGATATCCGGTTCAACATTGTTGGTATTGTGTGGCTGTGATTCTTGCTCGGAAATCATAAATGTTTCGTAGTAATCCTCCTCTTCTTAAGCCAGTCGACCTCAAGCTGCGAGGTCGCAGGTTTTTGGTGATAAAACTGCCCACGAAATAGTAGGTACTTGAACTATTGCGTAAGGTTGATGTCCTAAGACGCACAAGACGAATAGCTAAAATGATGCAATCAAACCCAATCTCGGATTATTTGTTGCACTTTCTGTCATTTGAAATGTTTTAAACATTTTTCTACTGCTGCAATGCTTCATTTCTGACATCTTAATAGTGTTTTTCAACAAACCCGCATTTGTGTCTGAGATTATTTCCGTCAGCGAATGCATTCTCCACATGTTAAACTTTTTGTGTTTGATCCTTTCAATGCCGGATTCTAATCGCATTTATTCGGAACCTTTCATCCGATGCATGAGATTAGGTTCGAGAGGAGGCTGGAGGAGTTGAGGAGCGGATGGCTAAACGGTGCCAGTGTATCGCCTTGTCCTAGGTCCAATTCTCCAATTGTTTACAAGTCGGTCCGCAACTGTTGAGAGTCTCTGGCGTGTCCGCACTCCGCATCTCCTTGAACTCCCGCTTCGAGTCAGTGACTCGCGGTCATCTCGTCTATCCCCTCACCCCCCGAAAACGAAGAGGGGTATCATCGTGATATGACCCCGGGCGATAGAGCTACGCCTGCAAGAACCAGCCTCCAACTGGGTTCTGGGTTCACGTAGTACAATACCAAGCAATCTCAGCCAGATTACGGGTTCACCAGCACATGTATTTCTTTTCAATTATCGTCCCGTGGTGATCGTCGAAGGACGCGTGCCTTTCTCATCCCTTTTTTTCGTCTCTTTGGATTTATTAAACGATCGCTTATTATATGATAATGTGTTGGGTCCGCGGATTTGAGTGCAATTTGTAGCGTCTGTCCGCATTATGCTAATGACAGGTGAGAAATCACATTGGGCTTTCAACGTTTCGTCCGCGGACACGCGAGCTTCTATTCTGTTACCTAATTACCACCGAATGCACTAAATCAACTAGCATCAGGTTTTTCAATTTCCGTTTAGATTGAACGACAATTTTCATGGGGAATTAATGTTGAAGACGAAGAGATTTAGCCTTATTAGTGCACGTTTATGCGATACCAACCGCTAAGATGATCGTATTACATGGGCATAAATGGGAAAACTGGTTGCATGGGAAATCGTTATGAAATGAGGGGATGATTTTTATGGGCGGTGATCGACAATTTCCGATATTCACACCAGAACAGTAGCTAACGGGAAACGGAAATTAGAAACATAATTATTGCGTCATTTGCAGAGATGTAAATAATAAAAAGACTGATATAACCAGAGTTAGAATGCTATGGAATTGCTTTATTTTTTCCATTGTAAACGTTTGAAATTGTTTGTAAGCTGTCATTCAATAATTTGATCAAATGACGTTTAAACGGCTCGGTTTGGAGGAGAATTTGTCGAAGAAGACACAAATGGTATTTTATGCATTGTGTCCGAGACGGTAATTAACAAACAACTTAATTTCAAATATCTCCATGGAACGTAAAAGTAGGTATATTAATCGGAATTAAAAAAATATATTAAATCAGAAATAGATATACAGGATGACCCAGAACTGCGTAAACGCTCCATAACATTTTTCTTATTCGAGGTATCGACTTGAAATTATTGTTGGATGATAGGTGCGCTTCTGCTGCACATTCTAAAAATATTTTCTTTTGTATACAGGGTGTCCAAATATTATTAAAAGACCAAAGTTATGTTTTTTTAAATGGAACCACCGCATTTTGATTTTATTTTTGAATTGTATACTAAGTTCTGCGTTAAATTTACTTGGGTCATTTTCACCTATCTATCATACTTTTTGATGTACGTCACTTTATGTTCCAAAATTCCTTGATGTAATGTTCCGTTAAAAAATTCATATTTTCTAACTTCATAACTTTGGTCCTTTAATAATATTTGGACACCCTGTATACAAACGCATCAGAAGCGCACCTATCATCCAACAATAATTTCAAGTCGATACCTCGAATAGCAAAAAAGTTATGGAGGGTTTACGGAGCTCTGGGTCACCTGTATACATGAACAGTGAAAGTGGTAATTCCTGCAGTTTAAAATTTGAAAATTATGAAGCAGCATCCAAGTTTCACTAAATTTGAATAGTGCTTCTAATGCAAATGTTACTTTTGAATTTTTAGTTTCAGGTTTTGAAAAATATAGTATTATTTTAAATTCACCGTATTACAAATGTTGCTCAACATTTTTTATACGTTGTTGTATAGGGAAAGAGCACACAAATCTATTCTATTTTAAAATACAAGATAAAAATGAAAGGGATTTGAAATATCAAAGACAAAAGCAAAATAATGTAACAAAAAATTGTACTAAAAAATATTATAAAATATCCAATTTGATTCGAAAAGAAATTGGTTTGGAATTTTTAATCAGAAATGATAGATAAAGATTTTTAGAATTTTTTGACATGTAGTTTTATTCTGAACCATTAATGTGACAAAATTATTTTAAACCTTATTGTATTTTGTAATAAGTAATACACATGCTCCACAGAATTTATAAACAATCCGAATTACAGTTAGGTATAAAAAATTCAAAAGTGAAATGCATGTTCCGAACACATTTTATTTCACAAAATTAAAATTATAAGGCGTGCTCGGTTTTATTAATTTTATTATTATTATATATTAAGAAAAATAGCACAGCTTGTTGATATTTGCAAATTAATTAAACTTGGATTTTCAATTCCCTAAAATAGGAATTTTACGAAATTTTTTGTCATTTAAAAGTATACAATTAAATTATATTATTTTTTTAATTATTTAAATTTTAATACAGGCACAGATTAGTCATAGAGGCATTATTCTGGGTAGTTATTTTTCCAGGCGTCCATTTTTGTTTAAACTATTCTTAAACCGTAGTTTCATGTTTTTTTAACTTATACATTTTAATGCAGGCACATATTACTCATACAGGCATTATACTGAGTAGAATTATTTTTCCAGACGTCTACTTTTATTGAAACTATTCCTAAACTCTAGTTTCATGTTCACAAGTATCGTAGTTCATAGTATCCATGGACTTAGAGATGGGAGTATACATTTGATATGTGATAATTCCTGATTTTGAAATTCAAACATTTTACAACATAGAAATTCAAGTTATTTCTAAATTAAAAATTCAAGTGGTGTTTCGGGTGGAACTCAAACGGATTTTAAATCTAGTAATTAAAGAGCAATTTTGTTAAGCTTCAAAATAGTACAGTAACATTTAGTACCAATAAAATTGAGCGTAATTTTCAAGTTAGAAATTCGAGTAATGTTTTTCCGTAACTTCAATTTAATTCAGTAACACATTTTTACACTCAATTGCAAAATGTATAAAAACACTTCGCACTTCATTTTCATCTTTAAAACAACACCCAATTTTCGAGTTTATTAATTTGACAACGCTATTTAATTCGTCAATTTCATAGAGTCAACTTAAAAAGGAAAGCAATATCTGTAATTTAAAAAATACTATAACGCTCTTGTATTATTTTATAGAAAATCTCGTCTGCAGTTTTAATTCGATGCTTTGGAGTCGTTTTGAGTATAGAAATTCAAGAGACTCAGATTTCATTATTATTTAATAAAAAATGGGCATAAATAAATATTTAATTAGGTCGGATTTTTCGAAGCATTTTTGAATTTGTAACTCAATATAGGCACATAATACTTTTTTTGAAATATATGCCCAATATTATATGTAATACAAAACGTACGTTGTAAAAATTACTTGCCACTCTTTCGAACGTCAAAATTATTCCATGGCTTACGTTGTACTTTTTTTTTTAATGCTAGTTATTTTAGCAGAATTTTGGTTTGATGGACGGTGTTAAATGTAAAAGTCACAAAGACAGAGTTTGTGGACTTAATCAAGAATTAATTTGCTGCAAATGTGGCTTTAAAGTCGAAACTTCGCTTGAAATGTCGACCGAAATGGTAATTGCGTAAAACGAATCATTTGCAGATGATTTATGGTACACATTACGTCTGGCGCATTTTGCCTCGCGAAATTGCAGTTGCAGCTCTTGATAAACACAACGACATAATTTGATAAGTCAAGTGCGAGTATTTACGTCCGTAATTTGCTTTTGACGACATAAACGTTGATGGGCTTTGAAGACCCGTCCCATGTTCCACGAAGGTAGTTCATAGGAACAGACAACAAAAGCGCCAATCACTGTTGGATAAATAAGCGACGATATAATTTTACGGCTTTTATTATTCCTGACTTTAATGTCAGAATTGTTGCGAACAATATCCATTCAGACTTGCAAAAGCATTGTTAAATTGTCCAAGTTTCGAGGCGTCTCAAAATAAATCGCTTTGTTAAACAACATCTTGCATCTATTAGCTCCGAATATCAAGCCTTTAATTTATGTTCGAGCTACCTGGAATTAGCTGCTACCGCGCTACTCCACATCTCAAGATCGATATCGAAGAAACCTCCTCGCCCAATTCTCATTCTTCCAAACAGCAATTATTGGTGCCGCGGCTTTTGTCATGGTCGTGGGCGTATTTCAGTCTCTTTATAATATTTTTACGCGGCCAGATCGTTAATTACGATAAAAGCAAGCTGATGTTAATTACACGCTGCTACCACCGCGGACAATAACAGTTCGTATGCAGCTTTAATCGTCTTGCATTCCGCATCCAACAATTACTATCCGGGATTTTTGAAAAATTCAACCGGCTGCTTATGATCTACGAGGGGAGTCGTTGGACTCGGATACTATTTCTGAGATTGATCCGATTTCAAGAGATGCCGTCTCAAGGCTGATGAAATAAATCACCTGCATTGCTAATCAGGACAAAGCCCTATTTTCCAGCCACCGACACATCAATAGCTCTGTCAGGCGTTTCCGTCGCTTCTGTTATTTAAATTTTATTTTTTGATTTCCTTGAAGGTTCGTTTACCTAAATAACGTGCTACCTGTGGTGCTACAAAAATATAACAAGGTCGCGTACGCCATGGAATAATTTTGACGTTGTAAAGAGTGTAGGAAATTTCGCCTTGACTTGGTAACATTTAAAATTAAATTTTTCCGTTGACAACCGTTTCGGACACGACATAAATGATACATTTATTTATTGAATTTTTTAACAAATACCATCTTCAGGCGTCGGTTTAGACGTCGTTTGTGTAAATTGTTGAATGACAGCTCCTTCAAAAGAAAACACTGTAAAAAATTTCACAAAAACAAGATTCCATTCAACTTGTGAATTTCTATAACTATTCTTATAACAATTGAATGTATCTAAATTTCATAGTGAGCAATTTATAACAATCATGTTAGTTTATGCGCCACCAACTGAAAACTTTGAACGGCTTTGTCTAAAAATGGAAAATGCATTCGATTTCATTTCCACAGGGGCTATTCGAATGGAAATTGACCAGATAGATTACAGAACTCGTCTCTGTATACAGAAAAATGTAACCCATTTTTAGTAGTTTAAATAGCTTGTTTTCCTTCATTTTATCTCCCAATAAAATATTCGACACCGTTGAGAGTTTCATAAAATATGTGAAAATTATACTGCATTCCTCATAATGCCATAACTTGACTTCAATACAATTCGTTCAATTTTGATGGTAAGTCGGTGGAAAACTGGGATTTTTCAATTGAAAACACATTCAAAAACCCACTTATTCTCGGAAAATAATTGGGTTTTTTACATCATTCACAAGCTGAAATTTGATTTTATTCGATGGCGTAAAAATTCAATATGGCGGCTATAAAAACGTCACATGTTGAATGTTGCTATTCTAAATTAAGGAGACGTGGAATTTTTTTTCGACGTAATGCGATTGGCCGCCATCGAAAATATAAAAGTATATAGTTTCACAGAAACTACATAGATTATAAGAGAGTTATTAATTTTTATTTTTATTTAACGTTTTTCAGTTAACACAACAGAATTTTCAGATTTATAATCAGCATGAACTAATATGTAATTTTTTTTCTTACGCCAACCCTTTATCTTTTATACATAAAGTCCATGGATTTTTTTATAATTTTAGATTTCTCAGAAAAATGTGTTGTCAATAAAATGGCCTGCTTGCTTTTAAACCTCTAGAAACAATTTCATTTTTGTTTAAACAGCATCTAATTTTTTTATTTAATTTTTTTTGAACCATTTTCACTTTTTGGAAGTATTTGTATCGATAATTAATAATAAATCGTACTAGTAAACGAAACATGGCGACAACTGTCAGATTCTTTGTGAAATGGATAATAATTCACGCAATGTTAAATCGATGGAGACTGATAAAAGATAACTTATTTCTGGAAAATGTTTGCGTGGATCATTAAGATATTTGTAGAGATACTTCAAAATTGTAGTTATACGTTCTGACAGAGACAGTTGTTGCCGTAGTAATCTCTATAGGTATATCATTTCTCAAAGGTGTTTTTCTGTCGACAAATAAAACTTCATCAAAACCAATCACTCAGCCATCATTTTGAAGATTACCTTCACCGCTAATGATGAAAAGTAAACAAACAATTCAAAATTAACGTTTCTTTTTAAAAATTCGCAATAACCGTATTTTGGTCATAACGCTATCTATTGACAATCTGTTTAAACTAATCTCAAGCTCAATCCAAGCCTTAAAACGGTCAACTTACATAATTGCAATAGAAGGATTTGCACAGGCCAACTAGTTTTATTAATTATCGATAAAAATAAAAAAATTGTTAGTGTTAAATAAAAAGGAATTTGTTTTCAGGAGTTAGAGAACAAGCAGGGCTTTTTAGGAAAATTTATTTTTCTGAGAAATCAAAAATTTTAAAAATTTCATCTTTATAACGTGCATATAATATAGGTTAGTGTCCGACCGAAACTAGTTTTTACGGCGGAAACCGAAACCGAATTTCGGCTTCAGTCTCAGTTTCGGCCGAAACCGAAACCGAAATTTAATGTTTTCCTGGGAAAAATAAACTAAAATTTATCATAATCAGTCTTTTATATTAAATCAATCATACATATTTTAATCATTTAGCTTCTGATATTTTTAACCAATCATTAACTTATCATATCATATTATTTATTACTCCCCTTATTTCAAAAAGCACAAATAAATCTACCTTTTTTTAATATTATGAAATAAAATAAAACCTACAAAACAAAATTACTTTTATAATAAAATTATAATAAAAATGTACGTAATAAATATGTTAAGTAGGTACACGAATAAAATAAAAACACTCTTTCATCGATAGTTATTTTTATTACAAGACAGTTTCTGAACGTATGATTAACAAAACTTATTCGGCCAACAAATTATTTTAATTAAAAAAAATTACATTAATTGTCGTTCAGGGGATTTATTTTTCCCCTGCTGGGGCGGTACCTATTCCACGATATCGAGATAATATAATTTTTTTGACGTTTGTAAGTTTTAGTAATGTTAGTGCACAATTCTACTGATAATAAGTAAAAATGGATAAAGACACACCAACACATATTCAAAAAGTAGTAGATAATGTAATTCAGAATGTATTACCTGAAAAGTCAGTGCCGCCAACATAAAAGCTTTCATTGAAAATCCATTTTCATTTTCTTACCTAGACAGGGAAATTGATCGTTTTCAAGACGATTTGAGCGCTTGCAAAATAACTAATTTGCAACGGAGGCCGAAAAAATTATTATTCTAAAATTTGGTAATGTTGTATGGTTCTCTTGTTAACGAACTACAATAAAATTGAAATTAATAAGTACCTATCTACCAAATACAACAAATAAACGGAGTTTCGCAAAACCTCCCGAATGCAGTTTCTGTTTCGGCCGAATAAAAGCCGAAACCAGCTTTTTCGGTCGGACACTAATATAGGTTTCAAGATAGCAATGGCGGCTCCCAAAAAAATCACCACCCTGTATATGAGGTACATTGAAAAATACATTCCTCCATCCAATTACAAGAATTATCGAACCGATCAAATGTCTTTTCCAGTTTCTGATGGTCAGTTCCGAATTTATTGGACCAGTAAATTACACAGTCTACTGCACAAGCCCAAGATTCGTGTGCAGAATATAAAAAGTATTAAATTAGTCAATATGACAAGGAGCAGAAGAAGATTTAGAGTAAATGTAAGATGATGTAAACTACTTAAAAAGTGTCGTTCGTCGAACAAAATGCAAACGTACAGACGACTCCCGAAGCGCGTGTGGCATGCATCTCCAGTATCAGTATTCCTTTTCCATAAAAATGAGCCGCTGGGTCTTTGAAGTGCCGCCAAAGGGCGTCCGGACTAACGAATGAGAATTACAGTAAACACGTACCATGAGTCTCACTTTTCGTTTCCAGTAAAAGGTTTAATTTCCGTATCAATCCTCCTCGGCCCTTTCAGTCGCTTCCACGAAAATGGAAATGACACGTTGGGCAGTACAGCGAACGCGTCAATTAAAATGCCACCTAAATATCCTCCGACATATTTTGAATGTGGCGTATTTTTTCGTCTGGTCCGCTTTTTCGCGCTGCCACCACAATGCAATCGCATTCAACGTGACAGATTGGTGCCGCATGCATGACTGATTTCTGGGCATTCACTTTCCGATTTTTATTAAATCAATTATGGAATTCTCGGGACGGTTTTGTGGACGCCCAACGGGGCGTCGGATTGGACACTCTCATTTGCGCTTCTCGCGAAACTGTGCAGTACTTTTCGAGGAGGATAAATGGACCCCATTATCCGCTAATCGCTCTTCGTCCGACCGTGACTCGCGCTAATAAAACTGTCATTTTGGGATGTTTGTGTGATTCGCTTCGTCTTCGTCACCGTGTTTACGTAATTAAAATCAAGCGGTTTCGAGTCTGGCCCGTAACGATGACCGTCACGCTGCGGTGACCAACAGATTATTGCCGCGATATGCCTTCGTACCTTTCCCACAGGTGCATTTCACGAAATGGGACCAATTATTCAAACCACCACTCTGTTCATTCTCCCTTGAACCGCCCCATGCAATTACGACCAGATTTCAGGGAGGAATTCTTGCGTTCCTCACGCTTCCACGAACCCGAGATTGTGAATATCAGAAAAGCGGTTTTTTCTACTAAACCCGACGGTTAATTGAGCTAATTGCGGCGGACTTCAAAGACGGATTAAACTTTCTTCTCAGTTACCATAAGATCGATGCTATACATATAGTCTTCCCATGCAAATGGGCATACGACGAAGCGGCTTGGTCCGTCGTCGCTTTTCCTTCTCCTCTATGTTATTTCGTTATTAGATTCATTACGCCAATTGGACACTGTCAATTATCTTGTCTCTGATAAATTACAGCAATTTAACGGTTTTTCTTTTATACGCGGACGATGCATTAAGGATTCTACGCCACCATGCAATTATTGGTTCGTCTTTCTGCGCTACAATACGCCGGGTGTTTGTTCAGGAAAATTTAATTTCATGCAAGCGACTTTAAAATAATTTGTGTTGGCAAAGGAAAAACGTCTCAAGTTTACGGCAGCCTCTTCTATATTTGTAGCCGGTCGTGTTTCTCTACAAGGAAACAGATTTATGGCGTCATTGCAGCGCGAACTTTCTGCAGGTGTTACTGTGTCCGGGACGCATGATTTACTGCACAGATTTTACTTACAAATAATTATTTACTGTTCGTTAGTGATGAACTGAATGATGATAAGTCGATAGAGCTGTTGGGAAATAAACAACGCTTCACGGTACAGAGGAAGCACATTAAAATGTTTACGTTTCCTTCTTGTCGAAGCTAAATAAAGACGTCCATTAGACTTACAACAACATGGCCGAAATTTCCATCAAACTTACAAGCTTCTTCCTGTGGTAGCGCAATGTTTTAGATTTTTAGTCTTCGTCTGGATCTGCAGGTTATGGAACGCCAAAGTATTTTTTACCACGTGCAATTTGGATTGCAAATTAATGTAGGGCATATATTTCAAAGAAAGAATATCTGCCTGGAAAGATCCGACCTAAATGTTTGTTTTTCAATTTTCTAATAATAAAAATGAAATGATTCTTTTTGCATCTCTTTATTTAAAACGAGCCCAAAATATCGACTTTTTTTGTAAGAAATAACACTGCAGACGATATTTTACATTCCGTTATTAGAATTACAGACATTACTAACTTGCTTTTTTTAGTTGTCGAATTAAATAGCGCTGTTAAAAAGAACTCGAAAATTGTGTGTGCTGTTTTTCAAGATGAAAATTAAGTGCTTTTTTGTTATTTTTTTTAATTTGGGCACTTTCTAAATTAAAAATTTGAGTGGCTTTTTGAGTAGTACTTAAATGAATTTTAAAAGTAGAAATTAAAGCGCAATACAACGTTTTTCAGTTTTTTAGTCATAAAACACAAATTGTAATTTTTTTCAGATTTATAGTCAGCATGAACTAATACGTAACTTTTTTCTTATATAATCGTTTATTTGTTATACAGCAAAAAAAAAACTTTCCCTACTTTTTTTGGCCGCAGCAACTCATTAATTTGACCGTTGCTGTTATTGTAAACTTCTGGATTTCTATTGAAAAATATCATTGATTTATCAAATACATGGGCAGCTCGTCAGTTTCAAGGAGAGCAAAATGCTAAAACAAAATTACGATTTCAAAAAAATGGCTCAAAGAAAACGTGTTTGTTTTGACGAGTTCTATTACTGATAAAAATTAATGCCATTATTTCTGGGACAGCTGTATAATGGGTCTTCAACAATGAAGCTGATAGCATTGAAGTTCATACCGATCAATTAAATGTCACTTTTATACATTTCAGCGTTTCAGATTGATAAATGTATAGACAAGTTTGGTTACGGAAGAATCGGGGTTACTGGAAAATATCTCGTGGTAAACAAATCATGATTTCAAAAGTAAACCGATTTTTTTGGAAGCTTTAATTGAGTGCTGGTTGTTTAGATTTTTATACGAATTTTTACATCTCTTTATCTAAAACGAGCCCAAAATATCGACTTTACTGTAAGAAATAACACTGCAGACGATATTTTACATTACGATAGAATTACAAACATTACTAACTTGATTTTTATACTTGTCGAATTAAATAGCGCTGTTAAAAAAAAACTCGAAAATTGTGTGTGTTGTTTTTCAAGATGAAAATTAGGTCCTTTTTATGATTTATAAATTCAATCACTTTTTAAATTAAAAATTTGAGTGGTATTTTGAGTAATACTAAATTGAATTTTAAAAGTAGAAATTAAAGCGCAATACAACATTTTTCAGTTTTTTAGTCATAAAACACAAATTGTAATTTTTTTCAGATTTATGGTTAGCATGAACTAATATGTAACTTTTTTTAAAATTAATCCTTTATTTCTTATACAGTAAAAAAAAGCGCTGTCAAAAGGAAACTCGAAAATTGTGTGTTGTTATTGAAGGTGAAAATTAAGTGTGAAGCGTTTTTATGCAATTTAAATTCAGGCACTTTCTAAATTAAAAATTTGCGCGGAATTTTGAGTAGTACTTAAATTAATTTTAAAAGCAGAAATTAAAGCGCAATTTTTATTGAGCCCCAATATAATTCGAGTAACAGTTTTAAATAGTTCCAATAAAATTGAGGGCAATAAAGTTTAAAAATAGTTTAAATATAAATGGACGTCTTGAAAAATAATTCTAATCAGAATTGTGCAATAAGTTAAAAAAAATTATATAGTAAAAAGTCAAACAAAACCTGACGCGTTATTCATTTCACAAAAATTTCGTAAAATTCCTATTTTAGTGAATAGAAAATCTAAGTTGAATTAATTTCCAGAAACAAGCCTTGCTATTTTTCAATATTTTTCAACTTGAAAATAAAACCGAGCACGGCTTATAATTTTGTAAAATAAAAAACCGATACATGTTTTCCGAACATGCATTTTACTTTTGAATTTTGGACAACTGTAATTCGTACTAGTTGAAAATTCCGTGGAACATGTGTATAAATTATTACAAAAAACAATAGGTTTAAAATGATTTTGTGTCACAGTAAAGGTTCTGAATAAAACTACATTACATAAATATCAAAATCTTTATTTCCCAACAACCAACATTTGTTGGAATATTTGACTCTTATTTTATTACCCGCCTGTGGATAATAAGCCTCCATATTAAACAACTATATATGCAGAAAAAAATGTACTGCCAGAAAACTTTCCCTGCTTATTTTGGTCGCAGCGGGTATTATTGTAAACTTCTGGATTTCTATTGAAAAATTAATCCTTTATTTCTTATGCAGTAAAAAAAAGCGCTGTCAAAAGGAAACTCGAAAATTGTGTGTTGTTTTTGAAGGTGAAAATTAAGTGCGAAGCGTTTTTATGGAATTTAAATTCAGGCATTTTCTAAATTAAAAATTTGCGTGGAATTTTGAGTAGTACTTAAATTAATTTTAAAAGAAGAAATTAAAGCGCAATTTTTATTGGGCCCCAATATAATTCGAGTAACAGTTTTAAATAGTTCCAATAAAATTGAGGGAAATAAAGTTTAAAAATAGTTTAAATAAAAATGGACGTCTTAAAAAATAATTCTAATCAGGATTGTGCAATAAGTTAAAAAAAATTATATATTAAAAAGTCAAACATAACCTGACGCGTTATTCATTTCACAAAAATTTCGTAAAATTTCTATTTTAGTATTCTATTTTATTATAACTATTTTATTATTCTATTTTATTTTAACAAAATTACGATTTCAAAAAAATGGTACATAGAAAACGTGTTTGTTTTGACGAGTTCTGTTACTCATAAAAATTAATGCCATTATTTCTGGGACAGCGTATAATGGGGCTTCAACAATGGAGCTGATAGCATTGAAGTTCATACAATCAATTACAAGTCACTTTTACACATTTCAGCGTTTCAGATTGATAAATGTATCGACAAGATTCGTTACGAAAGAGTCGGGTTTACTGGAAAACATTTCGTGGTAAACAAATCATTGATTTCAAAAGTAAACCGATTTTTTTGGAAGCTTTAATTGAGTGCTTGTTGTTCAGATTTTTATACGAATTTAAGAAACTGTTGCACATTTCGTCAATTTAGTCAGACGGATTGTTAATTTAGCAGTCGCAATGTATATTATTCGCTGATATGAGTGTAATGGATGAGATGCGTTTTAAATTGGTGCAGCTGACTGACGGTGATTGTGATAAATTGCGCGAAGTGTGGCCCGGGTCAGAGTAAAAAGGTCCCAAAATTGCGTTATTTAGTTTAAGTCCCCTGCTCCTCGCATGCAAATCGCGCGACCTCCAAGCCTCGTGCACATGTGGATGCAGTAGCAGTCATAAAACTTATTTACAGTCGGACTGTTAAATAATTTATGAAGGACGAGGCGTTTATTAATTCGCGTCGGTAATTACGCGGGTTGTTACAATAGTTCGGAAACAAGTTGCGACGGAAGTGTAAAAGTAGTAGCTGGGGTGAGCGCTGGACCAACGAATTTTCCCAATCACACCCATCTCATAAATATTCACCCGATGCTACTGTTAGAGAAATCCGGATTATGGTGCAGTTGCCATGTCCGGGGCGTTCAAGGTTCCAAAAAACAATATTTAGGACTTGTTGACCTTAACGTTCCTGCTAATGAAATGACGCTACAAGCCCGGAGAGTTGATGGCAGATTTTGGCGCCAAATCACTTTCGATTTGCAACACGTGCCCGAGTTTTGCATAAATCATTCCAACTGCGAAGAGATGAGTCTGGCGTCGTGGTCGCATCAGAAATTATTGGCATTCGTGGGTAGAATATCGAAGATCGTTGTGGCGTAACGCGGCACTGTAATTTAGGACCATTATTGTTTGTTGCATGCCTTAATGATGCTGTCCACTTATTAAAAATCCTGTTTGTTTATGTTGATGCTGAGATTGGCAGTTGTATAATTTGTATCTGCTGCGCGCCAATAATAAATCGTTTCTTATATTATTTTCCCCCGTCGCTCTAATTGCGTCTATGATTGCTTTCCGACTTATCGGCGAATTTATCATAATGAGGTCTCGTCTAAACACCTACCTCCAGGTAAAAATATTAATTAATTTCCGACGGCTTACAACATTTTTGTGCGGCTTCCACTATCTTCCAGAGGTATAGTGTGCTCTAAAGAAACCTGTTCGTATCGAAAGGGCCGGTCCCTTCGTCGCAAAATATGTGCTGCAAAATTGCAATCTGCAACGTTTAAATCGCTTCATTCACTCGAACCGCTTTGGACTAGTGAATCCTTTTGAATAGCCGAAACGCGCACAATGGCAAATGCAAATTTTGGCTCCATTGAGACTCTATGGGAAGCGATTCAGGTTTGGCATTTTCGCCAATCTGGGTCACAAACCCAACAAGCCAACTTTGGAATGGGAACAAAAAGAAAAAAATACAACCAAAACTGACATCTTCGTCTACGAGAGTCATTTGAAAAGTTCTGGTTGCCATTTAAATTTCACATTTTTGGTTTTTCTGGTAGCTTCGAGACAACTTTTATATCACTTCCTCTAAGAGCCCTTTGAAAAAAAGTCGTAAGGTTCTTTGGATAAATATGTTGAATATGGATAAAATCGAGTGTCGCGCCGTTATCAAATATTTCTTAAAGAGGAATTGGCAATGAATATTCTGCAATCATGAAAGATAAATTAGACGATTTTCCAACAACATTTTCCATTATTTCGAAATAAACTAAGGAGTTTAAGCGAGGCCGAGTATAAAATATGACTTTCGCTTGAAAAAAGTAAAAATTTCTGACCAAACATAATATCATATCCTTTCGGCCAAATGTGAAAATCATGGTAAATAATACAAGATACGAAATATGGTATTTAGTGCTCCAAAAAACTATAGACCCCGAAAAACTTCTGCAGCCACTGACAGAATAATTAAAATGATACTTATCCAAAACCCTTTCGCATTATCTCAAATAAAAAAGAACTCCCGGTTTTTTATACTATACGACCTGGTCTTGTCGATGTTGGATTATGTGCGGAGTATATTTTGGTATCAATTGATCAAATTTTTGATGAGCTTTATAATGATATTATTATTATGACTCATCATTTTTAAACTTCTGTGTTCAACTTTTTTCCAAACTAATTATATTCCATTATTTAATAATATAATTGAATAACTTATCAAAAATGTAATCTATTGATATTAAAATATAGTCCGCACAAAAATTATCGCAAGACCCTCAGATTTGAAATATAAAATCATAAAGGCAAAATTTATTTTCTGGGGTTAAGAACATGACAATAAGGCACCTTAGCTCTGGTGTTTTTTATGTAGTTTTTTATGTAGTATGCCAATTTATGGGACATTCATCCTCTTGGTATTGTATAAATTGCTATTAAAATATAAATTTTTCAAAAAAGAGCTTTTTTTGCTGTAATGTGAAATAATAGCAAAACAACTGAAATTAGGTCGGTAGAAAGTTATACAAAGTTTTTTTTTTCCATAACGAATCGGAAAATAGCGTGTTCAATAAAAAAAAACACCACTTTGCATTTTGTATACTCGTAATTTTGTATACTCGTAAGTATAAGCAGATATTTTCAAACTATTCTCCGCAGTACTGAGACATTCTGTATAAGATACACGTAAAGTCTTTTTTTAAACAAATTCCATCACCAGGCGTCGGTTCAGACATCGTTTGAGCAACTTTTTGATTAATTATAACGATCTTCTTCCGGGATTTTTTTCATTTCAAAGTAAATGCAATTTTCGAATTAGATGTATTTACAACAAAATGGAGGCATATTTGAGCATTTATTAAAATAAATAGATAATTATTTTTTAACAAAAGTTTTTTTTGATAACAGTTTATGGATTTTTTGGCAAATTATCCCTTATTCAGATGATAAATTAAAAAATTAGATTATAATCACAAAGAAAATTGGTGAAGATTCTTTCTGGCAGTGTATGAACAAGGAATTTAAATTATCTTGATTAGGTATTTGTAATCGCAGCATTATACATTTATACTACACTTTTTGGGTTTATTGAGCTGCAGCTGACTTTTCTCTCCTCTAGAAATATTCCTGAAAATGTTTAGACTTTCACAGATAGCTAAACCTTTTGTCCAACCGTCGACCTGACATTTATGGTTTATTAATTAATAATTTTTTTATTACACTGGATTTTCGCCTTTTTTACAAAAAAATATTTTTTCTCTAAAACAATGGGAGAAAGTGCATAAAAGTTGATATCATATGACATAGTTAAAACTTAATGCAGAGTTTAAAGGTATATTAAAAAGAGGTACCTACGTTGTATTTAAAATAACAACTGGTATAACCGGAAGTTACACAATCATGAAAATATTTTCAGCACGTAGATCTTATATGCAATAAGTATGCAAAGTTTCAGTTCTCTTGGTTTTTCCGTTCTCTTTATCTTCCTAATTGGCCCTCGTCGTGAAACACCCTGTATATGTATTTTCATTTATGTAGAATGAATAAAGTTTGCTCGTGAACATCTAAATTGAATTACGGAAAAGAGAAAAACGTTATTGTTTTCTGACGAAACCAAATATGAGATGCATATTTCGGATGGGATTAAGTGGGTACAGCGGCAAAAAAATTAAAGATTTAACTCAAAGTACACAAAAGGGACGGTGAAGCATGGTGCAGGATGTATAGAATTTGGGGATGTGCTGGTTATGGAATGGGTCCAAAATGGTGCATTGATGGTATAATGGATAGATTTGTGTATCTATATTTTGCAGATTCTGATGCTTCCGTTCGCTGAAGATATTATTCCGCTAAGACGACAAGGATCCAAAGCATATTGCGAAAGTAGTAAAGACTGGTTAGCTGCTGAAAATGTTACTGTAATGCACAAGCCCCGATCTCAATCCCACTGAGAATGTGTGCAATGAACTGAGACAATTTGAGTAAACAATTTGTTTCAAAAGAGTCTTTACTAAATGCAATTAAAACCGTTTGTGAATTGTGAATGAGATATCGCAGCGCTACATTGACAACCTTTTTAGGACTAGGTATATGCATAGAAGATGTGTTGAAGTAATAAATACAAAGAAAAGGTTAGGTATGCAACAAAATATTAAATAAACATTTTCTTGTTTTAATTGTAATTACGTTTCTTTACCTTAGACCGTTTCAAAGCTCAAAAAACTGTAAATATTTGGTTCAGGATGAGGAGTTTGCAAACTTGTCGAAGGCGTGTTTTGCACACTTCAACGATCGCGTCCCCATCCATAATTACTCAATAATCGTCAAGAAAAGGGTTGGTGCGTTTCGCACACTTCACAAGTTCCAACCCCAAGTTGGTGCAAAGGCAATAATTCCGCACACGGGGGTTGTAAGGTTTCGCGATCAAAATCACAAAAGAGCGATTCCACAAAGTAGGTGCCAGCTCGCAACCCCTGTCCAAAAACTAACTATCCTTTGATTTGCGAATAAATAACGTGGAGCAGGTTTTGCAAAGAGAGGAGCTCCACATTCAACCGTCGGCGCCAAACAGGTATGATAATGCAAACACACCTGAGTTTGCCAGGATGGGAATGGCCGATTCTATTCACGAGAGCGCTTTGCATTACGGTACATGGAGTACTTTCTCAAGTTATTTACGAGTAAACGAATTCATTGAGAGGCCTAGCTGCCACTCAGAGGGAGATCAGTTCACGTCACGCTAATGACGCTTAACTAATCGCCCCATCAACGGAAATCGCAGCAGATTCAACCCTGCTTTCGATGAGGGTGGGATGCTGACCCCGTGGGAGAAAGCGCTGACTTGCAAAACGCACCCCAAACAAGTGCACGCCCAGACTATTTAATGGTTACAATAACGGCTCCTAATTGCTGCCTGCCACACTTCCTCACCTTTCAATTATACAAATCGCCAAAACCTTCAATTATTACTTCTTGTCGTGGCGCCCTTTCAATTCCTCCACTCATTGTTCTTGGGCTCTTAGAAATCGGTGAGCTGGTGGAGCAGTTTTCAATGCGTTCTCGAGGCGACAGTTTTGACCTCGCTGGATTTGGCGCCAAAATCACCAAGTCAAGGATACTCGCATCACACACTACCAGCCGCTAAATATGCAGTAGTTTATCAAATCCAGGAAATCATTTGCATACGCTACCACTACTATCCGAGAGAAGACAAATTAGTGGTGGCTCCTCCTCTCATTAAAATTCCACAGTTTTACATAACGCGTCTTCGTACTTTCCACGCTCTCACCATCAATTTGGACCGACCCCGCTATTATTTCCAAATCATCATTATTACCAATCTCGGGAAAAAGCGGCTTAATTTGTTTTTGTGGTGTTTGCGAGATGATTGACTTGAGTTCGGACAAGTGGGTCGGATCGGTGTCACAATGTTTAGTGGATGACAAACAAAGATAAGAGAGATTGCAACCCGGAGGACTTCACCTGTCGAAGACAAACGCAGCTTTTGGGGCAACCTCAAAACACTACATTGTGCTCTTCACCTGCGTGCGGAAGTGTAACACAATAAAAACCAAACATCCCCTTTTTGTATTTACCATTTTTTAGAAATCTATGGAAAGCCAAAGTATTTTTTACTACGTACAATTTGTATTACAAACGTAGTATTTCAAAGAAAAAATGATTTCTTTAAAATTACAAAAATGCCACGAAATATCCAACTTGAATCAATTTTCTTTTAAAAAAATAGTGAAATCGCTGTTTTTGCAATTGTATATTTAAAACGACGCCAAAGCATCGAATTTTTAGTAGGAAATAACACTGCAGACGAGATTTACTATAAAACCAAACACGAACGTTATAGTATTTTTTAAATTACATACATTACGAGTACTTGTCTTTTTAATTTGTCGAATTAAATAGCAGTGTCAAATTACTAAACCCGAGAATTATGTGTTTTTGAAAATGAAAATTAGTTGCGAAGTATTTTTATATACAGGCTGGTGATAAAGTAAGGAACAAAATGTATAATTACGTTATTTAATGTTTTCAAGCAAAACGCTCAGATATGTCAGTTTTATTTGTTGATTAGCCACTTTATGACATCATGCATTTTTGCACAATGACGTCATTGGTTTTTTTCAATGACAACCCCAATATTTTTTGCTGTTTTCTATAGATGGTCCAACGACTTCAATGATGGGGTAAAAAAATTGGTACCTTAGAGTACCATTTTTTTGAGAAAAGTAAATAGAAGAAAATCTTAATTAAACCCTAAAAACAAACAAAATTTATTGCTCTCCATCAACCATTTGGCACTGACCGATCCGTCAAAAGTAATACAGACTGGATAACAATAATTTGCAAAAACAAGTTTAAATGTCGTTTTCTAAAAAAAAATGTTATCTAACATACTATGACACTATGTCAAATTTAATATAAAATCTTATGCAAACAAATATATAAAACTTTATATAAAATTTGTACGTGAAATAAAAAAATATATATGAAATCTGTGATGCAGCATCACAAATTTCACGTACAGATTTTATATAAAACTATATTTTTTAAATAAGATTTTATATAAAATTTGACAGTGTCAGACGGCTTTAAGGTACCAATTTTATTAAATATCTTTTATATTTTGACACCACGAGGACATGGGTCATTTAAGATGAGAGTAATTTATATTGTAAACCAGTGAATTTTCAAGTTAGTGTATTTTTCAGTTTAGAAATTCAGGCACTTTATAAATTAAAAATTTCAGTGGTGTTTTGAGAACTCAAGTGAATTTTAAAACTAGAAATAAAAGCGCAATTTTTATTGAGCTGCAAAATAATTCGAATAACATTTTTAATTAGTTTCAATAAAATTAAGAGAAATTATGCTTAAGAACAGTTTAAATAAAAATGGAAGTCTTGAAAAATAATTCGTCAGTATTAAATTTTATAAGTTAAAAAATTATATAATTTCATTGTATACATTTAAAAGTAAAAAATCTGGCGTGCTATTCATTTCACAAAATTTGCGTAAATAAACATGTGTATTATTTGTTACAAAAAACAATAAAGAATAAAATAATTTGGTGTTATTTAAAGGTTCAGAATAAAACTGCATTACATAAAATTATCAAAATCTTTTTTTTTTCAACAATTTTTTTTACAAAATTTTGCTTTTGTTTTTCATATTCCAAATCCATCTTTTTTAACTTGTATTTAAATATACCTATTGCACTCAAGGTTTTGTCTTTAATTTCTAATTTAGAATATACCTAGAATAGAATATACATTAAAAAAATAGATTTGTGTCTTCTTTCCCTGCAGCAACGTATACAAAACGTTGAGCAACATTTTTAATACGGTGAATTTAAAATAATACTTAATTTTACAAAACCTCAAATTAAAATCTTCAAAAGTAACATTTGCATTACAAGCAATATTCAATTTAATTGAACTTGGATGCTGTTTCATAATTTTCAAATTTTAAAATGCAAGAATTACCACTTTCACTGTTCATGTGTAAATCTAAGTGTTTCTTATTTTATAGTTTTATTTAATTCCGTTATTAAAAAATACTTTTGTGTTCCATGGAATAATTTGAAATTAAGTTATTTATTAATAACTGTTTCGGACACAATGCAAATGATACCATTTGTGTCTTCTTCGACAACCTCTATTTCCAGTGCTCCGTTTAGACGTCATTTGATCAAATTAATGCACACTTGCATTAGAAGTAATATGCAATTTTGGACTTGCATTCTTTTGCATAATTTTCAAATTTAAACATTGCAAAACAATTCTATTCTATTAAGATTGGATATTTTATAATCGTTTTTAATTAAATTTTTTGTTACAATATTTTGCTTTTTTTTTATATTTCAAATTCCTCTTCTTTTTAACTTGTGTAATAAATATTGGACCCGGGGTTCTGCCTTTAACTTCTAATTTAGAATAATACTGAAAGACATTTAAAAGAATAGATTTGTGTGCTCTTTCCCTACAGCAACGCATACCAAACGTTGAGCAACATTTTTAATACGGTGAATTTAAAGTAATAGTTTATTCTTCAAAATTAACACCTGCATTAGAAGCAGTACTCAATTTTGATTAAATTTATATGCTTTTCCATAATTTTCAAATTTAAAAATGCACGAATTACCACCTTCACAGTTCACGTGTAAAGCAATTTCTCATGTTATAGTTATTCTTAAAATTCCGATATTAAAAAATACCTTGGCGTTTCATAGAAATCTTCAAACCTTGCCGAATTCGTTCTCAAAACGACTGGCATTATTTGCGGAGTGCCCGACTTTGTGGTCGGATCCGTTTCGCGCTGCAAATAATGCCAACCGCGTTACGCAAAACGAAAAAGTTTTGTCAGTTTTTCGTGGAATCCCTTTGCGGAAAAATGTGCGGGAAATCGGCACAAAGAGGGCACTCAATGATTTAAACATCAAAGAATCGTCGCACAAAAGAAGTCGCGCTGCGACAACGGCGACAATAGAAAATAATAGAACGTCAAATAGAGCGTACGTCCAGCTAGTTCTACCCTATGCCATTAGAGGTAATAATTTCTCCTAGTTGTGTCCTAGTTACATGGCGAGTTAGGGGAGCGCATCTATCCCTAAACGCTGCATAACAAACACAGTTTGATAAAAACACCTTAATCTTTTTCGAGTGCTCTCAGGTGTATTTTTAACACCTCTCGGTACAAAGGCGACGTCTTTACCAGTTTTACAAACACTGGAACTCACCCTCTTTGAGTCGCGAATTCAGCTCGGATAACCGTATAAACTATTGTTGGGGGTATCGCTTTGCTTCCCCTGTTTCGCACATATATTTACCCGCCAAGGACACAATAGGAACGTGTGAAATTGCCTTTGTGGTATGCTTAATAGGTCCAGTTCGGAGACAACTGTTACACCGGCAAAACATGGATTTAATTATTGTCTTGAAGGCGCAAATTATTACTTGAAATAGCTTTCTTCTTGGGCACGTTGTGGTGTGGTCCAGAAGTTGAAAAAAACTGGAATTAAGAACGTGGAACGTTTAAATCGCCCATAATTGCACAATTGTAAACGCTTCTGTTAACAATTACCGCTATTTGTTGCACCACTTTTTAGAGCTTTTTAACAACTTGATGGAATCTTTGACACTGTCGCATTTCAACAACCGCTTCACCTAGCAAGAACAATTAGGTACTGCCTTTCGTGGAAAATTGTGGTCTAGCTGATTTGGAGACGGTTCCTGCTTCCTTGTGTATGAGTTGTTGTAAGGTTGCACTTGCAAACTTTGCCATTCCGCACTAATGAATTGGGCCGAAGAAAAACTAGTAGCAGCTCGTGTTAAGATACCCGTTTTTGTCAAAGAGCGGCCGCCACGTTAACGTTTTATGGTGGAATCGCCACAACAATAACCGTCGAAGTGGCATCATTATCATTTGAGACGCGTCTTCGTCTAGACGTCTCCGCAATTTCAATTACCAATTCCACTTTCACGTATCAAGGATGGACTAATTGCCTTGGTCCTTGTGTAAACCGACATGTGTTGATTTACAGGCCGTGAACGCTTAACTGAAACCTGAAAGACGGTAACACTATCTGATAAGATCTTTTCCCAAGCAGCAAAGCGGAACTTTTCCCAGATACAAGACGTCGTCAAGTGTGGCGTACGAAGATCGGAGATTTTTTTAAATAACGACTCCCACGGCTTGAACACGAATCGACGGTTTTAATTTCGCCGAAGAAGAAGAGATTGACGCGGTCACGTTCTTTGCCTCAAATATATAGGGGTGTGAATATAACGCGCGCCATTGTTTCGCTAAAGCCGGCTCCAGACTACGTGGCCAACTAGCCAACGTTGGCCGTGTGTGATATTTGCCACACTTGTTGGCCCAACTTCTGGGCGAGTCGACGAGTGGTTGTCGGCTCGTCGGCTACAAAATACAAACTATGCGCCAATTCACACACCTTGCTTTAAAGCAGGTGGACCGATGATGCTGCAGCCTGACAAAGTATCTATTGTTGTAATGACCTGTGTTTTCTTACATAATTTTTTAAGAAGAAGTAAAACTTCTTTAACTTATAACGCTCCACGTGGTGCATTGGATCTAGAAGTAGATGGCCAAATAATACCTGGCTCGTGGTGAAGAGAACAAACATCAACCACATCTTTTGTTCCTTTAGAAAGGATACCTAGGAAACCCTCAATGAAAGCCAAAAAAATTCGTGACGAATTTGCAAAATATTTTTAAAATGTTGGTAAAGTGGAATGGCAAGACAAATATTGTTGAAAATATAAACTCCTGGACAAAATTAACGCACCACCGCTTATATTTTGTGTTGTTCTAAAATAATAATGATTTTTAGTTTTCTAACTATCATACAAGTAGGCTATGAACCTACTTAGACAGTTCAAGTAAATCTTGTCAACAATGGCTTTGTTTTAAAAGTACAATTACAGTAAAAGCATTTTTGACAAAAATTGATTTAAAATCTGATGGGAAATTTATTAAGACTAGTTTTCTTTAGCTTTTACAAGTTTTTTTTATTGATAGTGTCAGTGAGAGTGTAATACATTTTAGTAATGGAAAATACTCCTCAAGAAGTCATTCAAAATTTGATCTCCAGTATACCAAGACGCATGGAAGCAGTAATTAGGAGTAGAGGAGGATATACACGATATTAGTATACCTCTAAGTACATAAATTCTATTGTTTTAGTTTGTTTTTTGTTTGCATATTTTCAAACAAAAAACATTAAAAAAAATGATAAGAAATAACGCCATCTTTCGCTGATTTCATTTGTAAGCTATAGACAGTACCTAACAATAAGCTTCCATAAACTTTATATTGCAATAATAATTTCAGTATTGTAATTATACAAGTTTAATTGGTGGTGCTTTAATTTTGTCCAGGAGTTTATATTCATTAATGAATTTTGTATTCATACATTTTCAAAACTCCTTTTCATAAAGCTTGTAAATTTATAAAAATTATGAATTGCAACTTAGGTAAGTTACCTGTTCAGTCCGCAATGTCCCTATACTACGTAAAAATTCGTCCATTTTATGGAACGCAAACCATGTCGATTTTTATACCTCCGCAGATTCAGCGCCTGTTTTCCCGAAATCATATATATCTTTGTAATGCTACGATACGTAGACATTAAACTTTCCTTCTTTTTTTTCAAATCTGCAATCGATTTTGACACGGAAAAATTATTTTTAATGTTGTACCAGCAATCGGTGACAACAATTCTATTTTTATGGGCCGGATGTTTCGGAACCCAATTTGCCGGATATTTTTCATAGAGCACCAGAAACTCAAAAATAGTGGCATTTGTCCACTCCATTTTACAGCACTATAGAGTAAACATTCAATCCGCTGACAGCAGCATTCGTAAAAATGTGCCGTGGAGACGTGCGTGCCAATACAAGCAAAATTTTCTTTGACGCGGGAACGTTTACCGACTTCTGTCCGAACGTCGACGAAAGCCAACGTTGGTCATGTTTCCTATGTGCGATACCCTACACATTATGTGGCAAACTCTACGCACGCCGACGTTTGCCTAGTTTGCACATAGTCTGGAGCTCGCTAAACGTCGACGAACGCCAACGTTTGTCAAGCTCGAAAAATGTGATAACCATACACACTATGTGGCAAACTCTACACACGACGAACGTTTGCGTAGTTGGCCACGTAGTCTGGAGCCGGCTTAAATGAAACCATTATTCTATTCAGCTGGTTTCAATTTGCATTTGCATTAGTTCTGGTCGGCCTCGACATATATTTTAAATTCCATTTCCTCATGAAACGTCACTTTCATGATTACTGCTTGAGATAAAGTGCCGGAATTGAAGTCATCTATGTTTTCGTATCGGGAGTGAGTACGCTCGCCACGTCAAAGCAGTACATCAGACTGTGGATGGGTATTTGTTTAGTCTTAAATTTGGCAGAAATTGATACCGTTTGCAATTATCGTGATTGTGGCCTCCTTTCATTTGACATTTAAATGCGCCCTCCGGCATTAAATTTGTCTAATTTTTACTCTTGCACGCTTTTCTTCAGTTTCCTTTCTTGTTCTTCGTGGGTGGATTTTGTACTTGACATTTCTGTACCGGAATGTTGATTATGATACCAACAAGGCTAGCATCGAACTGAATACGAGAGGAGTTTACAAAGTTATCTACCTAGACATTAAAGAACTCGCCATTCTTCCATAAGGTAGATCCGAGACAGTTGACCACCTTAATTTTGAAATATTGTACTACTCTAGAATTTGGTGTCAGAGCCTTTAAAAAAAGTGTAAAACGTACTAAATTTAATCAAGATTTACGTATAATAATCAAAAGTTGAATAATTGGAACGATAATTTAGAAAACAAAAATAAACCGGAGAGAGGTTTTTTGCCATTTCTCCCAACAGTGGTAACAATTTCAGTCATTAATTTTAAAATGAACAATTTTTGTAATGATATAAAATCATTTTAAATATAACAAACATATGTATAACTACTATATAAAAAAACTAAATTTTAAAAATATTAAAAAATTAATTGAAAGACACGGCCTCCACTACTCTCAGCCAATTAGAGCGATTTTGCCTCATTCAAATTAACAATTTATAGATTCAGTCATAAATTTAATAATGAACAATTTTTGTAATTATTTGTATTTTTATTATTGTATTATTATTTGAATATAACAAAATATTTAAAAAACGAAAATTCTATAAAAAAAAATTAATTGAAAGATACCAGGGCCTCCACCACTCAGGGCGATTTTGCCTCTCTCTTGTATATTAACATCCCCTCTTGTAAATAGTGTATACATATGTAGCTTAGTTGTAAGATTCTATATTAGTTAAATTCAAAAAATATATAAAAAAAACAAAAAAAAATTAATTGAAAGACGGCCTCCACCAGTCTCAAGGCGATTATGCTTCATTTAAATTAACAATTTATAATTTCAGTCATAAATTTCAAAACGAACAATTTTTGTAATAAAATAAATATTATCATTTTGAATATAACAAAAAAATATATAAAAAAAAGGAAATTCTAGAAAATTTTCTAAAGAAATTAATTGAAAGATACCACTACCACTCTCAGCCAGTAATGGCGATTTTGCCCCTCCCTTGTAAATAAAAATCCCCTCTTTTAAAGAGTGTATAAATAGTGTAGTTTAGTTGTAAGATTCAATATTTGTTAAATTCCTTCAGTCAATTCGTTCAATTCTCATTTAGTAAATCCTCAGTTCGTTAAATCAAGTCATTCATTGTCATTCGATTCTATTGAATCTAGTTATTTATATAGCCAAAATTAACTGCCCTCCGTCAGATTGTTTATCAAATGATAAAAGTGTAATAACGTGTTGTTATTGCAAACAACATTGCATCGTCAGGAACTAATTTCGCGTCCAACAAAAGACAAAAAAAATATTCTTCACTTTATTCAACAACAATGTCTTGACGGGATTAGATAAACCCTGACTGTTTCTGTTTATCCCTATTTCCTTCGACTGTATTTTCAATGCCACCAATCCCAAAAGAGGGCAGTTTACTGTAAAAATTACGTTAAATCTATATCTATTGTAACCGTAGCCTTGAAAAAAAAATACTTCAGCAATATCTGGATTTTCATAACAAATTATATAGACTTTGAATTTTAACGAATATACTAATAAATAATGCATTTTATACATACCAACTGTTTTCAGATTAGTATTTTTCACTTTATTTTCAATATTTTGTACCACAAAAAAATTGATCTTTCGGTTCCTTATAATGTTGTTTTACAGAAAACTGTAAAATGGGTTTTGTATCTAAATTTGAATATGGGCCGCAATGTAAGTTCAAATATTGTAACAAAACCGAAACATCTCATCAAACAAATTATCATGCATTAATATCCAATTGGAATTAAAGTAGAAAATGTATCCAGGTGCTGAATGTATTTTCAGCCATGTTTTAATTTTTCAAGAATTGTAAAAAGAGGTGAGACTTCTCCTACCTGCACCCGGAACAATTTTGACCCCATTTTCTTCATTTCACTGCACATAAAAGTTTTTTAAACAAACAAATAACGAAACTGGCAAGTTTTGGCACTCCGAAACACAATTAAAATGCATAAAACCGCAAATTACATTTTAATTATCACACGAACCGGTACCCGAGGCGGAGGAATAAACATCTGAAATGACATCATCCGATTGTACAGTTTTGCTAATTGTTTTGTTTCACCCCCAACCCTACCAACGTAAAAAATGCAAAATTCAACTAAGTCAAATGTCAAAATGTCCAATTTTTGTAATGATATGAAATCATTTTGAATATAACAAAAAAATATATATAAAAACACAAAAATTGTAAAAAATATTATTGAAAGACTCTCTTTCGCTTCTTTATAATGTTATTTTACACAAAGTTGTAAAATGGGTTTTGTATGTAAATTTGAATTGGGCCGCATGAAAGTTAAAAATTTGTAACAAAACCGAAACGACTAAATTATCATCCATCAATAACCATTTTTTTAAAGTGGAAAATGTGTCCAATGCCGAATGCATTTTCAGCCGTTTTTTCATTTTTCAAGCATTGTAAAAAGTGGTGTGACTTCTCCTACCTGCACCCTGAAGATACTTGACCCAATTTTCTTCATTTCACTGCACATAAAAGTTTTTTGAACACACAAATAACAAAACTGGTAAGTTTTGGCACTCGAAACATAATGAAAATGCATAAAAACACAAAATTACAATTTAATTATAACAGGAACCGGGACTCGTCGCGGAGGAAAATCTAGTTCTCTGAAATTGCATCATCGGATTGTACAATTGCGTTAATTGTTTTGTTTCACCCCCAATCCTACCAACTTAAAAAATGCACAAATCAACTAAGTAATATATTTTAAAATGCACAATTTTTGTTGTATAAAATCATTTTGAACTAACAAACAAAAATGAAAAAATTAAAATTCTCAAAAAAAAAATAATTCAAAAATCCGATTGTCCAGTTGCGTTAATTGTTATTTCACCCCCAATTCTACCAACGTAAAAAATGCACAAATCAACTGTCATAAGTTTCAAAATGCACGATTTTTGTATGATATAAAATCATTAACTAAATAAAAAACTAACAAAAAAAAATAAAATTAAAATTCTCCAAAAAAAATTAATTGAAAAATCCGATTTTACAGTTGCGTTAATTGTTTTGTTTCACCCCCAATCCTTCCAACTTAAAAAATTCAAAAATCAACTGTCATATTTTAAAATGCACAATTTTTGTAATATTAAACTAACAAAAAAAATAAAAAAATTTAAATTCTTTAAAAAAAAATTTAAAAATTAAAAACATTTTCTTCGCTTTATTCTGCAATGTCCTGGACGGGAATCGATAAACCCTGCTCTTTTTATCCCCATTTCCTTCGACTGTATTTTCTCCAATGCCTTGCTCTGAGGTCCATTGCTGCCATTGATTCGTATGGTTTTCGTTTAAATCTCGTATGCATTTTTTGAAAATATAAAAATAAATTATCTTGGGTAATAATAATAATTTATTTCGTTGGATTAAGACTCTAAGGGTTCAAGGATAATAAAAAAAATTTTTTTGGTTACTCCTTGACTGGTTTTTTTCATGGCTAGGTTGATAATTGAATACTCCCCTCATAGTTGATGTTTCCGAGTAAAAATCCAGTACTTCAAACAAACGTTGAATGTTTTAAAGAGAATTTGTGGTTCTTGGTAGGTACTCTAACACTTGAAAATATTTGTACTTTACAGTGTTGCCCACCAACTTCAGAGTGAATTTAAAGAGTTCTTTTCTCGAAGGAATGACTTTATAAACTCTGCTTGTATAATAGCAGTCAAACCAAAACAGCACATATGAGTCCAAGTCCAGTTTCTTCGATTCGAATTTCTAATTGTGAATTAAGAATCGCAATTCCCAGTATCACCTTGTACGGGGAACGGCCATAAACGAAACGCGGAGCGTATTGAATAAGGCAAATTAATTCGCGAACAAATCGCAAATCGTAATAGCGCGTTCTGTTCCGGTCAGATGCTTTTTATGCACCATTGTTTTCTTGTAGACTTGCGTTTTACGACTCTCGATGACCCTGAAGGTCGCAACACCTGGCTGGTGCAACCGTGCACTGCGCTGGAAACAATGCCGAAGAGTTGAGTCTTCTGGTGAAGATGGTCGTGGGAGGAGAAATGAAAGTCCGAGTACACTAACAAATAGAAGCTTTATTTAAAGGCCTCCTCATATACTTTAATTAATGTTTTCAACAGATTTACAACTTACTATCTTTATATACTACCGCGACCAAACGATGTCGGGATGAGGTGTGTGTGTGTGTGTGTGTGATCGACGCATGGTGCGAACCACCCTCAACCGAACAGCGTTCGGCGCCTATCATATAATTAATATTTAAATAAAAAATAATATTTTTTGAGATCATACTTTAATAGATCACAGGTGTTATAAATTATATATCTATTTTTAATATCTCAAAATAATTCAATTCAAAAGCAGAATTGAGATCTTGCAACGCTAGTTTGTCTCAAAATCGCTTCCCCTGAACTTAAAAATAAAGCAAAAAATCAAGTACTGCTTTCCTACACCTGAATCTCCTGAATGAACGCGTGACAAACGGGCAAAGCTGCCTAAACTGAATATTCTGCGAAAATTGCCGAAACGACCACTTTGTACTTAATTTTTTCTTTGGATCAAAGTTACTCCTTGCAATTTATAGTACTTTTACTTTATTAGCCAAGTCAGAAAAACGCTTCCCAACTTCCCACTTGCTTATTTAATATGATTTGAACAACCCGTTCCGATTATTCAACCAATCTTTACTTTTTTTGTACAACAGACTCGGCCGGTCAGACCGACCGAAGAAACGGAAAAACTTATAAAGCACGTTTGCGGCACTATCACCTCCCACCGCGGCATACGGACAATTTAAATTTTCACAAAGTCTACACCTATTTAGCCAACAAATTATCGAAATCATTGCACTAGTTTATTGACTAAATAACCCGTATGGCGTGCGCACAACTGCACCAACAGAAAGAAATCGGTGTTGATTCAATTGTACGATTTTCCCCCTAACAGAAACCCTCATATATACAGATACATATGGATAGTGCTGAAAAGCCATTATAAATTCCAACTCGTTACGTATTAATCATGCACGACGACAAGTCGGCATGAAAATAGACCACCGACATGACCGAAATATACATTTTAGAGATCAAACGAAAGAAAAATCAACTTTACAAAATAAATACAAAACAAAAATAATTATTCACTGTACATTCTAAGTTAATTTTTATGAACAACTTGTACTTAAATATAATTTGGAGATCGAAAATATAATAAAGAGAAGTGGGGATTCGTTACGGAATCATTTTAGCTTGAACAATAGTCGGCCAGTTTAGGTATCTTCTTCGGCCTTTCGACGCTCGGGTCCTTCGCGTAGACGACTTGTCGTTTCGACTTGACCATGTAATCTGCAACAAAACAAAACTCCAATTACCAAGGGGACAAAGTGCGGAAAAAATTCGCGGAGGCTGGCTTACTACATCGTAGTGGCGTACTGATACAAGCCCAAGGTTATTTTTTATCACTTCCTTTAACGACCTTCGTTAGCTCTAACTGGGACGCGGCGCAAATTACGCACTTGTTGCGTGGCTTGTTATTGAGCTTTTTTTTGGCATGAGAGAATGACGATCCCGCCGTGATTCGGAACGGGACACGTGTTTCTTCTTCACCGAAAGAGTCAATCAATTGGTATTCGTGTCGCGACACGCCTCTATCTCTCTTTGTGTCCTCTGCAGATGTTCGAACCGACGCTCCGGGTCAATTAACATCTATCGAGAGACGAATCGGATTCGTCCGAACGGACAACTCGGATCTCATGAATACGAGAACGCGAAAACTGGTCCGGATGGATTAATCGTGCGCGAAAGCCGCCATTGTTCCTTTCTCCCATTACGCGTCCCTTTCCGCAAACCTTTATAACTGTCATTTCTGACGAACAACGTCCGTCAACAGCAGAAGAAGACGGAGGGTTCGCATCACCCCGTTCTTTGTCCGAGATGCACCTAGAGCAACGTGCGACTGCAGAGGTCACGCCACAAGTTAAAAACCCTCGGTACACCGGAGCGATCATGAATAGTAATAATAATAAGCGCACAAAGCCATTTTACTACAAGCACAACACGTGTCATACAGTCCAATTACTTCGGCTTCTGTTCTCACGATAAGCGCCGCGCCGCTCCTTCGCCGTTCTGACCCATTTTACATCCGGGTTGAAAAGCCTAAAGTGTGTGTGTGTGTGTGTTTTTCGGCCCGGAAAAAATAGTGTGGGAACAACGCCGCTTCCAAACAGTACACGATTTTTATGCGTCTAACGGACATCGTCGTATCATCACCATCGACTGACTTCCTCAACAGCCGCACGCTGTTGTTGGAAATTCTTTTCTTTCGCTTGGAAGAAGAGAAGAGCGGCAGCGGCAGTAACGAAGAAGTGAACGACCTGATGTGGCCGTTTGCTTGTAAACATAGAGTGCAGTGTACGCCGAAGAGGTTTCTTCGTCAGAGCCCGCTAGAACACGCTCGCTCTTCTCTATAATCTGATTTCAGGGAGGGACAAGAGGAGCCCCATTATCTATCGGCCCCAGGTTAACGCACCGATCAAGGTGAGCCGCCTTCTCGTGCGTGTACTACGCATTAACCACGCACCTTTTTTATTGCCTTCTTTCGACCAGCGCGCACACAAAAAACCCACTTCCTACCGTCCCGAAAGACGAGATTCGTGACGAGATTTTAATGAGGACGAGTCGATAATATAGGTAAAATAACGCTGTTCGGGGTGCGTGCGTCAAGTACGCAGTCCCAGATATTTTCTTATTTCTTCCGCAGGTCGGGACCGGTTCTACCAACGTAGAACCGCAATGGAAAAATAAATTAAAGACTCGGTCGGTCGTGGGCGTTGGGGGCAGTACCATCGATGTTTTTGTTTTCGTCGGACTCGGGACAACGACCGCATCTAATTACGGATCGCGTCAAGCTACCTTGCGCTCTCTCATTTTCCCCCTTTCCTTCCACGAAGGCAAATTAGTTTGGAAAAAACCCCTATGCACCCCATACGAGGGCGACAACAACAATCGACCGTCTAATAGAATCTGGCTACATTTATAAACAGTGGAAGCCAGTCTCGGGCACGAGCGTAAACAACTGGCTGCAGCCGTGATCCAAGAAAGAAAAAAATCGACAGACACATGGTACGCGTCTTGCTGCTGGTTTGCCACTGCAAAGAACCACCAGCGTCATAACTGCAACACGTGCATCGCCGCGGGGGCGGGCACGATCTTAATTAATAAAAAATGCACAACGAACCAACATTGTTTAAACGTTCAAGGCGACGCAAAAATTATTCGCAGCGCGAGTGGCTCGGTACCGTTATTGAACGAGCGAGGACGAGCCCGAAAACTACGCATAAACGACACTTGCATGGTGTTTACAAATAATTCGCCGCCATCGCAAAACTGTTCATTCAATCGGCAGCCGAACGTACAACTTACTATTTCTGATGATAGATTGCAGAAGGAGCGAAAAAACTAACAGCTGGCCAGTCTCGAGGGTTGGTGTGTGATAGGACAGATGCGCTTCGAAACCGTTTCGTTTCGCGTACGGGGGTGCGTGATGTATTGGATCGGAAAGGGGGCGTCCGTGACGGTTATTTTCGTATGTAACTGAACGGGGCCAAACTATTCGATTCGGAGCCTTTCATTTACGGCAACTGCACTTTGTTTACAGTTTATTACGCAAGTGGTGCGGAACGAGCTCGGTTTCGTGTGAAAAAATTGGCTCGTTTCCTACCACTAAATCTAACAGTCTAACGAAAAGTGCCCAAAAACGGTGCCAAACACATACTTTGCGATGATAAACGGAAGGCACGACGACAATTTGCTCTATAAACAATGAACAAATAAATAGTGCGACTGTCATTTGATTCACATAGCAGCGTCCTTACAATCGCGTCATTTTCTAAACCCAAAGTCCATATTATATAACATTTTATGTTATAATTAAACATTCAACTATCCTAGATGTTTAAATATTTATTTTAGATTTTTATGTTTATATTTTTTATTCTTTAACTACTTCATCTTTTTAATTCCGTGGTTTCTGGGAAACACGGACAAATTCCATATAGAATTATACATTTTATGTACGATTTTTTTCAGTTTGCGCCCTATCATAAATAAGTCATTGTGTGTACCTCAGAGCAAACGTGTATTGAGGATCACACAAAATTAGATGTAACTTATGGTTTTGGATATGGCGTTCACACAGCGATCAAAACGTCCATTCGAAATATGGAAAAAAATATCTTCATTACTTCAAGGAAGATGATGTAATGTGTGAAATTCACCTTGTTCCTTGCCATATTAACGTCCTGTTTTTTGTTTCTAAAGAGACGTTTTTATGATTATGTAGTATCCTGTACTAAACACGCCCCAAGATGCTTAACTTTATCTTTCATCATCTTCTAAAAGTGAAACTAATAATAAGAACTCTTCTATGACGATATTTAATTTAAAAAATCACACGCAATATTTTCATAAAATACATTCATTTGAAATTACTACATCCGCGATCAGGCAATCAAATCGTTTTTGTATGTTTGGTTTGATCGAGTTCTCAATCGCCACCGCGGCCGCGTTGGATTGCGTGATCTTTTTTAGAGGGGAGCCAATTAAAGTTTTAAATGTACATTATTGGCGTATAATTCTGTCTCATTGACTATGATTTTATAACCATTCGATAGCTGGCATAAATCTAATGTTCTGTTTTGTGTTTGAAGTCTATTTTAGAGTGTTGTTTTGCGTGTGTTAGTGACATAAAGTCACGTTCGGTACACTTTTCCTCGGAGGTACAGACTCCACCACTAGAACTGGATTTGCAACATCCACATCGATTTAAATCAATTTTCCTGAAACATATCTAATTTCAACTTATTCCCTTATTTCCAAAAACAACGCAATTCTGACTTGTTTAACTTTTTATCCATATTTTATTCAGACTTCGGTTCTTATGTATTGAACGGTTGCGAATTCGTTTCGATGCTTGTCGTTTTAAACAAAATCTCGTTGAAAAGTTAATTTAAGTTTTTTCGTAGATGCTGTCAAATTTATTTCGATTGATTCAAAAATAACTTCAATATAATTTTACTTCATTGATTTTTATAGATTTGTAGGGTCTTCTAGTCACCACTCAATTGTTTGCTGATTCCTTTCAAAGTCTTCAGCTTGTTGTAGATTATTGTAGTTTTGAGATTCGTTTTCACTATTTTAAATTTGTACATCCTAATAAATTCTTTTGGGCACGTACTGATTTTCTGGAGTTGAACTAATTTCCTTTTTTAACTGAAGCTACTACTTATTTTGAGTTTTTATGTAGAACTCGTGACTTGGTTTTGCGTTTGTTCTTAAATTAGACGCTTGTCTTCGGAAAATATTCTAACAATCTTGAATACTGACACTAAATTCGTGAGATGAAAAACCGTACAAGTCCAAATTTAGATCTTTTGAGTTGATAGCCAATCGACAAGTCTTTAACTTGTTGTAGATGATAGTATTTTAGAGATTAGTTGGAATTATTTAACTTTTCACATCCTAATAAATAATTTCAAGACGTACTGACTTTCTCGAGTTGATCTAATTTCCTTATTTGAGTAAAGCTGCTATTTTTAAGATTTATAGTTTGTTTGTGCAACTCGTAGCTTGGTTTTGCATTTGTTCTTAAATTAGACGCTCATCGGAATGTATTCTAACAATCTTGAATTAAAAAATTGATTGGGTGACATGAAAAACGGTCCAAAATTCGACTTTTTGAGTTGAGATTACCAATCAACTTCAATTTAATGTTTTTATTGAATAAGCTTCAAAACCTGATTTTTGGGGTCACCAGTCAATTTTTTGCTGGTTTCTTCAGATCCTTTCCAAGTCTTTAGTTTGTTGTAGATTATTGTAGTTTTGAGATTCGTTTGCACTATTTTAAATTTTCACATCTTAATAAATTATTTTGAAGACGTACTGATTTTCTAGAGTGAAACTAATTCCCTTAGCTGTGTAAAGCCACTACTTATTAAAATAAAATAAACTACTAAAGCGACTACTTATTACATGTTTAGTTTGTATGTAGAACTCGCGGCTTGGTTTTGCTATTGTAATTTTTCTTAAATTAGACGTTTGTCTTCGGAAAACATTCTAACAATCTTGAATAAAAAAATTAAAACGGTGACATGAGAAACGGTACCTACAAGTGCAAATTTCCACCTTTTGAGTCGACTTTAAATTAATGTTTTTATGGAATGGGTTTCAAAACCCTACTAAGGTAGGTGCGGGTAATAAGGTAACAAAAATACTATTTCAAATGATCGATTTCGCTCAAATTTACACTCGGAGGTAGCTAACACTCCTTAGATAGTGCCCCAAAGTTCTTGCAAAGCGTTAGCTTGCTTGCTGCTACCAATGCAGCATTTTTCATTGTGAGTATCGATTGCGCGGCACGAATAATAAGAAATCGTCCGAATCCATCGTAAGTACCCATTTTTTGTAATAATAAGTGTATTATATATATAATTTTTCGCTATAGTTTATTATTTCATGCTTTTATGGAATTTTGATGTTTGAATAATATATCATGATCCGAAATGTAATTTTTTTTAGTTTCTTTACACAGCGGTTATTAAGGCCTAGCAAATTTGATCGTAGGCCTTATTATCCTCCTCTTTTGTATTAACATTTTTCTGTTTTACAGTTTATTTTATGGCTTTTTCAATGCGTTAGGAATGTATATTGAATTGAGCATACCCCAAAAAGACCTCCTGCAAGGTTTCACCGCATGGTTTACAGAAATTTTAGTTCGGACGATGACGATGATGCGACTCTCGCTCAAGTAAAAAAAAATAGCATTTCAGCAGCTTATGCCTACACCAGTCAAAAATAGTGAAAAAACACCAACATTTAGAAGAAAAGCCATAAACTACAGGAGAACTCCCATAGAAGAAAAAAAAAAGACATCAACCCTCAAAAGTAAAAGGTGGTACTAAACTGTCACGATTGTGAGGAGGATAAGATGGCTTATATGAGGCAATGTCTTAAATCTGGCAAGTGGTATCATGAGGAGTGCGTCGTTTTGTCATGGGTTGATACAGATAATTTAAAGTGTCCTGATCGCTGTTAAACAAACAAATTTGTTGTTACTTTTAAGACTTTAAGCATGATTAATGCATATATATTATTATTGATCTCAATTACCAAATGTATAAAAGCCTATTTTCATTATTTATGTATGTTAAAGTCATAGGCCTTATTATCCTACTATAGTATAATAAGACCTACTGACAAGGTTTTGTAAAATGTTTAATTTTGTTTTTGTTTACGGCAGAAGTTGCCATTTTTTGTTTATATTTTATAGTAATTGATCTATAGGTTTAATTATCATTAAAATTTGTTGATTCGGATGCATAGTTTTTATTTTATTTCAAATCTCCCCAAACCTACCTTACATATTATGCCACTTCCGATGAGAAATTTCAGGTCGATTGATGATCACATCTCAAAAAATTGACTGTTTTTTATTTCACCGATTCAATTAGTACCTACTCGCATTTCCACTGTGTACCGAATTAAAAAAACCGTTGCCCAAATTTTGTTATGTATTCATCCCGTAGCATCAACTTAAGGACCAAACCATAAATCAAGCCTGGAATTTTACCAAATTTGGTCTCTTGCAATAAAATCGTTTTTATTACAACATTAATGTTGCCTAAATTATATTGCTTTCCTTGTGATATTCAAATTCGAAAAGTTGTGGCAAAACGTTGTTTCGTCGGTTGTACCCCACTTCTTGTAATTTAGTAGCACAAGGGAGGAAACTAAACGGTATATAACAGCTTTTTGACAGTTTTGTGGGCTTGCCTTTGGAATACAATGAGGTGAAAACTATCCGTTTACGACGTCCAATAAAATATTTAACCGCATTCCCATTCATTTGTCATCGTAATTAATTTCCGAACTTCCTGTTCGACCAAAAGCGGCGCGTTCCTCACTACCAAATTCAAATTCGTTTTTTACGTCAAACCGCATTACCATAATTAAGGTATTTTTTATGTTTCGGATGCGCGATTTGCATACATTTCAGCAAGTTTGTCGAAGGCGTGAAATCGGCGGCGATTTTCTAAACGGTTTAATAACAATTAAGCGATTGTTTTAATGCAAATGGTGCGGTCGTTGATCTTGTTCTGGCAGCGACGAACGAACACAAAACGCAATCGACAATAATAACAATAATAATAATAGCGATAAAGGCGTCGGATCGAGGAGCGTCCTCAGATCGTCAAATATTGACACAGCCATTTTGTGGCGTTGAGTATCGTAGGCGTGACGTATCACATATAACTTACCGGTGATTTGGGTCTGTTTGACGATTTTGGCTTGGGTTTCCTGCGAACGGGCGGCTGGTTCGATTGGCTGGAAATAGTAAGCCTGGGACTCGTCGACGACGACCTCCGGCACTTTACGCTTTCTGTTGATGAGCATCGGCGGCTGCGGCGTCGTCGGCTGCCATATGAAATCACCTTCGGGATTGAGCGTCGTCTCGTTGACGAAATTGAAGTTCCACTTGAGGCACGCTCGGTTTATGTCCTGGTTGAGGTGGAACTGGATGAAGTTCTTGTTGTCTTCCGGGTCCACGGGACCGAACAACACCCTTTTCACTTTGGCGATGGGACTCCTCCTCATTCCGAATTTGTAATTCGCCTTCATGCTCTCCGTCTTGCAGACGCTCATAGTAACGCCGATAGGCAACCAACAATACACGACGAAAGATAGATCAAGTTGGCGAAGCCACGCTTCGAAGTGTCTCCAACACGCACAGGCTTTTCCTTGGGGAAAATGGGGCTTGCGGACGCACTGTAGCAGTCACCGGGAGTCACAAACTGGAGCGGTCACGACGATATCTCTAGGTGCACCGACGCGAAACTCTGGGGGCTCAGCAGAAAGCGAGCACGCAAATACACGTCTGACCCTCACGAAGATTTGTACGCGACTGATGCACGAGGCAGGCGCGGCGTGCGTTCGGAAACAAACGACGCCGCTTGGAACGAACCAAAACGAGGGGAGGTCGCGCCTAAATTTGAACGAGGACTATTCGCTGCGCCGGTTTGTGTTGTATCGCGATTATTGTTTGCTGATAATGGGGCTTCGGTGGAAAGTGAAAGCTGATAATGGTAATAGCTTTAACCGTTGGAATGGGTGCGAGCGGTATTGGAAACAGTTCCGGGTCCTGGTGATTACAGTCACAATTCGCACTTGCTAATTGAAATCGATTTAATCCCACTAACTCATGCTGAAACGTTGTAACGGGTATTAAAACAATACACAATATGAAAGAGTTGCAAAATTGCACGAGTTGTTATTATTCACCTGTCACGTAGGAATCGGTTTTTGTTGTCTCGGATCAGGCTCATGCAGGTTGAAGCACTACAAAATTATTGTTCTGTTTTTTATTCACGCCACGGCCTCGAGTAACGGCAAAATCAGCACATGAAAATCGGCGTTTTTAAATTTGGCGCTTTTTTCGCAATCGTTGGCCAATTCCGCGTGTCCATGGTGCTTCCAATCGCCCACGCCGCGCGTGTTTATGGTGCAAAGCAAACAAGGACACTCTTATTAACAACTGCGTTTTGGACGATTGGAAGAAATGACCGATTCAAGCGCGAATTTTAAATTTGATTAAATTCGAATTGCAATAATACTGGAAAACAGTGCTTTCTAGTAAAGAGTTCGCGAACGAACTATTAAAAAGATTGATTGGTTCTTTTAAGTGAACTAAACGACTAGTTGGCAATGCGCAAACGAACTAGTTCTCCGCAAACTAAAACCAAACTGTCACTGAACGAGTAGAAGTGGGAAACAGGGAACAATACGGAAGATTGGCAGTTCCACAGATTACTCCAGATGACTGACTTCATAGGGCGATTTTGTCCGGAACTATCTCTTTTCTACACATTTAAACTAGGCGCATGACATCTTTGTCACAGATACCATAAGCAAATGTAGAGGCGCTCTAGTCGTTGCTAATATTTTGTACGACCGCTAGAAGTCACTACAAAAACATTTATTTAAATTCAAAAAAAAGGCCCAATATTTTTACTATTTTAAATTGAACAATGTACAATTCCGTGTTTTTTTAAAAAGCGTGACTGTTTCTACGCTTGTTGCTTTTTTTCTGACTAATATTTTAAAAACAGCATTTTGCTGCAATTATAATCAAGCCAGTAAATGTTAAAACTTGCTTGTCGATTGAATTTGTGAAAAATTTTAAGCAAAAGAAGGGTCTTTTTTACATTATTTGCGGTGTTGGTGAAAACTAAGCGGAGATACTGCATTGTTTTCCAAAAAGTGAAGGAAGGTAAGGATGTTTTATTAATACAACAAATTCAGGAAATTTAATTACATAATTCTAGAGCGAAACTGTGGCAAGAAGCTCTAAACGTCCAAAATTCCAATCTAAAGCAAATGTGGAGGGTTTGCAAAAAACACTTTTCGGCATCGTTAGATATTAGGCTTCATTATTCCTTATTTTTGTGTATGAATTAATGAGGAATGAAGTAAGCCAGGTTGCTCTATTGGTTGTCCGGCAAGTCTTTTAAAATTTCCATTATTATATAATAACCCCAAGTAATTATCACATGTGTCAGTTTTACCTATCTTAGAAATGTAATTGTTAACATTTTGGGTATAATTTTGTTTAATTTAAATTATGTAATATGTATAATAAATTGATTTTTATAAAATTGTTTGTTTGTATGACGTGTAAATAATGAAGGAATATTTTATGATTTATTCTACAAAACAATTTCTTACATTAGTTTTGTAGAATACATCATAAAATATTCAAAATACAATAGCATTTTTTCTACCTATAAAGAGAGGAGAGAATATTTAAATTTGCCGCAATCGATGCGCCATCTGAAAACTGTTACAAAATTTGAAGGTCGATAAAGGTCATTCCGCCAAAATATTTGCATTGAGTCATCTGGAGTAATCTGTGGCAGTTCGCACTTTGCAGCGAATTCTATTCAGCTTAAAACGACTGGGTTGCGGTCGCGATTATTAGAACCTAACCTATATGAGACATACTACAATTAATAATCGAAACTATTAAAACCTCTGAAAATGTCTGAATCCGTTTGAACCTACCGTTTCTCGCTGTATTCAACATAAAAATTAAAATAATGGCCGTGTTTAAATGTCAATACCAAATAAAATTGTCCGAGTTTGAAACAGAAAATTATGAACACACAAAACGATCTTTGAAAAATAAGCACATTATTTATTCTAAACAAATACAAAAAAACATAAAAGAAAAAATATAGATTTATGTACAAAAAAAATTAAAATACAATACACAAAATTTTTCACACAAATTCAGTATAAAAAAATTACATAAACATTTATGTGCACGTAATGTAAGAGAGATGCAAACTATTTTTATATGATCTGAGCAAGTTTAAAGAAATACAAAATTATAAAACAATTGTAAGAGACAAAAAATATTAACATTTCACAAACTAAAAAGCAATACAAAACAAAACTACAACTATTGAAAAATTAATTTACCAACAAACTGTGATTCAAAAATGTGAAGTCACAAATTTTTTTGCAACAAATATTAAAAGAATAATAGACAAAAATTTTCACACAATTATATGAAACAATTAAATACAAAATTAAAAAATATATAAAATAAAAATATAATGCACGCAATGCAAGAGAGATAAATTATTGATAAATTTTTTTCACATCAAAATACGAGTACGAATGTTATAATAAACTGTGAGAGTTTTCAAAGCTTCTCCTCTTATTTAACCAATTTTGGCCCTATTGTCAGTATTAAAGCAAGTGCATCTTTCCTCACCCACTTATCATTTGTATTTCAAACTTATTCTTCTCCAGCTTATTGGGGAAAAACAATTGTCTAAACTGTGAACGTGTTTTGTAGTATTTATTAGGTGACTAGCTGATCTGACAGACGTTGTCCTGTCCAAATTTCAATAAATTTGTTTGTGATTGTTTTGTTAATTTGTGAAAAGCTATTCGAACTATGTAAACAAAGAAAAATGAGAAAAAACGAATTTCTGAGTTATCATTGGTTCTGCTTGGTTGTTGTTGCTTAGCGAGTAAAGTGTCGTTAACAGGTTCATGAGATAAATATTTCTTAGTTTTGTTTTGATCAAATTTACCTGGCTAAATATTCTTTCGCAATCCGCACTTGAATGTGTCAAAATTAGTAAATTTAGTGCGAACATTTGGAAATAAATAAGATAACCTGTGCATTTATCGTACAAAGTTAACAACACTGGCACGTAGCGAAATAAATTGGAATAGAAATAAAATAACTACATTTGTTGGACAGATCGCGAAAGAACACAAAAGTAAAAACAAATATAATTTTATTCTAATTTAGGGTGAAATGCGTTTTTCCAAAATTTTCTGCAGATGTTTCCGATTTTTTTTTTCAATCGAAAACATTCAATTGAGAGTTATTTCCATCTGAGGAGCATAACGAACAAAACAAAAAGAATCAAGCAAATATGTCGTTCCTATGGTCAGTTATGATCTATGGTGCATACAAAAATAGTGATTATTGCCCGAATTTTCCGTCTTTCCTTGTCTCGAATTTTTTTTCTTGAAAACTTATCCAGAGGGATAACGAACAAAAAACAATACGCATATCCATCGTTCGATTCGTTAGTTGGGGTTTTGAGTTTCAGTTTCCGGGCAACTGAGAGAGAGTTTCTTTCCGTAAAAACCTTATTCGGACTATTACGAATATTAAAAATATTAATTAGCCAAATCGGTACAGCCGTTCTCAAGTGATGCGCTTACCAACGAACAACATTTAATTTTTATTTAGTTTAACTTAGATTAATGCTATTTCTATATTGTGATTTATAAGTTATTAGGAATTAAGTTAAGAAGTAAATATATTTTTACTTTTGTTCGGTCTTCTACAATTCGAACAATAAGAGCATCTTTTCACTCCCATTCCAAGTAATATTATTCATTCGTATTTCAGATGGTGTTATTACAGTTACTTTACAATTTATGGGAAAACATTTAGCTTTCAACATCGTCAGTTGAACGCTCAAGTTGTTAAGATTTGGTAAAAAAAGGGACAGAACGGACAGGGAAAATAACACTTCGCCTTACACATCTGAGCTTTCACGGTAATTAGCTAACAGGGACAACAAATACACGATAGAAATTTATGATACAATGATGACACCATTCATACTTACACTCATACTCATAGGTGGCAAATCCGTAAAAACAAAATTGATAGTGGTCCAATGGTATTTCAGGTATGTACCATAAAACGATTGTTCTCTTCATAGGATTAATTTTTGTGGCGTCATACTCGTATTTTCTTAGTTGTATAATAAGACAAATTTCCAAATGTAATTTATATTATTTCTATATAAATCCTAATTGTTGATATACCTGGTTTTTTAAAATTGTAACAAGTACTGTACATCTTTCCTTTCTTTATTATCTGATTTTTTTGTCTTAATTTTGTTTTGGCCAAAATTTCAAGTATTAAATTAAACAAATGATGAAAATATGCATTATGCATATGTTGCTATCAATGGACACTAATAATAAATGTCATACCAGATTTTTATAATGTTCACTTTTAATGTACAAAAAAAGGAATAAAAGCAATCAATGAGAAATAAGGAATATTATATTTATTCTGCAATCAGCCAACGTAACTTCCATGGATTGAAGCGCCAGACAACTCAGTCGTCGATTCTATCATTAACCTAAGAAAAATCAACTAGTTCGAACTAAAAACCTGTGTAAGCCGTTGCTTCCGAACCTTTATAGTTCGCGAACTAGTTCGATGAACTAATTCGCAACAGATCTTTAGTTCGCGCAAACTAGTTCACTGAAAAGAACTATTAAGCCCATCACTACATTCGAGCACCATTTTTTATATAAATCGTCTAAAATGGCGCTTTGGTTGAGACAATGGAACGGGTAAAATACGGGTTTCATTTTGTATTATACGTCTTTCTTAGCGCTGTTAGTTTGAACAGAGAAGGGAAAAGAGTCCCGAGCACTAAATATTCCAAAAAGTACCATTTCAATGATTTTTAGTAAATTTTGAGACATAGGGACTATAAGGACGTCATTCAAACCAGAAGAACAAAGAAATGTGGCGTGAGCTGATCAAACAGATATCACAAGGAAATCCTAGAAAACTTGTCAGCAAATTGTATTACAAAATGTACAATTTCGAACAATTTTGTAAAAATTTTGAAACAGGGACTTCAAGAACCTGATTCAATCTAGGTAAACTAAAAAAATGTGGCGTCAGATTTGAGAAGCTGATCAAACGAGTATCACAAAGCAATCATAGAAAAGCTTCCCGGCAAATTACCCAAAAAATTTTGCAAACTGCAGATACACTCGTTTCATTTTGTGTTCACATCTTTCTTATCGCTGTAAGATGCAAATGCTTCTTGTCTTGAAAAGAAAAATTGTTAGTTAGAACAGAGAAGAGAAAAGCATCTCGAGTAGGTACTAAATATTCCAAAAGGTACTATTTCGGAAATTTTGAATTCATATCAATGGCTAAAAGAACTTCAGTCAAGCAAGGAAGACCAAAGAAATGTGGCGTAAGATTCGACAAGCTGATAATAGAGATTATGAGAAAAAATATAACTGCAATAACTTCAAAATTCCTGAAACGCTAAACAAAAATAAATATTTCCATACTTTTGGCCATCAGAGTATGTCCATTATTAAAAATGCTTTGTGGCTTTCTTTAAACGCAGTTGAGGCCTAAGCATATTTTTGCCCATGTGCAAAGTACGAGTATTTGTAATGCAAAATAATGTATTTGATAGCAAAAAAGTGGTTACAATAAAAAATGTAACAGTATACAAATAATTATGCCAATTTTTTTTAAATAAAACCACATGCATATAGTATAATGCCATCGAGAAAGCCACAGTAATTCTGGAATATCCATGCTTGGAGAATCCTTTATCTATAAACTTTTTGTCTCTAAAATATTAGAATTTGTGTAAGCAACAATTTATTTGCATTATTTGCTTTTAGGAAGCAGAACTAAATCTAAGCGTTATCTTTATTAAACATTTAAGTAATAAAATAAAATATATGCTCTATTCTTCCTGACACAAACTCCTCTAATCTTCATCTGAGAATCGTGGTAAGAAACCAACTGCTCTGTATCTACTATAATCTACCATAACATTCTTCATTCTCTGCTTCCTTCTATTACGAAAGATATTCCAATTGATAGAAAAAACTTTCAATTGGAACATCCTTTATTAATAATAAATAAATAACATCCTTTATTAATAATCAAAATTACATAAAGATGTAATTTTGGTTTATTTAAATGGAGCACTGTACTTTTTGTCATTTTTTTGATCGTGCTGATTCTGATGACTGAGCTGGTCCAGTTTTACAGTTATCAATTATAACTATAATACAAATAAGCTATAGCGTTTGTTTTGCAAGAAAAGTTCCCAGTTTCTAGTGAAATGATTAAAACTATGACAACACATTAGATTCATTGCCAAGAACAAGCGAATTAATGCCTTTAAAATTTGAGGCACGATATGCACTTCGTTTTGGAAAATTTCGAAAGATGGAGGCCTAATTCCATGGAAACGAGAGGTTTCAGAAAAAATCGGAGAATGTTTTTGGTAATTGTTAACTGACTCCTTGCTTGCACCAAAGCACAAAATTCTCTTCTCACAGGAAATTAAATCTTGTTTCAAAAATAAAAGTATGAATTAACCCGTTGAATACCAACATTCTAAAAATTCTTGGATGACTGCTGATATTTTCAAATGACCGCTCAAGTTAACAGGTTTGGAGAGAGAAAGGTTACTGAAAATGCTTTTCTTGGATGCTTTTTCGGTTCTCCCCAAAAAAGAGCTTCAGATTGAAGACTCTCATACAACTGATGGATCAAAATATAATATGCCTCACCAAATTATATTATCGGAGTAATATGTTGTCGACTATTATGGCAGTCGGTTTCTTTTGCTCCAAAAATATGTACTCTGAAAGATGCGGTGATGAATTTAACGTCCGGATACAAGTAACATGAAAAAGAAAATATTTATTTGAGCATGTTGAAAAAATGGCTTCAGCGAGGTGCATTAAAAAAATACAGTCCATTTATTTGTTTGTACATTTTTTCCCATATCTGGTGGTTTAGCTGCGCTGTTGTTATCATTGTTGTTAGAGCATATTTTCTCCTCTTCGTCTGTTTCACTTTAATTTATGACCTGGGCTAATATAAAAAACGGAGTCTGTTTTAGTAATTATGACCCCGCCTGTTAAGAGCAACTGCACACAACACTGCCAACGTGGCGTGGTAAATTTAGAACGAATGCACCCTATTTTTGCACCGCCGAGATTCGCTCGAGAGGTCTCAACTTCTAAAAAGAGAACACATCGGAGGAAACGGTTAGAGTTGGTCGTGCGGTTTTAAAAATTCCAAAACACCACTTCCAAGAGCTTGCGGTACTTACGTTTTCCAATTTAGACTTGAACCAGCTGTCACATCCACCTAGAGGAAAGAATGACAAAGGAATAAAATAAGTGCTGATTGAAGTAAATGTACTCGTAATTGGTTAAATGCAAGTCAACTAATAATACAGCGTTCTTGCAGGCTATAATTTAATTGCCTGACATCTGAGAGCTAGATTATCTGCAATCTGACCGTATCCACGAATCTAGTTGAAATAATTTTCAAAATCCCGAACGACAAAGAAAATTACTAGAACATGAAACATTTAACATGCTTTTGTAAAAGTAATGACTGTGTCTCCATTTGTGACTCAACAAGGATAATTACATAACGTCGTATACAATAGTTTAGCACAAAAAGCGCTGACATTGACTGTACAATCAGCTTTTTGTTATGCAAACCATCTTGTCACTAACGATACGGATCAGAGAGTTGAAAACCCCAAATCCGCATCTGCAATATAAACAAGTTGACGCACTTCCGCATTTGGGGCGTCTCAATAATTACAATATTCATTTTACGGTTTAGCCTCTTCACTTTGTTGTGGTTTGTGCAAGTGAGAATGTATCAACGCCTGACATATGATAGACCCCAGATAGCAAAACATGTTACGAAGAACAATGTGCAACGTGCACATAATAGTTATAAGCGTCTCATTCCTTGACTTAATCTATTTAATTTATTCCACATACTTCTAGTTTTTGCTCGTGCGGTAATGACGACGCAGCAAAACGACCAAATGAGAACCATATTATCATCCCCGAGTAATTTGTGCGGCTTGAGGCCGAAGAGGTTCAACGTCCTGTTTGAAAATGTTAGATTCTCGAAACGTATCACCTGCCAAATAAAGTATTAGCGAGTCTGTTTTAGTATTTCCGCGATTAGATAGAAAGCAGCGTGAATTAATCACAAAACAAACACGTCTGTTTGAACACTAATTAGTGAAAACGATAATGTGATAAGTGGGACTTTATCACGGTAACCTAAATAGCGATGCACACAAACTGAGTGAATTTTTCGTCTGGTGTTGGCTGAGAGGGTCCAGACCGCATCCGCTCCACACAGGATATTCTCACCCCCGTAAATGACTTTCCAGGATATATCAATCAAGCACAGGAATGCAAAAAAACGGGACGAGCTTTCGCAAACTTAACAAACGCCCGATTTATAGTTTCATACGTAAACCTTTACAGCTTTATAATCAATTTACTTCGATTACCTTATCAGATAGTTTACGAGCATGCAGCATCGTGCAATAACTATAAAACGCCGCTAATAGCCAGTTTACTTGTAGTGACCCTAGTGGGACGTCAAATCTGATTTACTAGATATTCTACACCAGACAAGCTGTCTGCTTTGGGTCACGGTTTATCTTTAGTGCATTCAAAAAACGCCAAGCAGATTCTCGCCACCTTCAGGTAGGTAGTCCCGTAGTTAAATTTGGATGAAACGCTTTTTGTGCTTGACAAGTCCAGTCCTTGACCTATTCCAACTGAAAGAGGAAACATTCGGGTGGCGATGATGCAATCGGAAAACTGTTGCGCTGTTATGAATAAACATCCCATCTTGTTGTCGGTCGTTTTAAGCGCGTCCCAGTTTTTTGTCCATCAACGCGCAGTTCGAGCGTTCAGGTATTGTGAATTAGTTGCACACAGGTGCAGCAATTATTTGTCCACGGAGGAGCCGGGAGATGGGTTTCCAAGAAGCTGAGGACTAAATGGTGTTGTTGGTGTTAAAGTCGTGTGTCCCATGAGGCATTCGACAGATTGGGTTGTTTGTGAGTTTCAGAGATCTGTGTTTACGTAACGAAATGATTAGTTCTGGCTGTTTTTATCAATCAGTACCGCGACTTGTTTGTTTAATTTGGTATTTGTAAATCGGTTCAATTGATTTGAATTGTGTGTTGCATATCATACTGTTATTGTTTATCAGTTTTAGTGAAATTAATTTCGGTTAATAGCAGCTATTTGGTTTTATGAACTATTTCAGGATAAGGTATAAATTGTGCATAAAAAATAACGAGGCTGCATAGGCCATGGAAGCGCTGTGAAATTCGTTGGAATGTAAAAACCCGTAGAAACATTTTTAATGAGTTGAGTTGGATAAATTTGAGAATGTTCACAACCCTATAAAATTAATTTAGTGTCTTTTTTAACAAAATTCATTCCCCACGGTTGAGTCGTCGTTTAAGCAAAATTTAGTTTGACGGTTCTTGTCAAATGTCAAAGGTCTACTCTGTAAAATATAAATGAAAAGCTAGTTTCCAATGCGTCTTGGCAGTAGCGGCTCGTGAACATTTTGTCAGAGGAAAGCAAGCATTTTTTTGAAATTGATTATTAAAGGCTTTAAATTTTGTATTTTGATTTAGTTTTCTGACAAGCTCTTTCTCAATTGAAACTACTGCCATCACATATTTGTCTTGTCCCGTTCGATCCAATAATTTTTTTTATAATAATATTCATCTAAAATGTTTTGAAAAATATGAGAAGTAAATCTATGTTCCTCGATTGAATTCATAAATTCTTTAAAGTTTAACGAATGAGCGTAACGATGAATAAATAGAGTTTGAGGATCGATTATTTTAATTTTAGGTTGCCAACCAGTTAAATGTCCTACCATAATTGCAGTAAAAAGTTTGTGCTATTAATTTATATTCCAATTAGAATTTTCCAAACAATCAGTTTGCATTAGTATTCGAACAATTCCTTCAAAGTGCGTCCCGAATTCATAAAACAACATTGATAAGTCTTCTGTGTCTTAAAATTACATAAAGTGGAGAGTGACAGTTATATCATTGTCTCATCAATTTTACATATAAAAATTACGAATTATTACATTACAACGGGAGATATAGAATCTAGTAGTTATTTTAACATTGTTATGGAAGTTCCCGAAAGGGAACAGTAATTAATAAGGGCTCGGGTACACAAGCAATAAACTTGCATGACTGTTTACACTAGCAGCAATTTTATTTGCAAATTGTGTCTCGCAAGTAATTGTGAAATAAATCTGACGTATTATGTCAGAAAATATGTCTTGTGTGTTTACACGGATTAAAAGTTAGCAAGTATTGCTGACATTTACTGATAATTACTTTTAAAAAGTTTTTTTTACATAAAGGCATTTTTTTAGTAATTAGTTGTCAAATACAATTGAAATGTATAATGAACTATATGCTAAAAAATTCAAAAAAAAAGAAAGGCTACGATTTGTTCTTTTTTTTAATTTTACGGCAGAAAAAACTTACTTGGGGTGCATGAGACAGTATTGTCCGAATTAAACATAGAGTGCGGGATCTTGGACAACTTTTAAAAATGTCAAAAATAGATTTTAACTACCTAAACTCCAAAGATTATGAAAAACGAAAACACGGACGACAGAAACGATGGGAGCGAGTATAAACAAAAAAAAAGTAATAATACCACCACCGCTCGTTCGTTCGTTCGCAGATTGTGCAACTTTCCAGATATTTCACTTTCAAGTTTGTGGCAAAATTTTTCAAAGCATTTTGTTTCCTAATTTTATATAACTATAATATAATTTTTGCTTTTTATAATCTACAATTACGGGTACGACTCCCCGATTGAAATTAAAGAAAATATATCTTCTTTGGACTTATCTTTTCTCCGCCATTGAATTAATCAACTCAACTTGCGCAAAAATTTTCGACACGCCTGGAATACTAAGTTCTTTATGTCTCAGAGAATTAAAAGGTGTTTGCATAACGTTTCCTAATTTCTGTTAATATTAAACTACTGCAAAGCATAAATAAAAATATGAGAAGCCTTTTTAAATAAAAATTATTTTTTGTGCCCGAGTTATAGAATATTTTTTAATTTTCGTTTGACGTGAGGCATCAATTGAATGTAGGTATTGTTTGTTTAAACACGCAGTTTACATGTTGCATAATATCATTCTGACTTTTCGTGTGGCGTTTAATGATTCAAATTTTTAACAGCGCAAAATTTCGTTTTTGATTCATTATCTTCAGTACTATCCAATCCGTGGCCAACAAAACACTTGTTTGAATTTGATTACCCGTTAACTATTTGCATTTTATGTAACAATAATTAAAAAATTCTCGAGGTGGTTTATCCACTCTACTAATAAAAAAACTTGAGTCTAGACCGAGTTTAAAAGAGAGTCTGAAGACCAAAAAGTGCAAAATCTGGAGAAAATATTGAAAAAATTCATAAATTGGTTCCGGAAGGTCATAGATTAAAGGTTCCTGAGAGACTGCTGGTATATCTAATGAACGAGCATATTATATATATTCGTACGGCCGAATTGTGCATAAAAAAACTCACCGAGCAAAAAAAAATTGAGTGCAAATGTCGAAGGACTGTGGCCTGCTTTAGTCAGAAATACTCAAGAACAGTCCGGGTTTAGCCAAGAAGAAAATCATCTTCCACTAAGACAATGCAAGAGTCCACACCTGTGTAGATTTTATAGCAAAATTAAACGAAATGGACTACTAAATCCTACCACATCCGCCTTATTCGTCAGATACAGCTCCTTCAGATTATTATTTGTTTCTGAAACTTAGAATATATTTTGCCAGTTAAAGACGCAACCTCCTCTAAACCCACTTTCTAGACGGAATATTGGCTCCGGCATCGTGGGACCAAATGTGTTGAATAGGAGAAAGAATATGTTGAGAAATAAACCGAGAAGTTTCAAAAAACCCCCGTCCTTTTTTACAGTTAGTAACATTTACGCACGCGGCTTGGACACATAAAAAATAAAAGAAAATGTTTCGAAATGCAAATTAATACGTTCAAAGTGGAACACCTGGAGCTTAATTGCATGCCCAAAACAAGTGATTGAACCAATAACTGTGATAACGGTTCGGTTTATTGCCTTCGTCATTTTGATTAGAGACACAAACCACAGACCAACTGCTTCCCCTCACGATGACTTGTATCCTTTTGAATCATTGTGCACGGGCAGAAAATGTAAACAACCCCCCAGTGAGCGTCTGAAACTGGATATTTTTGAGTTTGGTTTTATTGCAAGAGACTCTCACACTAAACGACATCGAAACTGTACTTTAAACGTTTCCGGTTTAGTTATATAATTTGTGTTAATTTCGTCGTTCTGAAATCGATACAAGCGGGAAGTAAAAACAAGACGCCACCCCAAATAACTCTTTCAATTCCTTACTAATAACCATAACGTTTGTTGTATGATATTGATATTGTAAAAAAAACTCGTCTTCAAGTAGCAACTTCCGGCGTTGGTTGTCTTCTACGCATTAGCATTCTCCATTCCGTTATCAGTTCGCGTTACGCCTAATCACTTGAACTGTGATTTATAGTTATAGGAACAAGTTAAGAAAACAATCCGCAACGCGCACGTAATTAATGATAAGCGCCTCATTCCTCGACTTATCTATTTAATAAACTCCACATATTTGTAGTTTTTGTCGTCGCTTAATGATGAATGTAGTTATGTGGCACGGCGTTTAGTTTTTAGACGAAATGTTCAATCGGCGTGCGTTGTGTCCATCTTGAGCTGAGGGAGTCAACGTCCTTATTATATCGTACAACATTAGAAAAATGTTAGATTCGTAACACGTCTCACCTGCTTGCAAATTTTTCACCTGTTTCACCTGCCAAAACGCTATTTGGTCAAAGATAATGCGAGTGATACTGTTGTTTTTTTTTACTTCCGCACGTTGTCAATAGTACTCTGTGATGGTTTAATGAACTTGCGATTAGATATGAGCGTAGATAGAACTATAAACGGGAAGCGGCCTAAATTAATCAAATAACACTATAAGTAAGTGTCTGTTTGAATTATAAAAACGATAGTTTGATAAGAGTACCATGTCACACGATGCCCAGAGAGCATTTTTGGTCGGCTCCTCTCTGCATCCGCCCAACACAGGATACTCTCACCCCTGAACCACTTTCCAGGATATATCAATCAAGCACGGGAATGTAAAAAAAAGGTGAGGCGAGCTTTGTAATTTATGGTTTCGTACATAAAATTTTACGGCTTTATAATCAATTTATTTGGATTGCTAATGGACGCGTTTTTTCAAACATTGCCTTCTTGCTTCTTGGAGTGACCGTAGTGGAACGTCAAATTTGATTTACTAGGTATTCGACACCAGACAAGCTGTCTGCTTTGGGTCACAGTTTATCTTTGGAGCATTTAAAAAACATCAAGCCGATTCCCGCCAGTTCCAGGTAGCTAGTCCTGATACAATCAGCGTACAAGCATTTTTGTCCGAGTCCAAGCGTTTCATTTTCTCGACGTCCATTCCCATTCAATGAATTTGGGTGTGAATTAGTCGCTCCCAGGTGCACCGAACAATTGGTGCAAGTGTTGGGCTTCCAAGGAGTTCCAAGAAGCGGAGTCCATTTGTTTGTAATCTTCAACGATTGGAGCTAGCGTACCAAATGATTCGTTCTTGAGCTTTTCATAAGACAATCCGCTCGTTCGAGATTCTCCGTATACAATTGATGCACCGATTTGTATTGTGTGTTGCCTATTCGTTTTATCATTAATTTCCACCAAATTCGGTTTTACAATAAAAATATGTGTTGTGTTGTGTTTATTAAAACAGCGTAAACAGGTTGAAATGCGTCATTTTTATTTTTAAGTCGGTGTAATTAAAATGCGAGTCATTAACATTATTCCAATAACAATTAGTCTGACATAAAAATCGCCCGAGATAAAAACATCGTTAAAATTGTAAAATGCAATAAATTTGTCGATAAGGCAACGTGCAGCGACAAGAAAAAAATTCCACGAACAATACTGTAATTCATCGTCTGATAGAAGTGACGCTTTTTGCGAGTTGTGACTGCATTATTTGTCAGCCGTTTAAACGTTCTATTTTTGTAATATTTCGGCAATGACAACTGGGTTTAAAACTGACGTCGCAACATTGCAATTAATTCAATAATTTAAATGCGCCCGACACAAAAATTTAAAATTTTGGCCTGCAACATCTGTTCCAATTAGTGTTAATTTTTGCGGCGTGCACCATTCTTCTGACACACATTTTTTAGAGATTAGAAGCGAGTTGTTCACCTTCCTGTCGAATTGAGTCGATAAAGTGTTAAAAAAGCGGGTCGAGTGAGTAACAACAGGAAGGATGGTTTGATACGAAGCTCCGCAGCCATTGTTTATACACTCTTATCCGTTTTGTCTAATTAAAAACGAATTGGCTCGGGTGTAATTGGTGCCATGATTATGCAAAATTGGATAAGCGATTTCCAGGTTGGCGATTGATATAACGTCGCGACGTCTGCCACGTTCAATTAATATGCAAAAGCTGGTCATTGGTTGTTCGAGCGCAAATTCGGTGCGAATACGAAGATTCAGCTCAGGCCAGAGTCGCGAACCGTAAAGCCGGAAATAGCGTGCAATTAATCCAAATAATAATAGACGGAACAAAGAGAGAGGGAATCAGTAATACCGGACGCTTATTGGCCGCTCCTGCATACAATTGTTCTTCTGTTCCCAGACGCAAAATTATACAAAATAAAGCAACAGTTTCACATTTACTGGCGAGAGTGTGGGACTCCGACAATGGTGAGTTTCGAAATGTTGCAAAAATTTTCCTGATGCACCATCTTGCATTCCGTTTCCCTCATTTGATCATGCGCGTCTAATGCGCTCGATCGATTTTCCGCACTCTGTTCATGCGTTTTCACCGGGCTTGTGTACGTGACTTACACCGCCAAATGTGAGTAAAGCGACAGTCCCCAAATTACATTCGTTTCCATTCTTTATTTTGTCTGCAGACGCTAATTTTGAATTGTTTTTGGTAGACCCTAAGCGGCGACAGTTATGCAACCTAAAAGCGATGATTCCCAAGACCCAAATTGTGAAAAGGCGAGACGAAGACTGTTTCCAAACCAAGAGGACAACCAGCAGAAGCAAGAAGCGGATTTGGCGCAAATGATGGAAGCTAAAAGAAAGGAAATGCAAGAGAAGTGGAATTTCGATTTCGTCAACGAAACTCCGCTTGATGGAGACTGGGAGTGGGAGAAAGTGTCGCCTTAACTTTTTTGACTGATTTTTTATTGCTAAAATTTTGTGCAATGTACATACGATCGATAATATATTTTATAACCATACGAATCCTAGTCTTAGTAGTAAAACATGTAAATTACCAACTGACAACGGCTACATACCAAAAATCTGTAACATAAATCATGTAGGAAATAAGAACGTATTTATTAAATAACTATACTGGAACCGTACATTTTATTCCACCCACCACCTTACTTAAGTAGCCCCAACTTAAATCATTACACAGTCACGCAAGGCGATGAGTGTTAACTCGACGGAAACTCTCGTCCGTTATTGAAAACATAATTACGCTGTGCACAATGTAAATTAGTTGCAAGTGCATCTTCCAGACCGTAAAATGTAAGCGCTGCATCGAAAAATTATGTTAATTCATCTTTGTCGAAAGGCGAAACAGGATGGGTGGAATGGCGATTGTCGAATACTTCGAACCGTGAAAGGTTAAAACGCCCTAACCCGGCACAAAGAAGTGAGTAATAAGAGAGGTCGTTTTTTCAGAGGCTGTAATTTTTCAGCGACCACACATTCCGCGCTGACATTCTTCGACAATTACGACTACCAGGAATTTGCACCGACTATGACATAAAAAGTGTCACCGGCGCCTTCACCAATTTCACTGTTTGCCTCATTCTGGTTCTTTGGTAGAAATATGCTCACTTGGAACATGCTCAGAAGAGAATGAGGAAAAATGGAAAGAGTCAGGAGTTTTTAAATTTTCACAATATTTTATTAAATAAAAAGGCCTAGATATTAGGATGAGGTAAACACAAAACACTGAAATACGAGTAGGTGAAGGTAAAGCAATACTATCACAAAAAATCTTACATTGTGTTAGGTTTTCTGTGGTAATATGCATCAGAAGAGATAACAGAATCATTGAGTCAAATAAAAGATGACTCTACCTTTTTGGTCAGTCAAATTAACTTACAAAGATATTCACGCTAGAAGTTTATTAGGCAACATAATTTTGAACTAGTAAACAAAGTAGTATCTGATGGAATAACGAATGCAAAATTTCAGCCAGTTTATTAAGTGTTTATAAACATTCATAAAATAAAAAAAGATGTAAAACAATGTCACTAAAAAAGCGAAGTAAAGTGAATCAGAACAAATATAAGAATAATTCAGTCAAATGAAAGATTTGGAATGACTAATGAATTTTATCGAGAATTTGATCCAGATTCCTAAATGGTTTATACACTTTGATAACTAAGAAGATGAAAAAAAACACTAAATATAGTATAGTATACTAAGTATACTATCTAAGTATAGTCAAAGATTTGGAGTGATACATTTTTACATCCACTTTCTTGTCAGGATAAATTAACTTGCTTAATCTCCACGCTAAAAATTGTTTAAGCAATATTACATTGAATACTTTATAACACCACATTATAGGAATCTCAAAGTGGTTTTCAAAAAGGACCGAGGCGATTCATTAATCTAGAGAAGGCCTTCGATAAAATACAAACAAAAAAATTATGAAAAATTTTAATCGAAAGAGGAATTAATGAACAAATTGTCAGAATCATAATACAAAGACAATGCAAGCTTGTAATAAGACAGAGCAAAATTACAGAAGCATTCATAACCAATGACGGATTCAGACGGAGATGGAGATTAAGTCCAGCTCAATTAATAATTGAAGGGGTCAGAAGCAGAAGAGTTCAAGTGACAAATAAAAGAAAAAATAAGCTAAGTAATAATTTGCACAACTATGAATTTGTTGGTGGCAAAACGAATTAAGTAAGTGATTCTCGAACTTAAAGGGAAAAAAAATCGCAGTGGGTAAATTTGGATCAATTTTTCACCTTTTGTACCCACAATCTACCATGAGTTAATTATATTAGTCTTTGACGCATGGAAATAAAACTGTTAGTAAAAAAACGCAAAAAAGTCAAAATCAACAAGATAAAAAATCAAAAATTCATAATAATTGAAAAACAATTTCAATTGGATGACTCATGGGTAGAATTAGATTCTGATCACTACTAATACAGACATAATTTTTCAAATTTGGGCTTTTTTATGAGGGTGTACATTGTTCTAATTTAATAAAATATTATTCTATTTTCTTAAAATGCTGCTAGTGATTTTTTAAAAATATTTTTTAGTAGCAAACGTCAACGTATTTTATATGAAAAATGTGTAGCTTAACAAAGTTTTCAATAAATATACTAAAGTATTGGTATCACACATTTATATTTGTCAAACAATTTTGAGCCACTGATTTTATAAAAGAGGAGAGACTTGAGCATCCATTTACACCCCTTTTTAAATTTTGTATTGAAACGTTCTTACTGGTCCTTACAATTGTGGACGAAATAATAAAGAAATGTACACAGAGAGTGAAGAAATTAAATATAGGATTCGGATGCCTAAACAAAATACACATCACAGAAGAAGCATTTGCTAAAGATGTAATAATAATTGCAGAAAAAAACTTCGAGATTTGGAATACAAAATACGGAATATGGAATGAGAATAAACAAAAATAAATCAAAAGTAATTGTCATGTCATAGGTAAAAAACAAAGAGCAATAAACATAAAATATGATAATGTAAATATTGAAGAAACCAAACATTTCTTGTATCTAGGAGTGGAAATATAAGAAAACAAAAAATAAAGGAACAAGAATTATAAATAACAACAGTAGTATATAAAAACCGCTTATGAATAAAAATTTCATTAGTAGAAAGGAAATTTCTAAAAAACAAAGACAAAAATTTTTAAAACCACCTACAGATCCATATTAATCCATGCTGTGAATTTTGGTTATTAAAGAAAGTACAAAAAAGTTGGATACAAGCCACAGAGATGAAGCAGCTCAGACGAGTTAAAGAAGTAAAAAGGCGGATAAAATAAGAAACGAAATAATAAGAGAAGACTCAGCAACACACATGGAAAATAGACAATTTAATTAGGACACTTTCAACGAATAAATAAATAATGCAACCCCAGTGAAAAAAGCACAGAAAATGAAACAAAGGGGAAGACCAAGGCAAACATGACACAAAACAGTAGGTGAGAGACTAAACAAGAACAGAATAAGCGGAAGCAGGGATCCTCGCCCAAAACTAGAAGAAATGGGCAAAATTTGTGCATGAGGTATAAACTCAGGAACGTAACCGTATTTAAACGTAAATGTACACCACTAACATAATTCGGTTTTCGATAATATACAGGCCGGAACAGAAATGTCAAATAATGACTATAACTTCTTCGTTTGAAAAGTTATGAAAAAATGTTTAATACAAAAGTTGTGTGGTTTATGATACGATCTTTTTATGATAGTTTGGTCCTAACTTTTTTTATTTTGCTGCAATACCAACCTATTTTGTTTTTTAAATACCTAAAATTGTTATTGATTTTGAAACAACAACAATTCTATCGTTGTATTTAAAAAATTTAAAATAATACTTATATTTAGCAAGAAAAAACAATCACTATTTTTGGTAAGGAATGCGATGCAAATCATGCATGTGGAAGAATACAACAACGAAGTTTTGTCTCGAACATATTTTTATAACTTTTGAAAGTAAAAAGTTACAGCCATTATTTGATACTTTTTTTTCACACTGTATACAATTGTAGTGTATATGTGCTGATACTAACTAAATACTAACTTTCGGTCGTTATCAAATGTTTGATTAAATAGGAAAGTCGCATTTAGAGCAGGGAAGAACCAAGTAGCGTATATGTGCTGATACTAACTAAATACAAACTTTCGGTCGTTATCAAATGTTTGATTAAATTAGAAAGTCGCATTTAGAACAGGTAAGGGCCAAGAAAAAGCAACAGAAGAGCAAGTACGCAATAACTCATCGCTGGAACGAATTGAAGCTTAACGCGCGGAAACCGATAATTTATTCCAAACGAATTCTAATCGTCGAAAGCGAATTGACTCATACCCAACTCTTTTTCAGCGTGTGTTGGCACACGTGTTTTCGATGATATCGTGTCCACAATATCGTTTAAGCCCGACGGTGCGGGTACCTGGACAAATACAAAGCACACGTCACCGTTTATCTGATTCTAATTCGTATTTCGAATCACGTGCGTTTTTTCTACCAATTGTCAACAACCCTTCAGATGCATCGATATGCCACTGGGTGAATTGAAAGGTCGCTACTGGTTGATGTAACGACCACGAATTGAAGAGTTTTCGCTTCGGCGAAACGTGGAACGGCATATGGCCGATGACGACCTGAAAGGGTGTCATTTTTCCATAAACGCTCATTAATTTGGCGTGTTTTGTTTTTCAACTATCGGGTGACGGTCGAGTGACATATGGGCATTGATACGCCCACGACCCTGGCACACATGGTCCAGTTCGGATGAATTTGTAATGGCTCAATTTACCTGCGCAATTTGGGCGGAATACGATACTGTTTATTCAACATCGTCATGACGAGTTGAAACGGACAAAATCATAATCATATCATAAAAATAGAGATGAAGAAATAACCGCCACTGTAATTTGTAATTTGCATATGGTTTGTCGTTTTTGACTTTGAAGGCCAATTTTGTTTACAGACATAAATTACTGAACGGTTCTGGCCATCGGAAAGGTAATGTTTCTCTACAATCGCTTTGTTGTGACGATCGTTTTCTAATGACTCAACATTGATGGAATTCAAATGCGAACCGCGTCCTTCTTGACACACTAATATACCATGGAAGCAGTTCAGTGCACTTCCAAAACGCAGGTGCTGATGCACTTGTCTCTATGCAATTTCGGTGCTGCAGACGTGATTTCCTCTCCAGGTGCGGAAGTTCGTTGAACAGGTGCCCTTAGGACTCCCGCCAAAACGATTTTTTGCGCTTCTAAAGCTGCGTCCTGAAAAAATCCACAAGTAACTAAATCCACCCCATGTGTGTGGGCGCGTTTCCGGTGGAGGAAATTACATATGGCCGAGATGGGACACACACACCTTGGTTTACCTCAGGAAACCACATAAAAGTCTGCGATAAATCTATAGTGGAATGGATGCTTTCGACGTATTTCCTGTCGGGGGCGCGGCCAGGAAAAAACACTCCAAAGTGACGCAAAATCGCTCGACTTGTGGTCAACTTGCAGCGACTTGCTCGAGTGTTTGACCTCGCGTTGTTTATAAACAATCTGTGATGGAACCTCGTAAAACTAGTTTATCAAATGATAGAGGATTTGTGGTGCAAAACCCACGTCGAATACGTAAACTCCAATGAATTCAGCCTTGATCTCAATTGGGAAAGTGCCGGATCAGCACTGCAAAATCTAATGTCGATCAGCAATGCTACATTTGCAGCCAATACTTTCTTTTCGCAGGGAATTAATACCAATAAACACTACTCCGTCCAAAACCTACTAAATTTCAACTTCAACTATCCCTGCAAATTAGTAGCTATAACACATTTTATGTTCTTTTTAATCTTCATTCGTCCAAGTCCTTGTTTAGTAATAAGTTATAAAAATATGTTTAATACAAAAGTTGTTTGGTTTATTATCAAGCATGATCCGACCGTTTTATAAAAGTTTGTTCCTAACATTTTTTTATTTTGCTGCAATGTCAACCGATTTTGATTTTTAAATACCTAATATTTTTTGTGAATTTGAAACAACAAGAATTCTTTCAATTTATAAAAAAAAATTAAAAAGCCTTGATCTTAATTGGAAAAGTACCGGATCAGTGCAAAATCTAATGTCAATCATCAATGGTACATTTGCAGCTAATACTTTCTTTTCGCAGGGAATTAATACCAATAAACACTACTCCGCCCAAAACATACTAAATTTGAACTTCAACTATCCCTGCAAATTAGTAGCCATAACACATTTTATGTTCTTTTAATCTTCAATCGTCCAACCTTGTTTAGTAATAAGTTATAAAAAAATGTTTAATACAAAAGTTGTTTGGTTTATTAACAAGCATGATCCGACCATTTTATAAAAGTTTGTTCCTAACATTTTTTTATTTTGCTGCAATGTCAACCGATTTTGATTTTTAAATACCGAATATTTTTTGTGAATTTGAAACAAGAATTCTTTCAATGTATAAAAAAATTAAAAAAGCCTTGATCTCAATTGGGAAAGTTCCGGATCAGCACTGCAAAATCTAATGTCGATCAGCAATGGTACAACCGTGGACAGTCAAGAATAAAACTTTAGCCGGGGCGTGTGATGCAAATACCGACTCAATGACAATATCTCATAGAGTCAGTATTTGCATGACAAGGGTGTTATTCTTGACTGTCCACGGCTGTACATTTGATGCCAATTCTTTCTTTTCGCAGGGAATTAATACCAACAAACACTACTCCGCCCAAAACATACTCAATTTCAACTTCAACTATTCCTGCAAATTAGTAGCTATAACACATTTTATGTTCTTTTAATCTTCATTCGTCCAAGTCATTGTTTAGTAAAAAGTTATAAAGAAATGTTTAATACAAAAGATGTTTGGTTTATTAGCAAGCATGATCCGACCTTTTTATAACAGTTTGTTCCTAACATTTTTTTATTTTGCTGCAATGTCAACCGATTTTGATTTTTAAATACCTAATATTTTTTGTGAATTTGAAACAACAAGAATTTTTTCAATGTATAAAAAAATTAAAAAAGCCTTGATCTCAATTGCGAAAATACCGGATCAGTGTAAAATCTAATGTCGATCAGCAATGGTACATTTGCAGCCAATACTTTCTTTTCGCAGGGAATTAATACCAATAAACACTACTCCGCCCAAAATATACTAAATTTGAACTTCAACTATCCCTGCAAATTGGTAGCTATAACACATTTTATGTTCCTTTAATTGTACAAGTCCTTGTTTAGTCGAACCATGAAGCCCATCCCATAATTTCTCTCCAATAACGAAATGTTCAATGCAAAGCTTGGCGTTTGAATAATGATAAGTTTGAGTTTATCAAAGCTATTTACATACACATAATTAATTACATCCTGTTTATTAAATCATAATCGCAGCAATAATAATAATACGGTGCATCGTAATGCAACTTCCTTCAAATGAAAGCGACATTGTTTGACTGCAAATGCGTTCGGACCGTTGCTTTCCCAACAGATTTGGTCTTTTTTAGGCGTGAGTCACGGCATCTAGCCTGTCTTTACCTGTTTCAGTGAGCAATGCCTCAGCTATGCCGAGATGAGCTTTCCACATGTCTGAACAAGCTCGAAATGATTGAGATTCGGGCACGGGCCATGCGGGTTCGTATGCAAATCTTCGTACGTGTTTTGAGTGGTTCGAGATACGTTCATCCCCTTTGCAAGGCACCCCAATGCGGGCTGCACCTGCCAATTTCGGATCGAGTTAACATTGTGAAAAATAATATCGGTTTTACATTACCGCCTCTTGGGCGTCTTGGAACGGTATATAGAATTACCAACTGCTCTTCCATGACTGTTTTTTTGTAGATCAATCGTAGGTTTAGATCAAGGGTTTTGACTCAGGTAGCTTACTAAATCGGCTCCTACAAATTTTCCTCAACAATGAACGGAAAATGGAACTGGAGTGGTGATGTGGCAGAATAAAAAATCCGAAGAATCTATTGAAGATTGCGGAAGAATTTAATTATTCAAATTGTGAAATTAATTTGTAAATGCGTTGGTGGAAGCTGTATTAAAATAATAATACCATCTGAGGAATATTATCCTTACATATTTATTCAAAGATATTTTATTCAAACCTACAACATTCAAAATCTTAAAAAAACGGTTGGGCGTTGTTACTAGGCTGTAAAAGTAACATGTGTACAAATATAAACGTTCAATGTTTCTCTACATAAGCTATTGTTTTATTTTTTACAGTGTAGATTTTTGAAACTGGGAAATTTTTTGAACTGGAAGCTGTCTAATTCAAAAATTAGCTTAAACGTCGTCTAAACCCAGACCTGGAAATATAATTTATTAAAGAAGGCTTTAAATGTGTCTTGTGTATTTTGTCTGAGCCCGTTATTAACAAAAAACCTAATTTAAAATTTTTCCATCTTAAGGTCTATATTTTGCTGCACTCTTTAGAACGTCAAAGTAATCTGTGGCTAAGCTTTGTTTTATTTTTGTACGCCCCATTTTAAAAATTTGATTTTTGTATAGAAATAAAACCATGATAAAAGTCAGAAGAATATAAGTAAATAATCAACTAAATAATTAAAAAAATATTTTAATGTAAATAATGAAAGTAAAATGAAGTAAGTAAGTAATGAAAGTAAATTATTTAAAAAAGCGTTTTAGAAGTACGATTCTTCGAAAGGAGATGCAGACGCAAAGATATCTAATGAAACAGAAAATAACTAACTAAAGCTGAGAAATTAACAAAAAAACATTTTTGATGGGCTAAAATATATGCACTTGTAGCTACCTCTAATAAATACTACTAAATTGTCAAGTAGAGGATAAAATATTTTCTCCCAGTTTAAAAAAATTATAAAATGTTTGAAAATTTTGAATATATCAAATATTTTCAAGTTTTCTTTAATATGCATAAATAATATCGAAAAAATAACAGTAAACGACTATTGTTACTAAATTCAAATTTTCGCGCGGTTTCAAACGGAAACTTTGTCGGAATTGTACAAATGTCATATTTTTGAATTCAGAATTGTCTCCACAGTCCGATAAGTACCTAGGAAAAATTGGATGATATTTAAAAAGTTCAAGGAGGAGATGTAAGAAATTCCAGTATAACGAAAGTGTGCACAAGAAATAATTGTAAAAAAGTAGGAAATTTTGAAAGAAAAGGAAGACGCAGTGAAAATTTAATGCAAAGAAAGTAACTAACCAAAACTTATAAATTAAAAAGAAAATTGAAAATATGAATGAAGATCTTGAGTCTATAAAATCTTAAATTATTTTCAATATTAATAATAGTAGAAACTGTGTTAAAATAAAAATACCAATTGAGTAATATTATTTTTACATATTCCAATTTACAGCAGTGAGATCGAAATCTTAAAAACCGGTTATGGCGTTATTACTCAAATGTGAAAAAATATACAAATTTGATTGATGTTGAGAAGACAAAAAATTATAACAATTATGGGAATATAAATAATCAACTACTTAAATGGTAAACAAAGTATTATAATTTATTTTAAATTTCGAAAGTTAAGAAAGACGCAATGAAACAGAAAGTAATTGACCAAAATTAAGAAAAAAAATCTGAAAATATGAAGATTTTGAATCTATCAAATCTTAATTCCCCTAATAGTAAAAGCTGTATTAAAATAAAAATACCATCTGAGGAATATCATTAATACATATTCATTCATTGGCATCATATTGTTATTGCGCAATTGTGTAAAAATAGAAAAAGCTGATCAATGTTCAAGTGTAAAGAAAATAAAAAAATCCGAGAAATATAAAAAATAATCAGCACCACGATAAAAAACTTAAATCAAATTTTAAAATTAAAAAAAAACACTCGTAAAAAAATGAACAATGTGGCGTGGTAAAGGATGAATGTAATTTATTTAAAAAAAAAAAATCGGAATTAAAAATTTAATGAAACAAAACTGAGAAATTGAGCAAAAATCAGAAAAAATCAAAATCTTGAATCATCAAAGCAGAAATATATCAAAGCCAGGAAAATAAAAATCTTAGACTCCACATCATCTCTAAACCCAACTCACCAATAATTTATTTAAATAATATTAGCAAAATTAAAGCGACAATTTCGGTCCAGCGAACACAAAAACCGAACTATTTGAGAGTTTTGAAGGTGAAATAAATTTAAGACTGGGTGTGGATACATTAATTCAGGAAGCAATAAAACAGCGATATTGTGCAATAAATAATTTATTTTCGTATTTACAATATTAAGATTATTAAGACCGCCCGGCTCCAAAGCGATCCAAATTACCAGACTAGACTAGCATCTACTTAACAACTTTGGATCAAACGCTGCATGGTAATTAGGAAATCACATAATAGAATATTAGTTATTTACAGCAAGTCTTGTTTCCACCAAATTGCACCAGCGTTCACGACTCCTTCTTCTCGTTGGGCACATTCTTCCTCACTTGATAGAAATCTGCAACAAAGAAAATCATCTATAAATATATTTTAGATGCATCTGGCCGACATTCCGAACCATATGGCTCTCTACCTTGCCATATTTTTAGATGAATATTCGCAGATGCTATACCCGACATATGATTTACCAGATGTTTCCCATAATTGGATGCAGCAAATAGTCTGTCCTCTAATCGAACCCGACACCTGAGAGTTGGCGCGAAAAAAAGGGTCGCAGGTAGTGAGGCGTGGGCTCTTGAGGAGGAGTCGTTTGTGCAATTGCACAATTGCTAAACGCGGGTCACGGACGAGAAATTTGCAAGCTCTAACCGGCTCCGAAATTTGTTTTCATAAAAACCTCGTTAAACGTCATCCTCGATAATTGAGTCCGCTCGGACGGTACCAAATGGGGCTTAAATTGACAGTGAAAGCGACTAGACTTCTGGGAGACGTCTGCGATTAAGGGTTGGTCAAATCGCACGACTTCCACCAGACCGGAACCGTTTCTATGCAACAATCTCGACTAACCAAGGTCTTCTCGTAACGGTCTTGATGTTAACACGGAAGCGCACTTTGAATCGTACCTGTCATTTTCCGGTCATGTTGGAAAAGTCGCCTCCTCCGCACACTTCTTCTGGAACTGACATCGACTTTCCGCTTCTTGGGAGTCCGCGCATCCATTCGGGCATTTTCCATATTTTCAATATCCTGCAGATCGATCCCGAAATCCCTTCGTATCCGCGCCCAATCCTCTTTCAATTGCTCCTCCAGCAAATTCTCCACATCCTTTATATCAGGCGATCCAAACAGACACTTCTTCACGGAGTTCACCTGCTCCAGGTTGTTGTTTATCTCACGACATGGCTTCAAAATACGAAGAGGCTTTTGGGAGACATGTATTACTTCCATGGCGATTACCACACTATACAAGTTCTGGTCGCGTACTACCGATGGACGTGCACGTTTCCAGACCATTTTTACAGTGAACCCCACTCTTTGGTACTCATGGAGCTGGGCCAATTGGAGTGTTCGTTTCGTTCCGTGGCGGGGACAGTTGCATGGGAATAGGTGGATGTGTTACGTAACACGGTACCAGATCCGTTTTTTTTTTGGAAAAATGAGTACGGTGCAGGAAATCGCCAAAAAAATAAATCTCTTCTTACATGAGAATGTGGTAACAGTTGCATGAGGTAGCGCTCGACTAACAACGCGTTTCAGGTTCTTGTTTTGAGTCTAATCTGATTATTTGGAAGATAGACTTTTCAACCACTTACCGGACCATTATTTTGTTTGTGCAGCTGATAAGATTTAGGAACCGCCGTTGTTGACATTGCCAAATAGCATTTGTTTTAAAATACTAAAGCAGAAGTAAATAGTTGGTCATGGTATTTACAAACAAGCCCTTGGAGTTGGCACAACTGAAACCAACAGAAAACAGATAGTACATGTTTATGAATTTGCATAAATATTTAGTTGCGTTGCTCAACAGATTTGGGACTGTAGCAATAAGTAAACATAAATATAATTAAACGATCGCCAAAAATCATCGATTTTTATCTTGGTTGCGATACAGACAGAAAACAATAAACACGAAATCGATGAGAGGATGCGGTGTCAAATGTTGCAAAATCTAGTTTTTACTTCTCGTATTGCTTTTGGGTACGAGTTTGAATCTGCATTCATCTACTTTCTACCACTAACCGCTCTTTCTTTAATTCATATATACAGGTGTCTCTAAAATGGCAGATGTGCCTCCCCGGAAAAAATATTTAAAATACATCTCCGTTTTTTAAGTTGTTAGAGAGGAATCCAATAATGCATAAATTTCGCAACAGCAAGTTTTGAGTCCGTTGTTGACAACCGAATAATTATATACTTCGGACAATTTTCAGCAATTGAATTATGTTGAGTTATGTGAATGTTATATTATGTTGAATTATTGAGTTGAATTATGTTTATTTATTTATACGAGCGATGTCTTGCATTTATAAAACATTTTAAATCAAATTGGTCCCTTATTTTTCAATAGAAAATGTTTGACTGGCGGTTTCTGTAATACGTCAATGTCAAATTTCTTTATTACTATTTTTACACCGTAAAGTGGATGAATTCCCTGGCTTTCTGAGCCTCGGTTTTTATGTATACACACGTAGTTGTAGAAAGAGGGATCATATTGAATATTAGACATATGTATGTATTTATTAAATACTAGCAATAACCGGCAGTTCGTTTTTAATTTTCTAAATACAGAATGACCCATTGGAAAGTCACCTTATATATTGGTCGAATTAAACATTTTTTAAATGATAGTCAAAAATAAAAAATAATGTTTGCAATTTTTTAACAATAATCTGACTACGCCACTGAATTTAGAATACCTTCAAATGGGTATTACCCTAATTTTACAAAAAAATATTAGTTGCTAACAGGGATATAGCATAATTCCAATTTATTTATTTTATAAAAATATTTCAAATAGTCTTCATGTAATAAATCACAATTACTATGTAAAAAAATTGCTTAATTATAAATTTGTTCTTAACTTCTTAAATTCAGTATGTAATAACGGTCTAAAGTTTAATGTATAATTTTGAAATAATAAATAAATTTTAATTATGCCATATTTCAGTAATTTTTGTAAAATTTCTATGGCAGATTTAAAGATTACAAAATTGCAATTTTGGCTTCGAAAAATGATTTTTCTGAAATTTGGCACCGAAGTATGATGTATTGAAGATAAAAGATGATGATAAAAATGTTTTGTTTAAATCGACCAACAAATAATAATCCTAAAGAAATGGTCCGTTTTCTAATGGGTCCCTCTGTATATAACAATCAAATGTCTGTCTGTGTGTTCGTGTTCCGTATAAGCTCCTATACCTTTCATCTTAATACATTTATGTTATAAAGGGCGTACAAATAAAACGATTCAGAGTAGATCATGGAATTACTTTCGAAATAGTTTTTGTAGTGTAAAAGTAAAAGTAGTATAAAAATAGAAGTGTAGAAAATTTATAATTTATTTCTCCTTTGACAATCGTTTCGAACACAAAACAAACCCTAACAAAACCTTGATTATTAGTTCGCACGTTAGATTCACATAATAAAAAATAAAAATATAAAAAATAAATAAAAGTATACATATAATTTTATTCCTGCAGGCGCGTACACAACAACTGTTAAGTGATTAAAAGCAACGTAGCGTTTTCATAACTCATTAAAATGCGCCTGAATAGAATTTTGTCAAAATATCTCAAATAGTCTTCATGTAAATTACACTGTTCTGTTAGTGAAGCCAATAAATATATTTTTGTGGAATTGGTCTTGTATTAATTTCTCCAAAATACACACGAGCTTCATTTTTTATCAAACTATTTTTTTAGTTCACTCTAGTTGTGTTTCTTCTCGGAAAAAACTCGATTTTGTTCCGTTGCACAAAACTTTCGTATAAATATAATATTATGCAATTAAAAAATCATGTTCTTGTGTATGTATCCCCAATAAATAATGAATTCATTTTCAAAAGTATGAAATGTCATCTGTAAAAAATATTAGTATCTATAAAAACTAACAACAATAATTTACATATGAATGTATGCAAAGTCAGCTACAAATTAATTTAACAATTGCTGTTACCAAATGTATGCATTCCTGTGTAATAATTATATATAGAAAGTGAGAGGGATTTTTTAAATTTATTTATTTCGGGGTTTAGTAACGTTATCTTATAGCGTACCGAAGAGCACAATCGACCTTTTAGAGACATGCTGTATATTGTCCCTCATTAGAATTGACTCTCGAATAGTTTTCATGTAAATTACAATTATTTTTGAGCGATTTGGAGGGTCAAAGTAATTTTTGTCGTAATAACTTCAAGTCGATTTGACACTGTTCTGTTCGTACAACCAATAAAGATATTTTTGTGGAATGGGTCTTGTATTAATTTCCCTAAAATACACACAAGCTTGATTTGTCATGCGGCTAATTTTTTTTGGTTCACTCTAGTTGTGTTGCCTCCTGGAAAAAACTCGAGCTTGTTCCGTTGTACAAGACATTCGTGTAAAAATAAAATTATCCGATAAAAAAATCATGTTTTTGTGTATGTATCCCTCAGTAACCAGGGGGGGGCTGAAGGGCTGCAGCCCCCCCCCCAAAATTTCTTGGCTTCATACTAGATAGAATTGAACTTTCCAGACGTCTAGTTTTAGCAGAAGGATCGCAGCCCCCCCCGAAAAAAATCCTGGTTACGGGCTTGGTAACCCCCAAAATATTGAATTTATTTTCAAAAATAAGAAATGTCATCTTTAATAAAAATTAGTATCTATCTATAAAAACTAACAACAATGCAATGCAAAGCCACCAACAAATTTATTTAACAATTATTATTACTAAATTTGTGCATTCCTCTGCAATAACTATAAAAACTGAAGGGAACTTTTAAATTTATTTTTTCGGGGTCCAGTAAAGCGTACCGAACAACACATCCGACATTTTAGAGACAAGCTGTATATTGTTCCTCAGATTTCACTTCAATTTTAAATTTGTTATCCTGTGTAAAATAATGAGTCAATCTACGACCTGTGTTCAATTTCCAAGAACCATGGCCGTGGACAAGTCCAGACAGTCATAATTATGATGATTTTTTCCTAGAAGCTGGATTTGCTAACCAACTTGCAGACAAGTAATTATTACTCTAGGCTTGTAACTATTAATCCCACAATAATGAGAGATTGAAGAGGAGTTGGGAAATTTGAATTTTCCAGAGACTTAAACGCAGGAAACGTGTGCCTAACGATCTTTGGCTTTTATCGCGATGATAACGGTGAGGACCAAACAATGTCCTAAAATCGTGTTCGGTCGCGGTGTTTAGTGATAAGCGGCGCAAGATGTGACGCTAATTAAACAGGTGAAAGCTCTTTGTCGGAAGTTGCTGTTTACGTTGCGTATCACCACGTCTTTGCGCAATCACGCCGACCATTTTTTACCCAAATCTTCGACCCCCTGGGTTTGCACCTGCTGGATGCGGTCGGTCGAGCCCAACAACTTGAGGAAAATGTGGGCAAGCTTGCGTGAAAACCACCTCGAAGGCGTTTAAACAAAAGGTCGGGCTTGAAGACATCGTGTGTCTACTTTATAAGGGGCGCGTGGGAGTCCCAACCGTCGAATCTCGGCAAGCCGTACAAACTCTTCTACCGGATATCTTCCGCAGGTATTGAATTACGGTGGTGAATGCAGGGAGAGGACTCGCTGCAATTAGCCGACGTTAATGATACTGTTGTGAGTGTGGAGTGTGCATTATGAACGCAGACAGGATGTGATATTCCGGTAAAGTACGGGCGAGTGGCGTCACAGTTCCCTGACGATGGCGGTTACAATCATCCACCATAACGTCCACCGCCGAAGAATCAAACATTCCCATTAACTGCGGCGTTCAGATTGGGACGCAATATGCAAAACCACTCGAGCCCAACTCCTACAATCTCACCGCTACAGAATTAAATGTAGTGAGGTAGAGATAGTTAGACAACCAACAATACAATATCTACCCCATTCCCACGCTAACACACTTAATTGGAAATGTATTCCATAAAATCTGCATTAATTGCACCACGCCATCACTCTCGGTCAGTAGAACGAGTCGAGAGGAAATGAATATACATAATAGAGAATTTTTAACGGACATGGGGAGGAAACTGTTTCACCGTTCCCAGGTTCCCAAAACGCGCTCCACCCTCGATATTACCAATCGTTACCGTTGAGTAATTCGCGTTAATGTGTCCGGTTAAACATCTCGCCGATTAGGAAAAAAATTATCGTAAACGACATTTGTCGTAATCCGTCCAATTTCGAGCAGATGCTCGAAATTATGATGATTTTTTACATCTGGGGATCATCGTGGGACAGGTGACAAAAAATGGTATGGCACGAGTTCGTGCCATTATTATTAAATTAGACTGATATTAAATTACAGCTGGACGATTAAATGGGGTGGGATGCGCTGCTCAACACTTTTATTTTCATTTGATGGTTCCAGACCAGCTGACGTTCGTTAGAGATATTTATTAGCTTCATAAAGTTTTATTATTTGGGAAATATTGATACTGCTGGTGATTAACCGCTGGAACGGAGATGAAAATTTATAGTTGGATTTGATTAAAACTGGAAATATTGTTGTCCTTATTATAAAATATTTTCACGTAAATCTAATATAAAATTACACGTTGTAAAAATATAGAACGTAACATACTACAATCACTTTATTAGACAAATATATAATAGCAAAGGAAGCATTTACCACGTACTTTCTGCATACTAACCTATTATTTCTATATTGTAAAATTATGTATTTGGTTTTTTGTATGATAGTTGCAATAAAAAATTATAAAAATGCAATGAACGATTAAAAATAATATTTTTCTGTTTGTTATTGTTGTTGTTCTAACAGCCAATGTATTGTAAAAAAAATTAAATGAATTTGTGCTTCAAGGCCCAAAGTCATTATTATTTCAAGTCTTTACTTTTTTCTTTTAAAGCAATCATATTATTATGCAAACCAAAATTGACTAAAAAATGTATTTTATGCCAGTTGCAATTACAACTGTACAAATTAAAAATGATATACATATTTATAATTTAAAATTACATGTTGTAAAGGTATAGAACATAACATACTACAATCGTTTTATTAGATAAATATATAAGAGCAAAGGAAGCATTTGAAGGCGAACGTACCTTCTTCATACAAACCTAGTATTTCTATTTTGTAAAATTATGTATTTAGTTTTTATATCATTATTGCAATAAAAAATTATAAAAATGCAATAAACTGTTAAAAATAATATTATTATGTTTATTGTTATTGCTGTTGTTTTAACAGCCAATGAATTTGTGCAACAAGGCCCAAAGTCATTATTATATCAAGTCTTTATTTTTTTCTTTTGAAAGCAATCATATTATTATGCAAACCAAAATTGATTAAAAAATGTATTATATGCCAGTTGCTATTACAACTGTACAAATAAAAAATTAAATGTAATTTAAAATTACATGTAGTAACGATATAGAACATAACACTACAATCCCTTTATTAGACAAATATATAATAGCGAAGGAAGCATTTGAAGATAATTTACCATGTATTTTCTTCATACAAACCTATTATTATTGTAAAATTATGTATTTATTGTAGTTTCTTGTATCAATGTTGCAATAAGAAATTATAAAACGCAATAAACTGTTTGTCTGTCTGTTTGTTATTGCTATTGGGTTAACAGCCAATATATTGTAAAATAATAAAATAAAATGATTTTGTGCAACAAGGCCTAAAGTCTTTACTTTTTTCTTATTAAAGCAATCATATTATTATGCAAACCAAAATTGATTAAAAAATGTATTTTATGCCAGTTACAACTGTACAAATAAAAAATGATATTTATTAAAATTACATATTGTAACGATATAGAACATAATATACTGGGATTTACCACGTACTTTCTTCATACAAACCTATTTCTATATTGTAAAGTAATGTATTTAATTAATCATTAATCATTGTTTCAATAAAAAATTATAAAAATTCAATAAACTGTTAAAAATAATATTTTTCTGTTTGTTATTGCTGATGTTTTAGCAGCCAATGTATTGTAAAAAAAAAGATTTTGTACAACAAGGCCCAAAGTCATTATTATTTCAAGTCTTTACTTTTTTCTTTTTAAAGCAATCGTATTATTATGCAAACCAAAATTAAACAATGCATTTTATGCCAGTTGCAATTACAACTGTACAAATAAAAAAGGGTGCAAAGTAGACCATGATATTTAGCTTTTAATTATTATTTTTTCAGTGTAGTCAATTTACAAAACAATAATAACACCGATTATGACATATAGAAGCTCTTGCTGGAAACTATCAAATAAATACGCGAACTGAAAAGCACAAATAATACACAATAATACGCGGTTTCTCCGGAAATTACACCAACTTTCGTTTTTTAAATAAAATAGACCTTCTATTTTCTTTATATTTGGATTCTAAATGATTTTCTGAATCGAACATCACAAAAGTGCTGAGATGTTAAATTTGTTTTTTAAGCAAAATATATTTACGATCTGTATCAAATTCTTCTGATCAACATCAGCAACCTATCAGACCTCGAATTAATTCAAACACTAAGCAAGTGCTCTCTCCGTCAATTTGCACAAAATGTTTTTTTTTTCAGAATGTCTAATTTTTGAAATGGTTCAATTGATACACAAGTTCCATTAGAAAGTTCATTCAAATATCATGTCGTTAGCCATTTTTTTCCATTAAAAATTTCCTTCAATTTAGGAACATTTAAATCAAATTTTCTAACGCATTGACAAAATAAAAAATGGCTAATTACATGGTCGTTTTTTGCTTTGCTGACTCTGGAACGAATTAAATTATACGGTTTTTGTGTTTAAAGCTTTGTAACTCTACCCTATTAAAAATTGATTAATGAAGGTGATATGAGTTGACTGGAGTTATATTATAATATTGATTAATTTGTCCGTTTCGCTATCAATTTAGGAAATCAATACCATTTAGAGAATGCGAGGAAAACTACCTCTTCGCCAAAAATACACAGCTCGGCGTTACGAATTAGAAGGGCTACGTCGGCTCCGCCACTGAAGATGTTTGCTTTAAATATGAATGAAACGTTTCGAATATTTTTGTATTCCACTGGACCACAGCATCAAACCCATAATTTTAACCCGCATAAATAATAGTAATAGCATATCAAAGAAGTGAAGTAAAGAATATCATTGTGGAAATTTTGGTATCGATTGATCTTTAAAAAATGTGAATTTTACTACCGAACCTGATTCCAAGACTTCTCTATGCTAAATTAAGCCACGAGTTCAAGTAAAAACTTTATTATCTACAAAAACTTGAGTTATATACAAAATTCTGAATTTAATTAAATGTTTCTAGACGGGAACCGGACTATTCGGCTTGAAATTGCGAATTTTAGCTTTGTACTTCCTAACGACGACGTAAACAATAGCTAAAAACAGCAAGAAACCCACACATCCTCCGGTTACGGCTGCTGCAATACCGTCGTTGGAAAACTCAACTAAAACACGAACATTAATTGGGTTTCTTCTAATTTCGATCCGACTTACTGTATTCGTGGAAGCCGTGACTGCTGAAGTAAACTCTAACGTCGTCGTTAAAGGAGATTAGCTCAGTGTCAACATCTCCAAATTTATTTTGGGTGCGTGGTGCAAGGGCGGTTTTGTAGATGTGCATTTGTGCACCTATAAATAGAAGAAATGAGTCGCTAATGCCCAGCTGTCTGTTTTCAATTTTACCCTTGACAATGGCGAGTCGGGCCAAATGCTCTTTCACTATTTGTAACGAGTTGTTCGTGTTTGGAGCTGACGATTTCCATGTGATGTTAACAGCATCGGGGGTGTTGAAGAGCACGAGAGCATCCGGAGGAACAAAATGCGTTGTATTCTGAAAAACGAATGTGTTGTAGGCGATTGTGCGAACAGATGCTTTCGCTTACGTTTTCGATTATTTTCACACTAAATCTGACGCTACGTCCAAAGATGGTTGTGTGAATTTGGGGTTGGGATTTGGTCTCGGTTGATAACATCTCAGCTGACATGACATTTGCATCTTTTATATTACTATTTTTACCACTTCTCAGACTGGGCTTGGTTGTAATACTTGCTTCTTTCATAATGTCTTCAAATGTTACCTCGTTTAAAACATCATCATCATCGTCATTGTCTTCAAGTGTCTTGTCCTGCTGATTTAAATCGTCTGAGATTTTGTCTAGTATCACCTGGTTTATAATATCTTCCAGATTATAATCTTGTTCTAATTTCTTGTCGTCCTCGCTTTGTTCTTCTTCTGCTTCTTTGCTCATTTCATCTTCATACACGGTTTCAGTTGATTCGACACTTTTATCCATTTGTAGTGTCGAGTTGATGAAAGAGTTGAAGACGTTTATAATTCCTTCCATGCTAAAAAAATTGTTTTGAACATACGCGGTACTGGTCGAGACTTCTGTCGTAGATATTTCTATTTGATCCACATGAACAACAGTTGCATTTTCATCTTCAATAGGTGTTGAGTTCGGGAAAGTTGTTCTTTGGCTATTTTCATCTCTTGTGAATTCAGCTTCAGTTCTTGGAATCAAATTATTCGTTGTGCTTACTAATGCGTTTTTGGCTGTTGTAGTACTTGTATCAACTTTTTTCTCCACGTCCTCAGCACTGTCATTTGTCGTGATTTCTGGCGTTTGTTTGTTTTCTATTAAGATGTCGGCATCCAAGTTGTTTGTGTCAATTTTGTAAATATTTTCAACTGTTCCTTCACTCGTTGGAATAACACTTTCCATAGTTTTAATCGCTGTTGTTGAATCTTCAGTTTCGTCAACATTTGACAATTGGGGCATCTGATCCGGCACAATTTCTTCTCTTTCAGTACTTGTAGTCTCGTCTTGCTGAAGAGTTGTAAACTCTGTAAAGTCAAAATTGGGATTTAACGTAGAAAGTTGTTGAGTTGATTGTGTTGAAGTACTTAAATCCCGACTGTATTTCATAGCTTCAGTACTGTCAATGTTGAACAATATTTTATCATTTGCAGCCGTTCTTGGATAAGTTGGATGGACGTTTGTTGTAGAAACAGGTGGTGACGTTGTAAAATCATCCCTAAAAGCTTCACTTTGACTAATATCAAAATATTCAGTTGTTGAAACTTCATGTATTGTGACAATTTGTGGTTCTTCAGCAATTTCATCTTCGTTTATGGAAATCATTTTCCAGTTGTCTGAACTTGTATTTTCATCTAAATTTGTTACCTCTTCTGCGTTTTCAGTGTTTTTAAAACCAGCAGTTGTTGTTTTAATTATTTCTTGGGTTGTTCCAACTGTTTCGTCATCGTAGCTATCGTAGTCAAGTGTTGTACTTTCTGCATTGATTAATCTATGTGATGTTTTATTGATTTCCGAATTGTGCGTTTGAGTCGTACTCTCTGCATTTGCTTCTTTGGTTTGTTTGTGAGTCGCTTCAGTGTGCACTTCTGACACAATTGTGCTTTCTGCCGCTTCGTTGTACCATTTCTTGGTTGCATCAAAATATTGCATTGTTGTGCTTTCCACAACTTGATCCTCATCCGAATAAATATAGTCCTGTTCTTCATTTGCCACTTCAGGATACAACTTTTCCAGCAACGAAGACATGTACTGTTCCAACTCATCACTATCGTTGGAGCCGTTACCAAATCTACTAAGAAACTCGTCATCGAGTTGCATGAATGAAGACAAATCCTCGATATCCTCGGTTGTTTTTTCCAACACTTCAGTCGTCACCATTTCACTGTCGTTCATTCGAACCCTTCCGGTTGTTGTTGAAATGTCTTCATCGGAATCGTTAATGGAATCAAGTTGCATGGTCGCTACGTTTCCCTCCAAAATTTCGCCGACAGGCTTTTCGGTGACCCGATCAGGCAAAGTGCCAGATGTGCTGTTAAAAACATCCATCAAGAGCGGTCCTTCACCATCTGTCGGCCTCTTTGTGCCGATATCGGTCAATGCAGCATGTCGATGTTGATTTTTGACGATTGTTTCTGGGGTGGTCTCCGTATCTTCCATAACATTATCGCGATTGCCAAATTCACGCGTGGGGTTCGTTGTGAATACTTGTAAAGTGGTCAGTTGTACGTTACCACTAAGATTGGTGGTGCGCACGAGAGTGTCGCAAAAAATTGCTAAAAATTTGCGCGGTTTGAGGCTGGGGTTGTTGGGAACACTTGTACTTACGTTTTAGTGGAGCCACAAAGAGTAAAAATAAGAAAAGTATTTTTAACACTGCCATTGCACCACTTGTCACAGCTAAACGAAGACTAGAGAGCGTCTGGAACTCTGGACCGTTCTTAACAGAAGCACCCCTGTCTGGATACTATCGGTGACGTCTTGAGATTTAACTGAACCGGCAGTGGTGGGCCGGGTTCGTCCGACTATTAGAATACAATACGTGACACCACTTTGCAGAAAATTTTACAACGCATGGTGCCAGACTTTCCCTTCTTCGGGCTATTAAAACCTCGTTTTAGTGGAGATATCTTTGGAGCCGAAATATGACCCCTAATTCGTATTTGCAATAAAAGGATTTATTTGGACGTCTAGCCGCGATAAGCTGGAGCCGACCATTTTTACCTTTGCACAATTTATCCGTTGTCAACCCTCACAAATTAATTTCCGCCCGGGCCACGTGCGCTTTCCACATATCAATTTCCTACCTAATTAGTGGTTTTGTGCGTAGGGCACGCGATCGCCTTTCAATATCCACAAAACCATAATTAATATCTGAAAGGGTTGGAATGGTATTGTCGGCGGTTTAATTAGTGCAGATTTGTAAACATCTGTTGCGGGGGTTGCAACTCGACTTTTTTCCGATTAACGGTGGAGGAGAGGGTTGATTAGGAACAGACATTTTTCAGTGACACGTGATTGACATGTGACATAAAACACGCGTTTTCCTGCTTTACGAACACCGAAATCGTTCGGAGCCGGTGGTAATTTATCTTGGGCCGAAGAATGGGGCTTTTGTTCGGGGATGAAGGAGTCAATGGAATGGAACGTAAACGCAGGTCAACAGCTTTGTACTGGAATGCATCTTGTATTCGATGAAATTGATTAACAATTGTCGCTGCCATTTTCGGCATTTGTCGTTTAATGTTGTCGGATAATGGCCTGCAATTAATTTAATGTTGTTATCTAATGGAGTGCAGTTTGAAACCACTTTATTATGATCACACAACGACCAATCGTATCGAGCATATAAGAAAACGCTTTCTCCTCAGAACTGTACCGTTTTTTGAATATCAGATTAAAAATCCTAACGCTATACGATATACAGGTTGATTCACATCGTTAAAAGCAGAATTAAAAAGCTTGTAGCCCCTTAAATTTGGATTCGATTGCACAAAAAAAAGATAATGAAATTGTAATAGGTTTTGAGTAAAAAATTATTAAAGTTTGAGGACGATGAAACGCTAACTGAAAAAATGAAACCGACTGTAGGTCGGCCGTGCGAAACGGAGATATGCTGATACGCTCACTTTCGATTCACAAACAAAGCACTCAATGCACTTTATGCGATTTATGGCATTTCCTTCTAATTTCCAGACTGGTTTATGAGGCGACAGCGTTATATAAAATAAACAAAACTCGTGTAATTCTATCTAAAATTATCATCTCATTAAAAACAAATATTTTTAAAATAAAATCATTTATTTAGAAGTAACCGTGATTTAGAAAATATTTTGAAGAAGAAATGTATTCGAAGACACTTGATCAGTTAGATGATGAGGCTTGAGTGGAAATATCATGATTCAAATGAAGTTTGTTTTGTCCAGCAACTGCAGAAGAACAAAATGATTCATATTGTGCACACTCGCAAAAACTCATTTCATATCATCTGCACATATCACTAAGTCATTAATAATTTCAGCAACGTCACTAAGATATATTGTAAACAAGATGGGTCTCAGGATAGATATTTGGTGGACACCCACACGAGTAGTGGCTTCATACGAGTATATTTCTAGATATCACGAATTGGGTGTGCGAAATTTACTACTCCTTTTATTCTGTTAATATATAGCTTGTCGATTAAGAATTTGTGTGACAGGCAATAATATGCTTTCAAGATCACAGAAGAGACAGCCAGCTTTACTTCCTTGTTCCAAATATTCCAGATAACCCGCCGAAATAAATTATATTCAAAGCTTCTTTATATATTCTTTTGGAATTATCTGAAGGTATTTCGATGTTTGTATAAAGCCTTAAAAAGACGAAAGGTACATTTTATTTTTATTTTTACATTGTAGACCTTTATTATATTATATTAATTCTGCACTATAAAAGACTTATTTTTTAACGTTTCTTGTTCGCATGTTAGGTACATGGTTCCATGGATTTACAAATTGTTCAATATTTATTTATCTAATAAATTTTTGATAGAATCGTACTGAGGCATCACAGTACAAATAAAAAGCCAACCCATATCCGACTCTTTGGACCCAATTAACTTTTTCAAAGAAGAAGAATCGTTGCTTAATTCCTGTTGAAGTAAAAAAATGTTTCTGTAATTTTTCAATAATTCTGTTTATCATTCAAGAAAACAGTAGACGGATGCCAGAGGGATCTTAATTCGTACGCTCATTAAATCAGTTAAATAAAAATTTGCTCTGCGTCTCTAAATTAAATTGTCTGTTTCGAAATGGTCCGAGAAGAAAAGGACTAGTAAGCTGTCACTCTGTAGAATGTTTGATTTTGAGATGGAGAAATTTTAAATTAAGTCCTATATTCACAACCGTTTCTTATATAGTGCATCAGATAATTTTTAAACAAATTCCATCTCACAGCGTTTGTTTTTGAGCAAATTTTTGATTGATAGTTTTTGTCATGATTTGACAATGTCAAGAGGTACGCTGTAAATAATAAAACAAAATCTAGTTTTCATGGCCTCTGACCCACCATTTATTTTCACACGTATATGTATATTTTCTGTATATTTTTTATTAAAATATTTGCGATGACATAAAATGTTCTAAATTAAATACTTTTAGTATAAAGTAATGCTACTAGTGTAATTCATCAAAATAAATATGCATTGATATGTGCTCATATATTAACTGTTTTAGTACCAGAAGTAATTTTAAATGTTCTTAATTTGCTGCCAACCGAAGATAGGTTACAAATTTAAACGACTTCTCATCAGTGGTTTTAAAATGATTTAATACAAAAGAATTTCGTGAACAAATTTGTTTTTAAATAGTAATGGTTTGTCTTATTTTATAATTAATGGGATTATGATTCCAAAGAAATCCTAGGAATTTTTTTCTGTGATAATACAGACTAAGTCTAAAAAAATGTAAAGGATAAAATGATTCAATATTCACGAAAATAGATTACAATGTAAACGAGCTCAAGATATGTTCAGAATTCTAATAAATTACGAAAACATGCAAAAAACGAATGCAAAAATAAATGTGAAATATGAAGGACTCTAGTTTAAATAGTTTTGTTGTTGTGAAATTTTGCCACATTGCTTGCTTATTCGGTCTTTTCGATGGATAAAGTATTTCACCGTTTACGAACATGAACAAAATACATCTCTGCCAGAACTGAAACCCCGTACAGTAGTCTTATTATCCATACTTTTGCCCGTATTGTGTATTGCCTATGGCAAAGGCTCACAAATGTACCTTTTTTCAAATCTATAATACTTAAATTTAATCCACAGTTTAATTTGCATAAATCCGCGGCATATTATAATTTAAATATGTAATTTTTTTTATTAATTTTTACATTTTTCAGTCAATTTAAAAACTCTAAAAACTGAAAAGCTTTTTTCGTGTGATTGTTGCAAGTTAATAAAATCAAATCAGTTTTTTACAAAATCGAGAGTTGCATGCTTTATAAAATTATCACAGAGCCAAGTGTAAATTAAATTATAAGTTTATTTAGATGGTAAATTATTGAAAATTTTACTTAATTATTGTACGAAAATGCAGTTTTTATTAATTGTCATACCAATAATTAGACTTGTGTAATAATAGTCATTAAATTAGCAATCATCAATTAATATTCAATGACAAAACTCATGTGTTTTGTTTCGACTATCTTCTCTAAGGAAGGGGAGGTGGCCATTGTTGAAGAAGAAATAGAAGATGGAGATGAAGGAGGCTTTAATAAAACCAGATCAACCATTGATCATATATTTACCATACAACATATTATAACATAATTTACATGATTATAACCTACTGATGTTTTTTGTTCGTAGACTTGTTCGTAGATATGGTGAATAGAAATTCTTTGAAACGACAACCATTTCAAACAGCCTAGAGAGATTAAAAAAATAGTGATAGTTAATCTAGAACTGAGACAAGAAATTATGTACAATAAGTATTTTTAAACTTCTAATAATGTTTAATGATTGAAATAATTAACAGTATCTCGAAGATTTAAAATAAATTTGAACTGGTCATACATAAATCACAATACAATAAAAATACCTACGTGGAAATTAAACATGTCATCAAGTATTTCCAAAGGTAATTAGTTTCAAATACCCCAGTGTTATATTGCCAATAATAAATTAATAATAAGAAGAAATACATAAAATAATAACAGAAGTCACTAGAAAGGTTAGCGCACTAATAGGAACAATAAAATCTAGGTATATGACGGGGACACGAGCGGCAAATATAATTTTATACCAAACACTTGGGTATATGACCTGCGGTTTCAGAATCAGTTTGCAAATAAAACTAATGATAGGGACAATAATTATTCGAAGAAAAATATAATAGAAGATGGTCACTAAAAGATATTGACTGCTGGCTGAACACAAAACAAATTGAACTACCTATTCAATGCAAGAGAAGTAAAAAATATAACTATAAAAAATATATACATACATTTGATGGTTTGGGCACATTTAGCGGACGTGTTGCATAATTAATAATAGTAAAGGTAAAAAAAAGAATACAAAAGATATTTGTTGTCAATAGAAAATTATTGGAAAGACAAGTTGCCTACTTACAATTATCTAAACAAACCCGATTCATGTCTCAACTTATTCATCTTCTGAAAGTACAAGGCCAACCAACAACAAGAAAAAAAATTCTACCAACCATACTTAACCGATTAACTTTTACACATCCCCAGAACTATCCCTCCTCCCAATTATTTAAATAATTCCGGTACTTGCCCTTAGTTCAGTTGAGTTTAATCTTCTGATAGTACTGTATCAAGTGCTAAGTGCATTCTTTCTGCAATGTCTGTTTCGGTTAGTATTTGCTTACTTGTGTGATTATTTGACTAATTAATTTTTAATAGAACAATAATTCATTTGAAGGCGAAAAGTTCCTAATCGTGGATAAAGTGGTAAGCTAAATTATTGCAGCATCTTCAAAACACCCTAAATACGATTAAGCAATAATTATTTTTCTGAAAATTGTTTCTTTTCTTAGAGTCAGGACGGATACTTCCTGCTAGCTGAACTCCAACCCGTTCCTTTAAAAGAAGAGGTAAGATACGACAGGGAATAAATAGTTTTTATTGCAGGATCACACTCGTTCACAAATTTACAAATCGAGGATATTTGTTAAGGTTTTTTTTATTTATACATTAAATAGTCACCGCAAATTTTTTGTGCTTCGTAAAAATGTCTGGTGCTTTTTCGAAACGGTACAAAAACTGTGTGTACATACTTTCCTTCACTCTCCAATCTCCGGTGACTTTAATATCGTTAGTGTTAACACAATGAAATGGGAACGATTAATATGTAATTCATTTTTCATCCAGTGCGAAGCTGACACATTACTACAAGAAGAGTGGAATCCTGAGAACAAGGTAAGCGAAATTATCAACATATTATAATAATAATTAAAATTACAAAATTCACAAATAGAAATTTTGAATTTTGTAAAATTAGCTGATACACTGGTTTCCATTGTTTAAAGAACCTGTTATTAAATTGTTATTATTTTCCAGGATCTAGATGGACTTCTTCCATTAGGAGCAGCTTCGGACGATTCAATTAATATCATGTGCTTTCATGAAACGGTGAGTTTTCTTCTATAAACTAAACAAGCGACATAAATTTGTATTCGTAAATTTGGAAAACAGTCAGTTTCTAATTCAGTTTACTAGTGTTTTATTGTCTTGCGATACGACAATAGTGCAGCACTTGAAAGGAAGATATAACATTTAGCACAACATGAATATGGAATGATGCAAATAAAAATTTGACACCACTATACAATTTTAACTTCATTTTTATTGTATTAGTAAACCAAATTTTTTTTTAGGATGAAGAAAATGTTTTGTACCAGTCACAGAACATGGATGCAATCATGCATCATTTACGCCCATATTCTGCAATTACGGACCTTGCGGTGCCTGCTAAAACGGTCAGTTTAGCATAATTCAATCAAAATATCAAATATGCAAAAAAAATGAGAACAAATATTTTCGAATATCGCAGGTAGATTTAGACAGAATAAGTGACTCTGTAAACGTCTGCAATACATAATAGAAAATGCAATGATCGGATTATCTGTAAGTGGTGCCCTCTTTGAAGTCTTAGCAATTCCACAAATTTCAAATTTGGATTTTCCCTGAACAAAAGAGATGACCCAACATCAAGATTAATTTTTATGGTAGTTTCAACAATTCTAATTGTTTCAGATGCGATTAGCTAAGTATAATAGTTTGAATGAACTTCGTGAAACTGGTAATAAATTAACAGACATTCTCATTGAATATTGAAAACATATTTGAAGTTTAAAAAATTTTTTTAACTTTATTTAAATAATGCATAGTTGGTTCATATTAATTGATAATTCATTTGCGGTTGCTAAAAGTGGTCGAGTCCAAACGAAATTAATTTTTTACATCCGAAATTGGTAATACTGTTATTTATAAATATTTCATGACATTGACGTAGAAAATTCCCGGCACGGTTATTCACGACAGAAACAATATTTCCGTCCCACGAAATGGTAAGTTTCTGTAAACGCAAACACGCTCAGGGTAGCATTTTTAGGATTTTCATTTTTTGGGTGAATGGTGAATTGTTTTCCATTTTTTGCCAATTTAATAATTCGATATTTCCCAGTTTGATTATGACATAGATATTAGTTCTATCACCTTAATTTAAATCAAAAAATCGTATGTTGCATAAGCCATGGAACAAGCACAGAAGCACCTTGAAATTTTTGATTTGGTGAAATGTTTCGAATACCATATTAGTTATGGTATTCGGTATGGATTTTCGGATTTTCTTTAACAAATCTCATCTTCAGGTTTCAATTTGGACATATTTGTGACTGGCAGTTCCACACAAACAAACGCAATTTTTTATGCCGCCCCAAGATCCCGTTTTTTAATACACTCTTCACAATGTCTCAGCACTGCTTCCTTTGCCGGGACAAAATCGGTGGCTTTGAGCTACAATGGCCAATGTCAAAAATTCTATAATTTCTTGGCTACTGGGAAAAAGGAGACAAGTTGAAATGATGTAGATAGTTTTTAGGAAAATTGATTTATATTGATGTGGCTGCTGAAAATCTAGTTCTAGTGGTTGGATTACACGTTCAATATGATAACTACCTTTGGCTATTTTTTTATAGAAAGAAGCGAATTTAAAATAAACGTGCATTAAATTTACTTTGTGAAATCATAGATTTCATGACTTATTCTCTTTCCCAGAAACCACGGAATTAAGAAAATTACATTCAAAGTTTTTAACAAAAATTCCTTTAATGACACAAAATATTTTTTAAATAAAATTTGGTAACTGCAACATATATGTTTGCATAAAAATATAATTACATTTCTTTAAAAGAAAAGACTTGAAATAAGAATGACTATGGCCCTTGTTGCACAAACTACTGTATTTTATTCTTTTTTTTGTTACATTGGCTGTTAAAACAGCAGCAGAAACAAACAGAAATGTATTATTTCTTAGCAGTTGAATTTTTACAAATTTTATTGTAACAATGATAAAAGAAACTAAATAGATAATTTTACAAAACAGACAACACATTTGTATGACGAAACTTTACGTGGTAAATCACCTCGCCGCTTCATATGTTTTATTTGCTATTATATATTTGTCTAATAAAGTCATTGTATTACATGCGACTAGTTTTGGTAATATATTTTATAGTAAAAGAGTCTTTAAGCCAATAAGTCATTTAATTTGTCTTGTTGTATTGTGATTTCTGCATATAACAAAATTATACATAATTCACTTAATTTTCAGCCACTGAACTGGTTCGTTTAATTGAAAGTATTATTTTTACCATGATCATAATAAATACTTGAACATGCTCTGTTTTTAAACTCGTTTTGTTCCAATTCTGTAACATTTTTTGGCACCAAAAGTATTTAATTTGTACACTGGCCCTTTTAGTTTTTACTGATTTTGATGAGTTTGTAGCGGCATTGGTATCATTATATTTATAGTTCGGCTATTGATTGAGTTTGACATAAGCCGTTTAGTGTATCAAATGAAACAAGAAAAAATAATAATGCAATGCCTAACTCAAAAAGGCAAAATTTTTAAATTTGCTTTTTTAGCTCCGAGCCACAGAATTTCAATTTGGACATCATCCTTTTATTTTATTGTGCTTGAGGTAAACTGTAAATTTCACGTTACAAAGTCACAGAATGTTGCTAATACGAGTATAATTATGAATTATATTTTTTATAATAAACTAGCCTTTGCCCGCGACTTCGTGTGTTTGTGAACTTCATGATATAAATTAGGAAACTTGTAACTCATTGATTGACTTATTTATTTATTTATTCCAATACCGTTCTGTATACAACATCACATACCGTTCTCGACATGTAAACGAAGGATCTGGGTTTTCGTTCCAGGTCGAAATATTCGAATTTTTTCTCAATTTATTTATCTATAAACTTCCATTTAAACGCTTTCATTCATTCCCTACATTTTCCTCTCCTTAATCCTGTCCCTAATACGTTAAAAAATACGTAAAAAATCTACAACTATGCAAAAAAATCATGTCGATTCCTTACTCTATGAAAAACAAAAACATCTATGCCACTGGAACATTTTTCCGGTATAGTAGTCTATGTGCTATTCCAAACTATAATCTATCTCTGTGCCTAATTTCATCCAGATCCGTTCTGGCGTGATTGAGCAACAAACATCCAAACGTTCACATTTATAATATTAGTATAGATTATTTTGTAGACTACCCGAAATTTGTTGATGATGTAAAGTTTAGATGCGATTCTTGTAAATACCACTCGCTGTAGCTGACTTTAATTTTTGTTAAATCCAGAGATTTATATCAGTCTGATTTTAATAATCCCCAAGCAATCTGTTGAAACACAAGCAGCTTATTCGATTTAAAAAAAAGGATTCGGAGTGGAATATGTAATCATATAACGTGCGTTCAAAAAAAAAACGAGGCTGCGTTGGGCATGGAATTTATCGGCTTTCCAGTGTAGAAACCACAAATGACAAGAACTGTCAGTCTAAAATTTTCCACCATAATAAAACGGACCAATTTTATGTAAATTGTTTATAATAAATGCCAGGACATGTGTACATCGCTCTCATAAACATAATGCCACCCTCATTTGCGTCCATTTATTGAAATTTGTCCCAACATAATAATCGTTTACGAAACCATTGTCAACAAAGAACCCAACCTAAAAACTATCTGACAGATCCGAACTGACAGTTCGAAATTTTGCTACACTAAATTGATGCACAAAGTTTTTCCATGGCCAACGCAGCCTCGTTTTTTTTTGAACGCACGTAATAATCATAATTCGTTTAAGGGCCGGTTTTTCAATCGTTGGTTTACTTCTAGTTAATAGGTTTCTATGGAAATTTTTGGAATTGAACCAATCAAAATGCTGCATTTTTAGTTTAACTGGACGTTTAACTTTAACCAACGATTGAAAAAACGGCCTTAAGTGTAAAAAATATTTGTTTCTTTTTAACTAACTCCTCTCTCTCGCGCCCTCTCCAGGTGTCGTTTTAGACGTCGTTTGAGAAATTTTTTCATTGTCACTTTCTGTCAACTGTCATGATCTGTGGTCATGATATTATTATTATTATGTCAATGTCGAAGGTCTAAGCTGTAAAAAATAAAAGCTAGATTCCATGGCCTACTGCCAATCCGTATGTTCCATACAAGCAAAAATTACCAAAAAACAAAACAAAAAAACAGCAATATTTTTTGTTCACTCTGTATATTCGATGAAAAATGGGCGGTGAAACCAAAATTGGCTGGTGCCTTCTCGCATATATAATAAATATAATTTATATTGAATAATTTGCAAATGAATCAGCGATTTAATCTGGCATGAATATTGCACCGCCCCGCTACGGGAGTTCCTCGATGAATCACCGTGACGTCAGCCACATCCACGCGAAATCTGTGTTGCCTACCGAGCAGGCGCGCCACAAAAATACAATTTCCCCGAGCTCGCACAGCTCTGACACAATTTTCACTTGAGTACGAACCGTGACCGCGTTGCGAAAGTGCATTTCTGTGCCCACGCCTCGTACTGCGCACTTTTAAATCCGCATTTTCCCTAACGAAATTCAAACCGCTCGTTCGGTCCGGGTTGCAAGTCGGCGACAGGGGCGGGCCGGCACTTGTTGCACATCTCGTCATTGCGGCCGTTATCAACTTTTCCGGCGTCGAACGGCGCCCCGACGCTCTTCCCTCGCACGTCTCGGGTCTCGGCACGTAATTATGTAAAAACGGGGCCCGTCTCGTCGTAGTTCATTCGATTTTCGTCCCAGTTTCGTTGCGCGACGCCAGCGCCGCCGCGCGTCCGTTTTCCGAACAAGAACGACTACGTAGATTCTCGAAAGCGGACGTGTGTGGCACAGCATGAAGAAATACGCGAAATGTGGTGTAAATCCGCGGCCCCAGTGATATTCGGGGGTTGTTCGGCGCGTAGAAGATGAGGGTTGTTGTGTGTGCGAAGGACGAGGGTGGTGCGAAACGGTGGTGAGACGTAAAGCGCTCGTAAACAAACTGATCCGCGGTTTCAAGATGGCTGGGTTTTGAAGGACCTCTTTGTCCGTATGTCAGCATGAAAGTTGAGCTGTTTGCCCAAGAAAGGAGGATAGAGAGGTAAAGATTACGTTGCATGCTAATTATATCGCAGAATATGGGTTGAGTCGTTGCGAGAAGCCTGGGAAGGCCAGGGCGGAGTGCCGGGCCTCGGGCCCCCATATGGCGGAAATGGCGCCCCATTCAATTATTACCGCTAAACGAAAACACGTCGCTTTGCATTAAGTGGAGCACCGACTGTTTAATTGTTCATTCGGACGTTTCGTAACGTTCGTCGTTTCTTCACTTTGCTTGGAAAATTGTCGTCAACAACACCGACTTGGCAACGCAACTAAGGAGCCAAAAAATATCGTATCAAAGGCAGTAAAGTGAGATTTATGCACAGCAGAGCTGAGGGTATTTTCGTATATCGTAATGCCACATTGTAATTTGTATATATCTATTTATATGGTAATTAGAAACCAAGATATGGAAACGCCTCTATGATAACTTATCTGTTTTCAACTAGTCGCAGGCATTAGTTTGCTTAACCGCTGTGACGCATTTTCTTAATTGTCACAAGTCTGATGCTAGGAACGTACTATTCGTAAATTACACTCAACATGAAATAGTGTTGTGTAATTGTTAAAACGTCAAAAACGCAAAGTTGCAATTCATCAGAGTATTAATTTGTCATTTAGTTATCTTATACTCGCAATTGTCCTACAACTAAACGTTGCATGTTGTTAATTTATTAACCCAATTTAGTAAAAATATACAATTCCATTATTTGTATCCTTTTATGAACTTACTCGTATTACATTGGTAAAAACAATTTTGTATTTTTGTATCTGGAGGTATACATTTCAGAAAGTAAGGGAATTTCAACAAAATGAGTTAATTTTGTGAGTGGATGATGTAACTTCATAAAGCAGGCACTCAAAATTGCTTCGCTCTAGCGCCTCAAGATTGGGTAATTATTAAAACGTCAAAATCAACAATTCACAATTCATTTTTATGCATTAATAGTTATAATCATCCTACAACTAGAAGTCCCATTTAATTAATTTATGAACCCAATATTGTAAAATATACAATTCTATTATTTGTATCATTTTCGGGGCGTTCTCGTATTACGTTTCTAAACACACTTTTGCATTTCAGAAAGTAACGGAATTTCAACAAAATGAGTTAATTTTTTCGAGTGGATGATGTAATTTCATAAAGCTGGCATTCAAAATTGCTTCGCTCTAACGCCTCAATATTGAAATATAGTGCTGGGTAATTTTTAAAACGTCAAAACCAGAGTATTCATTTATATGCATTAATAGTTATAATTATCCTACAACTATAAGTTGCATATTATTAATTTATGAACCATATTTTGTAAAAATTTACAATTCTATTATTTGTATCATTTTCTGGGCGTACTCGTATTACGTTTGTAAACACACTTTTGCATTTCAGAAAGTAACGGAATTTCAACAAAAAAAGTTAATTTTGCGAGTGGATCATGTAATTTCATAAAGCAGGCATTCAAAATTGCTTCGTTCTAGCGCCTCAAGATTGGGCAATTATTAAAACGTCAAAATCGACAATTCACAATTCATTTTTATGTCTTAATAGTTATAATTATTTAATTAATTTATGAACCCAATATTGTAAAAATATACAATTCTATTATTTGTATCATTTTCGGGGCGTACTCGTATTACGTTTCTAAACACACTTTTGCATTTCAGAAAGTAACGGAATTTCAACAAAATAAGTTAATTTTGCGAGTGGATGATGTAATTTGATAAAGCAGGCATTCAAAATTGCTTTGTTCTAGCGCCTCAAGATTGAAATATAGTGCTGGGTAATTTTTAAAACTTCTAATTCACCAAAGTATTCATTTATATGCATTAATAGTTATAATTATCCTACAACTAAAAGTTGCATATTATTAATTTATGAACCCTATTTTGTAAAAATATATACACTTCCTATTATTTGTATCATTTTCTGGGCGTACTCGTATTGCGTTTGTAAACACACTTTTGCATTTCAGAAAGTAACGGAATTTCAACAAAATAAGTTGATTTTGCGAGTGGATCATGTAATTTCATAAAGCAGGCATTCAAAATTGCTTCGTTCTGGCGTCTGCATTATTTTCTGATAACTGTCCAAAAGTGAGGCATATTTAGTTATTTTCCTCAACATTGTTAATGTTCGTTCACCCTTTTTACATTTTCGTCACAGATATAAACTTGTTATTCTAACTGGAAATTTTATATAGAATTCCATTGATTCGTTCCTGTAGGTCTCGTGTTATTCAACCTGATTCGAATTGCTTCATTTCTGTACACAAGTTTTTGTTCGTTCGTTAAAACACCAAACATCTACAATTTAGGTGGGAAGTTTTTCATTTGTTGTGATTTACTGTTGTTAGATATCGAAACCATATCCTCCATCAAAAAAATGCGGCAAAATGTTGCTAGTTTCCGTAGTTCTTTCCGATATTCAGACATTTACGAAAGTGATAACATTTCAGGGGAATTAGTTTTACTTAGAGTTTACATCGGATATGATAAATAAGAGAAATGGTGAGCTAGCGACATCTCATTCTCAAAATGAGAACCTAGGTTTTACACGTTTCTTATGAGGAAAATTACAAACAACAGCTTACTCAATTATTAAGCAACTTGGGGTATTAATCTTTTGGTAGAAAGGATGGTTTTTATAAATTAATGCAACTTCATTATAATGGTCAGTTTTGGGTCGTTTTTAGAACATTATGCAAAGGCCTCTTCATTAATTAATTAATTATGAAATAACTACAATTAGAATGAATCTCAAATGCTTTCGTTGTAAGGTGCAATGTTCAATGAATGTAATACCAAAAAATCATATATGTTGGAAAATTAGTAAATGGTGCTATTGCTGGAAAAATTGCGTTCTGATTTCCCACCTTAAAGTCCTCTTGTCTAATAATTCATAGTCCGTTAGTTCTATAAATGTGTACTATTGGGATGTTGTCTTATTGAAAATACTTCTAATAGCTTTATTTTCATACCCAAGAATATTATTTGTGGTTTTTTATTATAGACGTCAAAGGAGTTTTGTCTTGTTGTGTTCTATCCAGAAAATTGTTATATGTTGTTGTTGATAACACCGACCGTGAAAGCCTACACCACATTTAAATATAGTGCTGGGTAATTTTTAAACGTCAAAATCGTAAAGTTGCAATTTACCAGAGTATTCATTTTTATGCAGTAATGGTTATAATTATCCTAATATTATTTAAATGCAATTGGTAAAAATATACAATTCTCTTATTTGTCTTTTCTGAACGTACTCCTATCACATTAATTTGTAAACACAATTTTGCATTTCAGAAAGTAAGGGAATTTCAACTAAATAAGATAAGTTTGTGAGTGGATGATGTAATTTCATAAAGCAGGCACCCAAAATTGCTTCCTTCTGACATTTGTATTATTTTCTGATAACTGTCCTAAAGTGAGGCATATTTAGTTACTGGGTAAAGTAACATTGTTAATATTTGTTCATCCTTTTACATTTTCGTCTCAGACTTCCATAAACTTGTTATTCCGACTGGAAATTTTATATGGAATTCCATAGTAAGGTCTCGTTGTTATTCAACCTGATTCGAATAGCTTTATTTCTATACATAAGTTGTTTTTGTTCGTCCAGTATTTAATGACCGTTAAAACACGAGACATCTAATACAATTTGAGACCTTAAAAGTCCTCTTGTTTAATAGTTCACAGTCCCTTACTTCGATAAATGTGTACTACACTGTTGTGTCATTGAATATACTTCTAATAGCTTTATTTTCATACGCAGAAATATTATTTGTGTGTTTTTATTAAAGACTTTTACTTTTAGATTTTTTGTGTTCTATTATCCAGAAAATTGTAACGGGCACACAAACATAAAACGAGGTTTCTTAGGCCATGGAATAACTGCTACGTTCGTTAAAGTGGAGCTAAAATCAACTTTGAGTTGGAGAAATTTGAAATTAGGTTCTTTGAATAGCAGTCCTGGACACAACACACAAGTAATATTTATGTCATGTCTTCTTTAACCAATTCTATTTCCAGACAGGGGTTTGGGTGTCATTTAAGCATATTTTTGAATCCAGGTTCCGTCAAATGTTATGTTTTCACAGTTTCAAAAGTCTACCATCTAATAAATAAAACAAAGCCTAGATTTCGTAACTCCTGAGCCTATGTTTTTATTTGTATGCACATTGTATTTGGTTGTAATCAGTGCAGTTGTTGTTGATTATAACGTCGAGTCCAAAAATCTCTCAAAAAATGTAAATCCTCATAAGTTCGTGACTAATTCATCAGATTCTGTTGCCATGCTTCTTTATAAGGTTTTGTACATTTTACATGTGGAGGATTCTAGTGATTAATTCATCGTTTGTGCAACATCGCACTTGCTTATAAACGCTTTATTTCAGCAAAGTTAATCCTATTCCATTTTTAAACGTAGTTAAACAGTTAAAAACAGATGTAGAAAGAAAATTCTTGTTGGAATTGAACTGGTTTTTATTTCTTATTTTGGCGTGTGGTGCAAGTTTTATGTTTGACGGCGGAAAGTTGTAAATTTTATTGGGGCAGTTTTTGAAAAGTTTTAGTGTCAGAGATACAGAAGAGGACCGTGTGTTAAGTTCACATTAACCTTTTTAGCGACTTAACGATACATAAAATAATACGAACGGTGATGTGATTAATTGTAAGGCTCCATGTCAACATTTGCTGCGGTTTCGTGTTAATTCCCGGATAAAATATTATTTGTATACCTAATCAATAAAACGTGCAGAAACGAATTGGACCGGGATTACATCATCTGTATTGTCGTAAACAAATCTGTTTGCTGAATTGAATTAGATTGGTGTAAATTTGGTACCGGAACTGGACAGGTAGAGGCTGTAAAGAGGTTCCGGTTAGGTTGCGTCGCATTTTCGTTACCTATAATCGATGTTTGTTGGTTCGTCCCTCGCACGCTATCATATTTTATTGTTCGGTTTTTATTTTATGTTATTAGAATCGTGTTTACGTTTTGGTGTCGGGGGAATTAGAGCCGTTCAAAACGGTGTTCGCAAATTTCGTTTTGGTGCAAATTTGGGTTAAATCGGGATAAGGTAATGGAAAACTAAATATTGTTTAATCCGGGAGACAAAATATTTGTTTAAAAATTGTTTTCCTCGAGCACATTATTAGTAAATGGCACGGAATAGAGTTTGTCGTCGGACGACAAACAACATTACGTTGTCTATAAGATTTTTACGGCGTCGTGTCTATGCGGGCTGATTTTAGTACCGTTTTTACGGCGTCCAATAATCGATCCGGTTCGAAATTGAGACGGAACGAAACGTTACGAAATTATTTAGGTCGTGATTAAGCGTGGAAGCCCGAAATTAGCAATTTTAATTGTTTGTGAAATCCGTGCCAGTTATAACACACGTCGTCGTCGGCGGCGAACAGTGGCTGAAAAAAACCGCTTCGAAATATGTAGAAAGCGTGAAATTTTCCCCGACCGGCGGCGCGTTTGTGGAGCGGCGAAAACGTCACGTATTGTCATAATTCCATTAAATACGGTAAACAGAAGTTTTACAGCGCTAAACATAGACGTTTTATGAGAGTTTCCGTAATGTTTGTCTGGGCAGACGTTAAAAAAATTGGCGAATTTCTAATAATAAGTCCAGAATCGCTATTGGCAAGCGATGGGGATTGTTGATGTCGAACGGATTTTCGGCCCGATGTACGATATTGTTCGCTTGAATTTCGTTCTGCTAAATATATAAAAACCGTTTCGTACGCGCCATAAATGGACATCCCATTGTCACTGAGTCATACGGAATACTCCAAAGTGGACGTTTTCAAGAGGCCGGGACCTCGAGTCTCGTTTTATGTAATTACAGGTGCTACGTTAAATCGTTTTTAATTAATGTGACGCAAGTCGCCGTCAAGAATGCCCGGTCGAAATTTAAATATTCGCAATGTGTCTTCGCCTCGCTCCCGCGGCCCGAAATAATTTCGGACTGTTTTGATTTTGCACTTGAAATAACTTCTTGGCAAATGCGGTGTTTGTATAAATTCACTGGGTATAGCATTTTTTTGTTGCCGCCGGCGTGTGTACTTTGTTTGACGAATCAAAAGTAATGGTCTCGTTTTCAGGGAATGCATGACATGTTCATCCAATCCCAGCAATTGGTTACGAGTAGCAGCAGCAGCAGCATCGGGGCGGTGCAACCTAAAAAACGAAAATCAGAGCATTACAGCAGCGGCGACAGCGCAAACATCGTCGACAGTACCACAACAGGAGCAGGATTCGTGCCGCAGGAGTCAGTGTATGCAGTGACTAATTTTAGTCAGACTGACTTGAACAATGCAAGTCCGAGTAGTCAGCAACCGTTCGTACGTGCATCCACTATCAAACTATTAGACACATACCAGCGCTGTGGCCAAAAGGTGAGATCGCCAGAAAGCGAGGAGAGGCGACGGCGCCGCTGCCAAAACGCCAACTTTGGCAGTCGACAACGCGTCCCAAACGTATTGTTCCGATCCATGAGACGTAGAAATAAATGTACAATTTTTGGGCTCCGAAAAATAGCCGCGTCTTTTCCTGAGAGCGTGCCCCCCGTTTTTGCACGTATCGTATCGGCTTATCGTTCGGGCGCCGAAAACGTCACATTTGTCGGCACGTGTTGTCATCGTCCCGGCATGTCGGCGGTTCTCATTTTGGATGTTGTTGTTGTTGCAGCGTAAAGCCTGGTCACAGGAAGGTAATGGTGATAGCGGCGAGGCTGTTTCCAATACAGATTGCAGCAGCTCAGCAACCACGACGGCCCACAGCAAGGTTACAGCGGCTCCGGGGGCCAACCCCCAGCCGCAAGGTAAGAAAAAATGTAATGAACACTTTGATTTTTATTTGTCCCCACGAACGTTTCGCCACAGTATGTTAGAGACGACACTACGTTCCCCGTTCGACTGTGCGAACCGTAGAGGCTGTAGTATGCTGTGGAGAGCGTCACCGTGTTTGATTTGAACTTCTACAATCAACGCGAGTGTTGGCGGAGTTGTATTATAGCTGTTCATCTCATCCGTATTTATTATAAGTTATAAGTGTGAATTATCTGGACGAGATTCTAAACAATATTGACACGTCGACGACTTAAAATTTTCCATTAAAAGCCGATCTATTCACCTACATCTGAACTGTCTATTAGCTAATTACACTTTAAATGTAACTATTAGACTATTCAAATATTTTTATAACAAAATAAAGTCAGTTATTAATCAGCGGAAGGTGATGTTTTTAGCTGGATAGTAGCGTAGCCATTAGCAGGTGTGAGAAGGATATGCTCATAGAAGAAATGAGCGTGAGAGAAAGGATAGATGGGCTGAATATAAGTATTATTTATTACTGAATTTTGATGTAAAATATCTATTAAATTTATCTCACCATCGTCATCTACAGTCTGAGTCAAACTGCTATTTATTTCAGAGTAAAGGCCAGACAATAAGCCGTGTCTAAAAGCCGTTTGACACGACTCTAATTTTAGTACTAAATTCAGTACTAAAACTGCGCGCGCAAATTTAGGAGAATTGTATGCAAGAAAATACTAGAACGTGCTATCAAAAGTTCACAATTCAAATCATTGCCCAGAGTCATACATTTACTTTATTCCTAATTTTTACTATTTATTATTTTGTAATAACTTTTAAACTAAACTTGCGTGTAAGTTTGAGTACTAGATTCAGTACCAAATTTAGTGTCGTATCAAACGGCTCTAAGCGCCAGTTGCACTCATTCTTTATTACCAAGGTAGGCATTATTTTACCTCTGGTACATTATTTCTTTTTTTTTCTCCGGTATAAATAGCAGTTTGACTCACACTGTACATCATCTGCGTTATTTTTTCTTGCAATGTTGTGTATGACTGCAGTAGCAGTAATGGAACCAAAAGTAACTTACAACGCAAACCCACTGATAGTACTGGAAATTTTCTTTTCCTAATACCAAACGCTTTTTCTATCAATTGACTTCTTATGTGGTATTCGTTGTATAAATTCTCAACCTCATGTCGGGGATTTGCCAGAGAATTATGATGGTCTAAGCGGATAGTCACCCAGTAAGAGACAATTTTCGCAAATTTTATACATGTCAGAACGACCAAGACTAGTTTTGACTGTTTTATTAGATCAGAATCTGAATAAAAGGAAGCTGTATGTGATATTGTTTTTATAGACAACAATAATGTTGACAACATTATATGTATATGGAAATATCACTTCGAACTGTATCTTTCGATATATCTGGATCTACATAAGAATTTATTTCATGTATGTGCAATAAAAAGTTTATTAACAGGGCATGTTATTGTCGAAAATACAATGTATTATGCAATTCTAAATGGCATCATTCGACTATTAGTTGAAATAAAAAAATCTATTATAATTGATATTTGTTTAAGAATAAAACAATTTTTTGTTATTTGTGTCCGTACCCAAATAAAATATACTGAAGTAATAATACGGATTTTATTCGTTTTTTTTACTTAAGTAATTTTTCCAGATGACATGGTCTTCATTAAGTATGCAACCGATATATCTGGATCTACATAAGAATTTATTTCATGTATGGGCAATAAAAAGTTTATTAACAGAGCATGTTCTTGTGGAAAAAAGAATGTCTTATGCGATTCGAAATGGCATCATTTGACTTCTTGTTCAAATGAAAAAATTTAATATCTATTATAATTGATATTTGTTTAAGAATAAAGTTTTATTTTTTGTTATATTTGTGTCAGTATCCAAATAAAATATACTGAAATAATAATTATTCGTTTTTTTACTTAAATAATGTTTCCAACTATTATATGATTACATTGTCCTAATTTTTTCTCTTGTTTTACGTTGTTACTTTACAAGATACACATCCAAACATGATTTTTTTTAAATAGCAATAGAGGTCAATTTAATAGAGGTGTTGAATCATTTTGACAAAAACTATCAAAAAACTAAAAATCAATCAATGTTTTATCGACAAAATGACAGAACCAACACCTTAAGAAGTCCAACTGAATAAAGAATGTAATTTACAAGTGAACAATTGTATTTATTACATAAAAAGATTTATTGTGAAAAGAAAAATTAAACAAAAGTAAATAAATTTGTGGATATTTGGTGTAATTTTCCTAAATAAAATGTTTAAGTGCCCTTCATTCCCTTCCTGGCATAGTTGGTAAAATTTTGCTCTGCCATATTTAAAATATCCAGTGTAATATTGGTCATTTCTGCTCTAATTCGGTTCTTTATATCTAGTGATTTTTTAATTTATTTCTCACACACTTCTGGTGCCAATGTTTTTACAACAGTGACATAACTTGAAATTCAGAAAAAATAAGCTCTCGAATGATGTCAAATTTGATGCCTATTGCTATCATATTTAAAAAAACAAGCTCAAAAATTGCTGCTCCCAAATCAATGAGAATTTTGGCTTGAAATTTTGACAGAAAATATTTAATATCGGCTAGTTTATAGTGGTCAAGTCAAATTTTGAATTTCAATAATTTAGTATGCAGGGTGGCTTATGAACGCAAATTGTTAATTTAATCGAATTTTTCCAATGGAACATCCTGTATATTTTGGAATCAATTGATCACATTCCGTTAGAATATTAAGAGAAAAGAGACCGTTTCGCTTTCTGTATGTATGTTTCTGCATTTTCACCACCTGGAAATTGAAGTCGAACATGAGTACAACCAACTGCGCCTAAAATTCTTGGAAAGAATGCGATTTTATAAAATTTTTGCCGTCTCAAGTACTACTTCTTCCTCATTTTCAGGAAATCTAATAAAACTATTTTTCATATTTAATAGTTAGCATTGTACATATTTCTACGTAAGACAATAAATCCCGCGTACAAAAAATACGTAAATTCATGTTAGATAATCAATTACTAAATAATACTGTATACCTATTCGACTCACAAAAAAAGCAATCAATGCATTTTAAGCGAATGATGGAAATTCTTTCTATTTCCAGACTTATTATTTAAAATTAAGGGGGTTCTCGCAGATATCTCAATGCATGTAAAACGGAAATCGAAATTTTAGGAAAACTGTTCAAGATTTCTCTATGAAATTTTAAACACGTATAGGAAATCATATTTTTGATGCCGTGTCAGACCATTTTTGCAAAAAACCTATTCGTTAATGTATAATTAATAAAAATGTTATAAAACTAAAAATTAAAATTCTTCGAAGCGGAATAATACTTCTAAACAAAATTATGCTTGATTGATACACCGTACTGAAATCTATTACATGTCAGACCACTTTTTTGATAAAGTCATATTTGACAAAATTATAACTGTATTAAAATATTTACTTCAATCCTTTGTTTCTCGGAAAGTTTCATAATTTTTTTGCTAGAATTTTACAAACCCTTCTAATTTTTAATTCTTTATAAGCTCATTAAAAAATTTGGCATCTAAATAGTCTCCATTATTTTCTGAACACGAGTTTTTTTTTTTTTAATCAGATGCGGACATGTAAATATGTTTGGATATACCACATAAATTAAAAAATAAAAAACAAAATGCAAATACATAAATATAATTGAGATATGGCTCTTTAAAAGTTTGAATTTTTTGGTCCCATACGGTAGCGCCAGCGGCTACTAGATGAACTTGCCCGAAGCGAGAGACCTGAGAGGCGTGTCCAAATATCGTTTCCAGTCTGTCTTGAACGGACCGCGTTTGATTGCATTGCAACTATTTCTAACAGCTCTGTTTAATTATATTATTATTATTATTATATTATTTTATATTATTATTATTATATTATTAGGACTAATAATTACACATCAAGATATTACGTGCATGGAAAAAGGCCATAAGACAGGATGAGTGTTATCAGTTATCAGTAATATTACAACTCACATCATTTTCTTATTATACTTTTATACTTTTCAACTTTTACTATTACAAGAAATAAAGCACGCAAGTGTGTGTCTAATATTATTCTTGAAAGCGACTATCTACATTTAGACTGCAGGTGTGCATTGGAAATTGATATGTAAAAAAGACAAGTACAGATTGATAAGAACTGAAGCAAAGATGAGATTTACATTACCAGTCATTAGTAAAAGTTGTAGGTGAGAGGACGTATTTCTTTTAAACACTGAGTTATTAAATATAGTTAAAACGTTCCTTTGTGACACTATCGTGGATTCATAACGTTTTGTCTTGACTTTGTTGCAAATATTGTATTTCCTAAGTGATCTAACTCCAAGTAAGTTCATGTTTATAAGGTTTACAATTACTTTATTGATGTGCAGTTTTAGGCAGTTTGTTTGTACTGTTTTTTTCTTGGATTTAACATGGCAAACAAACGCATTTTTGCAAAAGTTTCAATAAAATCTAGAAATAAACAAATGTCTCTCGTCCGACAAGCGAAAGCAAACAAAAAGTTTGGCTCTAATTCCTGCCCATTGAAAGAAAAGCCTCAGATCAATCCTGGGTACGAAACTTATCTTAGTAGAATTTTTTTTTCAACTTACGTTAAAGGAGTGCGACAACATCAAGTGTTGATTTATTAGATGAAGAGAGTATCACTGCACCAAGCTTTGCTGGATCGACTTCTCAAGGCGCTACTACACGACAAAGGTGTTGTACCGTCACATAAAACAAAACATTTTGATCACAACTAATTTTAGCTTTTCTATTGAAAGTAATCAGGATAGCGAATGCACCAATATATTTTCTGGAAGGCGAATTGTGGATGTGATGCATTTCTTCCAGCAAATTAAAAAATTAAATAATCATTTTCCATTTGAATGCAACATCAGTAATATGGAAATTATATCAGAAATCAGAAAGGGGCTGATCAGTAATTTTATATTAAAATGTAATAAATGTCATATCCAAGAAGAGGTTGTAACGGATAATATACAAGATTCTGGACTAATGAACATAAATACAAGTACAGTGTTGGCAGCTGTATCAACTGGAGTAGGTCATTCTGCAATTAATGAAATGCATGCAATTTTAAATATCCCTTCGATGTCTTATCGACAATACCACAACGCAGATGAAGATGTTGCGGATGTAATTTTAAAGTCATGTTTTCAATCTATGAAAGATGCAGGAAGAGATGAAGGGAAGTTAGCCTCTGAACTAGGCGAAGTTGACAAGCAGGGAATTCCCTGCATCACAGTCGTCGCGGATGGCGCTTGGTCAAAGAGATCGTATAAAACAAATTATGATGCACTATCTGGAGTTGTAAGTATATTCGAAATTACAATGTAATAATATAAGTACATATACCTAATTGTAGTCATGTATTGTGGGGGCCAGAACAGGAAAAGTTCTTTTTCTAGGAGTTCGCAATAAATATTGCTGCATTTGTGACCAAGCTGCTAAAAAGAACGTTAGGTCAAAGGAACATAAATGTTCTAAGAATTGGGAAGGCACTTCAACCAGCATGGAAGCTGACATTATTTTGGAAGGTTTTAACCTCAGTATGGAAATGCACGGATTAAAATACACGAAATTAGTTGGTGATGGAGACAGTAGTGTATATAAAAAATTATGTTTGCAAAAACCTTATGGCCCAACCGTCACAATTCAAAAAATTGAATGCACCAATCATCTGATGCGTAACTATTGTCGTAAGTTGGTTGATTTATCGAAGAAACGATACAGCTCTACGAATATGTTGGTTGCCCCTCACTTACGAAAAACATTACATGCCAATATCATGAGACTCAGAACAGGCATAACAAAGGCAATCGCATACAGAAAAGCCCAAAATGCACCATTCGATGAAATAAAAGAACGCTTAATTAAAGACATTAAGAACTGTCCCAACCATGTCTTTGGCGATCACATTAATTGTGATGAATATTTCTGTAAGAGAGCCAAAAGCAGCGACAACCTTGCCCTTGAAATGAAGAAGTGTGGCCTAATGGCGGAACTAACAAACTGCAGCAATAGATTATGCCAAAATGCGAGCAGTTTGTTGTTAAATATGCAGAACAATTCTGCTGAAATGTACAATTCGATTGTCTGTAAATTCGTTGGCGGCAAAAGAATTAATTTAGCCACTAAGGGCGGTTATGAAACACGATGCAAGGCTGCCGTAGTTGCATATAATGAGAAGCATAATTATCTACCGCATATTTATAAAACTATGATGGGTTGCAAACCAGGATATTATGTCACAAAATTTGTAGAAAAAAAAAAGAAAATCATGCTTGCGCGGAGGACACGACGCCAAATATTTAGGAAAAAAGTAATTATAAAAAAGTCAGTTTCCGCAGATGAAGATTATGGAGCCACCACGGAACTTGACGAGGCGGAAATCGAAGCAAGATCTAACGAATTTTTAGAGTATTTAAAAAAAAGTAAGGAAGAAATATCTGAAATAGAAAAAAACACTAGGGGCCAAGCAAGACAAGATAGATGGAAGGAAGAGCGACGATATAGATTGACTGCGTCGAATTTTGGTCGCGTTTGTAAATTGCGAAAAACAACAAATAGAGAAAAAATTTGTAAAAGTCTTCTTTCTTCCGAATTTGTTTCAAGTAAAGCAATAAGATGGGGTCGTGCCAAAGAAGAAGTGGCAAAAGGAGAATTGGAAAAAAGGTTGGGTCTGACGGTTCAAAATTGTGGCTTTCATATCGATGAAGAAAATTGCTTTTTGGGAGCAAGCCCAGACGGTAGAATTGATGAAGATACGATTATAGAAATAAAATGCCCGTGGTCGATAGCCTCATTTAAACCTGAAGATGCGGTAAAAAACAAAAAACTTCCGTACCTAGTAGTAAACGAGAAAGGAGCCTACTGTTTACGAAGAACACACAACTATTTTTATCAAGTTCAAGGCCAATTAGCAATTACTAATAGTACGTATTGTTTATTTGTTGTGTGGACCCCACTTGGTATGGTAATAGACAAGGTATGCGTATGTTTTTAATTATTTTATATAAAAAAAGCTTACCTACTTCTAGATTAAAAGGGATGAACTTTTTTGGAAAACTGAAATGCTTCCAAAACTGAAGCAATTTTATTTGGAAGGGATGTTGAAGCAGATTGTCAAGTAAAATATACTTACAAATTGGTATGAGGAGCTCGTTTTCAAAGTGTTACAATTCAATTTTGGTGAATTTTTAGGAGGCTGCAATTTGATCTATCAACGAATGGTTATTACGGGTTAATTTAATCTTGAGTGAAGTAACACGCATGTTGTTATTATTAAAAGACTATAGACTTTATTGTTATTAATTTAGTTATTTGCCGTTTGTTCCAAGAAGTTGCTTAATAACAATATTGAAAAGTAATGTAAATAAACTCACTACATTGTGATTAAATATATACATTTTTGAAGTGATTATTTGAATTTTTCTTAACAACTAACAAAGTTCATTTGGAAAACACTCATTAATATCTCGGTGAAACTTCAGAAAGTAAGTAAGTACTTAACACGCGAGGAGCGTTTATCAGTTTTCCGTAATATTGCAAATATCAGGATTTTATTGAATCAATTTTATGTACCAAAGCAATGATGTTGTAAAAAGACAACAATTATATTATATTTCAACAGAACAATACAATATTGCCAAATAATAGTAGATGATAATAACTGTGCGGTACATTTATGCCAACGAGAAATAAAACATTTCATTTGTGATTCACATTTGAGAAGTCGAAAGATTTCACAACCGCCTGCGGCAATAAGTATCGTATCTGTTACATCCAAGAACTGAGGAAAAGATAAGTTTAACAGTTTTCACTTAATTTTACTACTATGTCAACGGTACTGCCGACGTTTTGAAACTAAAGAAAAGTGCAAAATGGGTGGATTTTCGCACTTGTAGAGCTAAGTGGGGGATTCAAACGGTACAACCTTCTCGGTACTTCGTCTCCCACCGCTGCCCCGCAGGAGATGGTTTGCGACCGTGCGAGAACCCCCTTAAGAAAACTCGTGTCATTCCATCCAAAATTTTCCTGCGAATCACGCTTGCACAAATGTTTGCGCCTAATGTTTTTTTAGCAAAAAAAATAGTTTTAAAATTAAAATCATTTATTTACAAGCGAGGCATGATTTAGAAATCAATCACAAATCGTATATTAAAAACCGTTTTTAATTTCGATAGATATTAACAAGGTTAGGAGTAATTTCTTTTTGGTAGTGCTACGGTGCGCTCTTAAATAAAACGAATTGCTGCCATAAGATCTGAGCGTTACCAAAATTCTCAGGATAGGTGGTATGGGATTGTTGTGATTAGTATGGTTTTTAGGTCATCTTCAGTCAATAAAGTCATATATTCTACTGTTTCTTTTGATAGCCGGAAACGTTTTATAAGGTTTGAATGTTTTATAAGGTATTCTATTTCGCAAGAAAAAGTTTTCCACTTTATTAATTTCCTCTTGCTCAAATAGAAGTGCGTCAGGATTCAGAACCCCCATAAGCAATCAAGACAGTCCTATTCACACTAATAGTAAAATAAAATAACGCGAATTCTTTCTATAAATATGAATTTAACAATAAACGTTTAGGTTGGACCACGTTAGGCAGTTGCTATTTATGATTTATAGGTCGGTCAAAGTAACTAATAGCTTTATCTTGCAATTAGGGTTACATTTAACGTAGTGCAAAGTGAATACCTATAGGTAAAACACAAATTGACTATGATTAATAATTGTCAGTTTAATTGCAAGTGAATAGTTTGGCCCCAAATTTCTAAATGACATTCTGGTTTGCCAATTAACAGTGGACTTTTTTTTTAATATTAACATTTTACAAAAAATAAATAAACTTTTTCTTGTAGTGTTGCAATTATGCATTTATTTGTTTATTCTTCAGTTGAAAGTCTGGGAGCTGTACACCATACTGCAACCTGTTTTTATAAAGTGCTATGTCATACATCAAGAAGCAGTGTTTGTCTTGATTGGTCTGTTGTACAAATTTCCCTTGAGCGATTTCTTAAGATAACATTTGCATTATTATGCTTGTGTTGTGCGCCGCTCCCAGAATACACTCATAATATTAAAAAGTCTGAAGGAGTTAAAAAAAATTTAACTTATAAACCCAATTGGGGTACCTATGTCTGAAAAAACGTTGTAGTTGCCTGGACTTTAACGTATGAAAGAAATGAGCGGCGGGTGCTAATTGTCGGTTGTAACAAGATATCGCTTTAAATAAATCGGTTTTATGGCCGCCATTAGCCGTTGTTCAAAGCGAATCGTCGTCTTGTTGTATGATAAACCGTCCAAGATAGGTCTAATTTTTGTTAAAAGTTGTCGCTTGCTCCTGCGTACGTTACATTCTTGTGTTGGAGGTGTCTTAAGGGTTTTTTTGTTGGCGCAGGTTCTGGCAGTGGAGCGGACGGGGACTATCAGCTCGTACAACATGAGGTGCTCTACTCCATGGCGAATCAGTACGAGGTGCTCGAGTTTCTTGGACGCGGCACCTTCGGACAGGTGGTCAAGTGTTGGAAGAAGGGCACAAACGAGATTGTTGCCATCAAGATACTCAAAAACCATCCGTCATACGCCCGACAGGTGAGTGTGACGAGTTGTGCCTGCTCAATGGACGACGTCTTATTTGCAGGGACAAATCGAAGTCAGCATTTTATCCCGACTGAGTCAGGAGAATGCCGACGAGTTCAACTTCGTCAGGGCGTACGAGTGTTTCCAACACAAGAACCACACGTGTTTGGTGTTTGAGATGCTCGAGCAGAACCTCTACGACTTCCTCAAACAAAACAAGTTCAGTCCTTTGCCGCTGAAGTACATCCGGCCTATCTTGCAGCAGGTCCTCACCGCGTTGCTCAAACTAAAGGTGAGCGGTCGAAGACACGGCGAAGGTTAGTCGCACAATGTTGTATTTTTTGCAGCAACTGGGATTGATCCACGCCGATCTCAAGCCGGAAAACATAATGTTAGTGGATCCGGTGCGCCAGCCGTACCGCGTTAAAGTCATCGATTTCGGCAGCGCGAGCCACGTGAGCAAAGCCGTTTGCAACACCTATCTGCAGTCGCGTTATTACCGCGCCCCCGAGATCATCCTGGGACTGCCGTTCTGCGAGGCCATCGACATGTGGTCGCTGGGCTGCGTCGTCGCCGAGCTGTTTCTCGGCTGGCCCTTATATCCGGGCTCGTCCGAGTACGACCAGATCAGATACATCAGCCAAACGCAGGGACTTCCCACGGAGCACATGCTCAACAACGCCTCCAAAACCACCAAGTTTTTCTATCGCGACATGGACAGCACCTATCCGTTTTGGCGGCTGAAGACGCCGGAGGAGCACGAAGCGGAGACGGGGATCAAGTCGAAGGAGGCGCGGAAGTACATCTTCAACTGCCTGGACGATATTGGACAGGTGAACGTCCCGACTGATCTGGAGGGCGGGCAACTGTTGGCGGAGAAAGTCGACAGAAAGGAGTTTATCGACTTGCTGAAGAGGATGCTGACGATGGACCAGGTAGCAATATTTAATTGAATTGGTTTTGTTTATCGTGCGAAATTTTTATTGAATTGCCAATATCGAAAAATGTGAATAAACCCATAACATTAATAAGGAAGGCAATGCAAAGGTTTCAGAATAAGAGCAGTACTCTTATTTAATATGTATTTCACGTATGTATAATGGGTCCCTAAAAAGTACGGATGTAGTTAAATATTTTGAAAAAGAATTATCAGATTTCTTTGAAAAACTGCTTTGAAAGCAGAGCTCTCGTGCGTCTGAATTGATCGATTTTTTCTCGAAGGACCAGTGGATTTGGTGAATCCACGACACATTAATCACGAAGAAGAAAACACTCTTTGTATAACTTAAGGGGATGTTTACACTTTCCCAAAGTTTCTGAGGGACGCCGCGGGTTGGGACGAGGTAAAAATTTGGTGTCGAAGGGGCGGTACCAAATAACTTGCGGCTCAGTTCAAACTAAAACATCATGTTTATGTATCTTTCTATATCATAGTTTACACAGTACAACTGATCGACTAGGGTGGGCAATTGTAGCCGGAGGCAATGTCGCAGGTAGAGAGGCACATTTGTATTTTGAGTATTTTCTTCTCTTTCACAAGAATCTGCATTGGGAAACATTTACAGAATGCAGAAAAAGTATCAAATAATGGCTGTAACTTTTTAATTATATTTTAATTATAGTTATGAAAAGTTTAATAGAAAAGTTGTTAGGTTTATTATTGCGCATGACATGACGTTTGTAGTTTGATCCTAACTTTCTTTATTTAACTACTATGACAATCAATTTTGTTTTTTCTAATTAAGCCAAATCATTTTTTTGTGATTTTTAAACGAGCGTATTTCTCTCTAGTTTGTAACGCAAATCTACAATTACAGCAAAAAATTACAAAAAAATGTATAGAAAAAAATGTATTTGGTAGAGAAAAAGTCCATGATTATTGGTAAAGAAGGCCATGAAAATGTTGAACATTTTGCATGCTTGCAAGTACAGGATGGTTCATTTTCGGTGGCTACGTAGGAGATCTCAAAAAGTAATGTTTCTTTTTTCGAAATCTTTAAACCTTCCTAACATTTTTATTATTTATGTTATTAACTTCATATAAAAATATTATTGATGCACATTTCTACGTAAAATGCAACGATTTAATGAAATTATATTTTGGCTTGTTTATTTAGCAGTAATAAATCAAACTTGCGTTTTTTAAATTTAAGCAATAGAAGACGATTGTATTTTTTAAAATGTTAATTTTTTCTTTTTTTTAAATATACATATATAGGTACATTATGCGATAGTCCTAAAAATTTTTACAAAATTTGATAATTAAAATTTAGTTCGCAATTTTTTCTAAGTTGGAAAACAAACGATTTATTTTGTTATAATACTTACCAATGTACAGAAAATTGTTAAAGTGTCAAAAATATATTTTGTTTCTATTTTGTTTTCATACGAAAAATGCAAAGCTACGAGAAATTTGAAAAATACGTACGACATGATAGAGTGTTACATCGAATCCAATAAAAATCGCAAGACCATTTCTCTTGAATATTAATATAAAAAAAATATTCGGATAAGCCGCAACACTTCCTACGACTTCCTTCCTTCCTCTTTTCATTGTATCTCTTTGGACGTTCTAATATTTTCAAACCCCGGTTGGCGTCTTTCAGGAAATATTTCAAAATAGGTGCTTTTTGTTTTTGCCGCATTTTTGTTGGATTCGATGTGAATACCCTAATATGTCGTACTTTTTAAAATTTTCTTTTGTAAACAAAGGGTATTTACTGCCCATTTGGTTGGTGATATAAGAAAATAAATCGTTTTTTTTACATGGCTGATTTATTAGAAATTGCAAAATAAAATTATCCATTTTCTGCAATTTTCATATCATATAAAATGTAGGTACTTTTACATATTTTTAAAAACAAAAAAAGCGTTTTTAAAAATGCAATCGTCTTCTGTTGTTTATTTTTTTAAAAACACAAGTTCGATTTTTATCGCTAAATAAACAGGTCAAAATAACATTTGACTAGATCGTTGCATTTTACTTAAAAATATGTTTCCATAAGGTTTGTATTTCAAATTAATAACACCATTAATAAAAAAGATAGGAATGTTTAATCATTTCGACGAAATGGCAATTTTTGCTTATATCTCGAAAACTAAAGAAACCACACCAAAATAAGTTTCTCAAAAATCGAGCTCGAAAATGCGCCACTTGTATTTTTCTAAGTCCATTACTTTACGAGATCTCCTATGTGGTCATCAAATTTTTTTTTACAGAGACGACCCGCAAGCGTTTTTTGATTTGTTCCTCTATAAAACCACAATTTCTATTTTGCATACAACATCTGCTTTTTACAATGTCAACAAATAATTGTTATAATTAATAAAATGTGAGCAAAACGGTGACACATAAAAAATGATCGTTTTTATTTTTGAATAATAAAAACTAATCTACAGAATCTACAAAAGCATAGTAAGACCAACGCTGACATACGCGAGCGAAACTAGAGCTGAGACGAGCAAAACAAAACAAAGGCTCAGAGTAACCGAGATGAGAGCGCTAAGGACGATAGTAGGTGTAACTCTCCACGACAGAATACCTAATCGAGAAATCAGGAAAAAATGTGACATCCAGGACATAATCAAATTCACCAAGACCAGAAGGAAAGAATGGAACGCTCACGTCGATCGCATGGGTGAAGATCGGCTACCAAAAACTGTGCGAGACGGAATCCCCTTCGGCAAAAGACAACCGGGAAGACCACCAAAAAGATGGGCCGAAAGTTGGACCTCATCATCTATAGAATCGCCACCACGATGAGGCCGTATGCTAATGAAAACAGGCAAAATGCCTAAGGAAAAGAGGAAGAAGAAGAAGAAGAAAAACTAATCGAAATGTCGGCATGTTTTTTTTAAAGAAAGTGTAGACATGTATGTTTTTTAATATATATTAAACTTTATCGCTTAAAGATAACATTAATGTTATGAAATGACCATAATTGTTTATAATAAATACCAGACAAATCAAAATTCCGATTTTTGAAGTGCGAATATGAACACCGGGCGGAACTTTCAGGCATTTCTGCTCCTGCAAATATCTCAAGCAGTTTCAGCGGTCACCTCGATTAAACGCAAAGAAAAGATAGTGTCAAAAATGCTTGACACTCCATTTCAATGACTTAAAAATCAACAAAAATTAAGGCAAACGAATAAACTAAACATACAATCTTATAGAGCAAGAATTCCTCTTTCAAATAACATATGACATAACGCCAAAACAATTAATTTCCGCGCGTAGTTTTAAAGTTAAAAAAAACTTATTAAAATTATTATCGTTCATCCCATTGTAATATTGTGCCGGTGTTTTCTATATTTTCGAGAATTTCAGCATACCGCACTTGTGCCAGAGGCTTTCTTCACAGGTATAAGCAATAAAGCCCTTTGTCAGCCACTCTACCAATGAAATGGGACAGATTGTGGTAAGGCGGGTACAACCAATAATTCACAAAAAATTACGCAGAGGGCGCACCAGAATTTGTAAATTTTCGACTTTGTAGAGCTTTCGCCGCCACTTGATTACAGAAAATCTATCCAACTAATTTCAAAATTTTTTTTTGTTTTCTACAGACAAAAGATGAATCTATGTTTCTGTGGGAGCGGAATTTCCAAATTATATCTGGTAGAGCTAGGAAATACATCCAAAGTTAGTGATTTTTCTTGATAGCAAAAAGGGTGAAATTTTTCAAAATTTAAAAAAACTAGCTCCAACGAAACATGAATTGAACATTAATTAATGCATGTCAAAAATTTGAGAAAAATCTATCGATAAATGACGCTGTAAAAGTCTTTCTCCCGAGCTGTGTTTTTGGTATGTTTTCGACCAGTGTAAATATCCCCTTAACACTTATATATTAAACCACCTGTACAAGAGAAATTGTGGGAACAATGGAACATCAAAAAACACAATTCGAACCCTTAGTACTCGAGCAGTACTCAGCCGGCTACTTGCTTGGAGCCCTCTGATTGTCACGTCCGTGCTGCAACTTAAATAACAGTTCCCCACCTACGCCTTTCAACCCCTGGGAAAATCCCACAGTGAGGCAGGGTTCCCAACTTAGGGGTTTCCCCCCAAATTAAGGGGGTAAATAAATGGGATGGGATTTTTTAGGGGCTTTATATTTTTAAGGACTTTTTGATTTACAAGTTTAGGCCCTTGGATAACTCCAATTTAGACAATCATATTTATTTGTTGTCCTAGCGACTTAGGGGATATAGTACAATTCCTCGTTACTATAAATAAAGAATATTACAAAACGTAAATTGTTGTTTTAGGGGGGATTTTCTAGTAATTGTGGCGATTTTAGGGGTTTTTGACTTTAGCTTTAGGGGTAAATATTTTTGGGAAATGGTAATACTGCAGTGAGGTCCGTTTACCCCGTACAGGTCACTCCATCTAAATTACTGAACGTGACAACTAATGAAGCAATAAAAAAAGTGCAATCAAACTCGGAGCCAGCTCGGGGATTTTTTTTCAACTTTACACTTTTATTTCTTTTTGAGATACAACTTGATTTTTTTAATAGCACGGGGAGTCCAATTTAATATTGTGAGGACATTTCTTTCTGAATTCAGTGATGTAACACATTGTATTAAAATAAAGATAAAAAAGTTTAAAAAAAGTGGAGCAAGTTTTGAAAATGCTGCTTATTGCCGTCGTCACTTGCATATCAGCTCAAAATTAAACTTTCATGTAATAATTAGTTTAATAATGGTAAGTGAAATTGAGGGTACAGAAATTCTCAGGATGGTTGGATATGACGATAGAAGACGTTGCAAAGTAGTAAATATTTTCAATGAAATTCATCCTAACCGGGAACTGGTCGCGAGGACAACAGTTACAAACACTTTAGAGATTTTATAAAACTGGGAGGGTTAAAGACCGTGCTGGACGACCTAAAATTGTTACCATCGTTAAATGTGCTAGAAGCTCCAAAAATTTTAGTAAAAACGGGATCCATCCAAAAAATAATTAAACTTGAAAAATATCATACCTACAAAAGTCACCTGCTACAAGAATTGAGTGCAGACGATTTTGACCGCCGAATTGAATTTTGCGAAACTGTAATGCACATAATAAATCAGAACGCTAACTTAATGAATCGTGTCCTCTTCTCTGATGAATCAACTTTTTGTTTAAATGGGCATTACTACAGACGTTGGTCCACTTGGGATGGAGCAGATTCCTACGCAATTTCCCCAAAAAGTTAATATTTGTTAAGGTTTTTTTTCATTAATGGAAATTTATCATCCGAAAAATATATGCAATTTTTACGGCAGCATATTGAAAAAAACAAGTTAATGTCAACAGACTAACACAAATCGAAGACTTACAAGAACGCATAAGAAATGAGTTCGCCAACTTTTTTGGAAATGGTTTTTCAACGAATTTATGAAAGAATGAAGGCTTTCACGGTCGGTGTTATTAATTATAACATTATTACCAGGAAGTAAATGGAGAACATTTTGAACATGTTTTGTAAAATATAAAACGATTGGTGTTTAAAATATTTTTCTTTATTATCAAAATGTATAAGGGCTAATTACATAATTAAAAGTGTTATTTTTACAATTATGCAGGTGACAAAAAGCTAAAGACAGACTAAACAGAGTATTTTAAAGATGTTAGGTCCCTTTGACCCGGTACCGAATTGTCCATTTCCTCTATTAATGTTTATGAGAAGAAAGCGATCAAGGATGGTTGAGTTTTTGGGTTTGTCGCAAATATGCAAATTTCTTTGTGCGGATTAAGACAAACTTCCTGTCCGTCCAATTTGATGGTGCCGACAATGACAACGGTTGTTTCACCCCGAGGCTGGGTAGTTCCAAGTGGGGCGTGAGTTTTCACCCCCGGCGTTGTCAGGTGACCGATATTGGACGGAAGGGGGTTTGTTATTAAAAGTCTTTGACATGGCCAATTTCTTCGAGTTGAAGTTTGATCAGAGAAAGGAAGAGTTTGAATTAGGTTGCGAGATTAAGAGTTGAAGTTTGATCAGAGAAAAGAAGTGTTAGAGTTTGAATTTATTGAGAGTTAGAGTTAAAGATCGTTTACTGTGAGTGGATCAGTGAAGTGTTCCTGATTTGTGTCAAGTGATGTTCCTGCAATTGTGTCAAGTGTGTAAATAGAAGTTTGTTAAGTTTAAAAGTTTCTTGATCTTATTCATCTCCGTGTTGCTGCTACACTAACTACTACCAGCTGGTCCTTCGAGTGTGTGTTTTTGTTCTACGCCAACCATTAAGTCAGTCACGAGATTTTGCCGTGTTGATTGCACAAAAGACTAATTAAATTTTTCGGTTTTTTTTGGCAGAATAGTACTTTTTTAAAAGTTTGGCAACAAATGAGATAAGCTCTCTTCAATAATATTGAATTTGACTCCACGTGCTAGGAAAAAAAATACCATAAAGCCTTGTCCAGATCAAAAAAACATTGTTTTTAGTAACACTGCTACAATGATTATTAACATTTTGTTATTAATAATGTTACTCAACAAAAGTTACCAACATGTTATTAACAATTTTTGGAATTTTGTATAATTTTGTGGATAACAATGGAAACACGTACTTGTTAATGTTTATTTGGTCTTGTCACGGCTTTATTCTCCAGGCAAAAAAAAAATTTTTTAGAAATACTGCTACAAATATATAGTTTAACATTTTATAAAAATATTCAAACTTTGTTATTTGCAATGTTACTCAACAAAAGTTACCAACCAATACATGTTATTAACAATTTTTGGGATTTTGTAAAACCGTGGATAACATTATTAAAAAAAACCTGTTTCTCACAATGTTTTATTTGGTCGGGACACGTCTTATTTAAGATAAATTGATTTTACGATTATTTTTAAATGCAAATTAAAACAAATAATAGAACCTAACTTTCCTTAACTAATTTAAAAAAAATTAGATAATTTTTTTTTTAAATATATCACTATCGATATTTTTTAGCGCGACCCCGTGACAACAGAAATAGCCTTAAAAATAGAATGATTAAACAAAGACGTCACATTGCTCCGAACTTTTTTTACCGTGTTGCGAAAATGCGGAGTGAAATTAACGTTGTATTTTTTTTAAACAGGAGCGACGCACAACTCCGGGCGAGGCACTGAACCATCCGTTTGTTAGATTAGCGCATTTAGTGGATTATGCACATTGCAATAACGTAAAGGCTAGTGTTCAGATGATGGAGGTTTGTCGTCGGAATGATTATAACAACGCGGCGTCCGGCTCTCATCATCAACCGCCTCAGCAGGCGACGTCCCTTGTCAACTTTGTGCCAGGCTCCAACGGCAACGTCACATTTACCATCAACAATCAGCTGACCAACCAAGTGCAGAGACTCGTGAGGGATCGCTCAGGTTACGATAATCTGGTATGTTTTACTGTCGTTTCCTAATCTATACATTAGCATCAAACTTGGATAAGTTCTACTTTACTAAAAATACATGATACAACAAATGACAAGATATGATACTATGCTCTCTCAATTTCGTTCGGTTCTGCGCATGACGTCACGCGGTACTTACATGGCTACTTTATCCCACACAGGAAATAAAGCATAAAAATTGAAATTGTGCACTCATTTTTACTTTATATCACTAGTAATGCAAAAAGACACACGACAAGGGCATATTATTGTGTATATTTAATAATTGTTAAAGGAAAAATATTACAATCAACAAACTGTAGCCCCTTAAAGCACATTGTAATTATTTTTACCTACGTCAGAGTTGTCTTTAATGTTATTTTTCTGCTCAGTGAATCATCGCTTATTTCTTTATTTAATTGACGCATTCTGGAAAACATTCTCGCACTAAAGAATAATTTCTGGAATCCTCATTGCAAGTCACAAACGTACTTTTAAGAAGCATTAATGAAAAATTGTGGAAATTCAATTGGGATCAAAAAAGTTCATTTTTTTTTCGTACGAAACATGAAAGGATTAGAGCTTGTAAAATTATGTTTTGATACACATTTAACTATGTCAATTAGAACTACAGTAATGTCCGCTTATTGCGGTTATAGTGAACTTTCGGGTATAATCAACCGATCTGAAAAGTACGAACTAAAGTTTCATAAGAAGTGTGTAATTTTTTTCCGCAAATAACGAACAGAACCTGATTTTGGTTGTTTCTTCTCAAAAGTTCTCGGAACTTATAATTGGTAAAAGGGGACGCTGTTTGAAAGAAAAACGTAAATATTTTAGCATCAAAAGTAAATATGACATTGTAAAATGTTTGCAATGAGGTGCAAGGCAAAGCGAAATTTGTACTAAAATGGGACTAAGTAAATCAACTGTAATAATAAGAAAGGTACATAGGAGTAATAAATATTGTGATCATACATTAATTCTAGGTAATTGCAATTTGGAGGAATAGCCATGGAGTAACGAATAATTTAGAACAAATAAATATCAGTTTAAAAAAACATTCTAATTTTGAAGTTGATCAGTTGATTTTAAATGGTTTTGACAATAAAGAAGTCATAATGTTGTAATTTTCTTCATCCCCAAAATATGTCTCAGGCTCCTCTCAGTAAATGGGCGAATTGTAAATTTGGAGAATTCATGCATCAATTAAATTCATTTTACCCAAAAAGGCAAACTGAAATAGGAATATCCGAGTTCTTTAAAAATTATGATTTCAAAAATGAATTAGTAGATATATTATTACATTATCCTTGTATGTGAATCCAGAGTAAAATAAAAGATTAGTTATTGACGAATTTTTTAACGCGGCATTTATAACAAACTTTGGTTATAACGAACCAATTTCTTCAGTCCCTTCAGGTTTGTTATAAACGGACATTACTATATTTCTATATAGATATTATGCAAACACAGGACTGGCACTGCAGAAGGCCCTAAACAGAATAAATATCTGCACAAAATATAGTAACCGCAATACAGTACACAATCCAATAATAATACATGAACGATAATAGTTTATATAACAGTTTTAAACATGTATAATTTTTTTAGTGCAGTTTTTTTTGTTATTGTTGTTGATTATTGATTACTTTTTAAATTAATTTAAATTTGTTAATTTAAATTTATAATAAAATATTAGAAATTATTTTGAATGTATTTCTGTAAACCAAACATTGCAAGTCCACAAATATGTTATATGTGAATATGACGATATGACGATTTTAGAAAATTTACAAAAAATATAATATGCCATAATTAAAAATTACTCTTTGATGAAGAGATCGAATACTCGAAAGACCATTGAATTTAAAAAAATAGCGCAGTCTTTTCACTTTGTGTTTATTTACAATTTAAAAAAATGCGAATGCAAATTAAAAGATTAGTTATTGACGAAATAGTAATTTTTTAACGCGGCATTTATAACAAACTTCTGTTATAACGAACCAATTTCATCAGTCCCTTCAGGATCGTTATAAACGGACCTTACTGTATTTCTATATGGATATTATGCAAACACGGGACTGGCACTGCAGAAGCCCCTAAACAGAACAAATATCTGCACAAAATATAGTAACAGCAATACAGTTTGTTCGACAATAATAATACATGAACGATAATAGTTTCTATAACAATTTTAAACATGTATAATTTTTTTAGTGCAGTTTTTCTTTGTTATTGTTGTTGATTACTTTTTAAATTAATTTAAATTTGTTAATTTTAAATTTAGAATAAAATATTGGAAATGATTTTCAATGTTTTTCTGTAAACCAAACATTGCACAAGTCCACAAATATGTTATATGTGAATATGACGATATGGCGGAATTATAAAATTTACAAAAAATGTGTTACGCCATAATTAAAAATTACTGTTTGATGAAGAGAACGAATACTCGAAGGACCATTGAATTTGAATAAATAGTGCAGACCTTTCGCTTGGTGTTTATTTACAAGTAAAAAAAAGCAAGATCTTCTAACTTACAACCACAGATTACTCCAGATGACTGACTCAATGCAAATATTTTGGCGGAATGACCTTTAACGACTTTCAAATTATGTAACAGTTTTCAGATGGCCCATCGATCAAATTTTGCGGCAAATTTAAATATTCTCTCCTCTCTTTATAGGTAGAAAAAATGCTATTATATTTCGAATATTTTATGATTTATTCTACAAAACTAATGTAAAAGATTGTTTTGTAGAATAAATCATAAAATATTCCTTCATTATTTACACGTCATACAAACAAACAATTTTATAAAAATCAATTGTATTGCATAATTTAAATTAAACAAAATTATACTCAAAATGTTATCAATTACATTTCTAAGATAGATATAACTTACACATATGATAATTACTTGGGGTTATTATATAATAATGGAAATTGTGAAAGACTTGCCGGACAACCAATAGAGCAACCTGGCTTAGTTCTTCAAATTCATACACAAAAATAAGGAATAATGAAGCCTAATATCTAACGATGCCGAAAAGTGTTTTTTGCAAACCCTCCACTTTTGCTTTAGATTGCAATTTTGGACATTTAGAGCTTCTTGCCACAGTTTCGCTCTAGAATTATGTAATTAGATTTCCTGAATTTGTTGTATTAATAGAACATCGTTACCTTTGTTCACTTTTTGGAAAACAATTCAGTTTCTCCGCTTAGTTTTCACCAACACCACAAATAATGTAAAAAAGACCCATCTTTCGCTTAAAATGTTTCAAAAATTCAATATACAAGCAAGTTTTGACATTTACTGGCTTGATTATAATTGCAGCAAAATGCTGTTTTTTAAATATTAGTCAGAAAAAAGCAACAAGCGTAGAAACAGTCACGCTTTTTAAAAAAGACGGAATTGTACATTGTTCAATTTAAAATAGTAAAAATATTGGGCCTTTTATTTGAATTTAAATTAAAATTTTTGTAGTGACATCTAGCGGTCGTACAAAGTATTAGCAACGACTACAGCGCCTCTACATTTGCTTATGGTATCTGTGACAAAGATGTCATGCGCCTAGTTTCAATGTGTAGAACAGAGATAGTTCCGGACAAAATCGCCCTATGAAGTCAGTCATCTGGAGTAATCTGTGCTTACAGCTAACTTACTCTAACTTACAACTAAGAAACTTACCACCTCTACTAAGGGTAGTAAAATAGTGGGGGCTAACCCCTTTGGTCAGCGTACTGAACAATAATAACAACAAAAAATAAATGAATTTATGAAAATAAAAAACCTAATTTTAAACAATGTTTTCATCTACTGTAAGAACCCTTTCATGTTCGGCTTATGCACTTTTCAAATGAAGCCGACATTACCCAAGTAGCATCAAAGTAAGAAAAACTTATGCCGCCACTTTGACTAAGTGGCTGCCACATGATTACCACTAAATCTACAACTTTACAGTAAGAATAACTTTCGTTTATACAAAAATAGTGGCAAAAACGTGAATTTCACTGTTATTAATCACTACATAGTGGATCACTTTGTAGTGGAACTTAAGGTGTTTGAAACGTTCTGGTTACTATCTGAAACCACCTTAAAGTGTTTATAACTTTATGGTGAAAAATGACAGTGGCGGTAACCATATCAAGCCACTAAAATATAACTTAGAAGTGGCGACAGATTTAAAGTGGTAATTACAGTGTCGTCCACGTTTTGGCCACCTCTATAAAACCTTTAAAGTGGCAGACATTTTTAGTGGCAACTAATGATTGTTGCCACGTTTATGCCACTATTGCGCCACGTATAGAAGTGATTTTCACTTTCAATACGTAAAAACCACTTTAAAGTTATATTCTAAAAGGTAGCCATATTTAAGAACAGTAGTAATGCCGCCATTATAACAAAAGTTGAGCAGACCATTCAAAAAATTATAATTTCTTCACAGTACTTACACAGTACTACATTATTATTGTGTAATTATTTGTTTTTGGTTTTAGCTGACCAAGGATAATTAATTAATAAATTGTTTGTGGCATTTGGAGATAAATATTTTGAAAATTGCGATCCAAAGTTTTTTGTTAATTTGTTTAAATATTCAGATATTGCGAAGGGGATGCTGATATTTCGAAGTGCAACACCTATTTTTGACAGTAAACTTGATATCGTTCTGAGTTTATACCATCTAGGGTGCTGCTCTAAGTTAATAATACTTGCTTATTTATTTGCAAGTAAGAATATCTTTATGGTGACTTAGTAAGAATGCAGTTTCGAGTCAATGAAAAGGTAGAAAGGAGATGCATATATTATTTGTTAAGAGAAATAAGTTGAAGGAGAGAGACCGAGCGATGTAGAAGAAACAAAATCAATCTTAGTGGCTTTTAGGTGGTGGTCAAGTGGCTGGAACGTAACTGTATAGGGGCTACCACGTGGCAGCCACGCAAAAAATGTTCCCCATTTTAGTCGTAGCCACGGAATAGAACCGTTCTTATTACGTGGCAACCACTAGTGATAAAAACTTTAAAGTGGTAACGGTAGTGGCTGTTACGTGGCGCCCACTAAAAATGCTACTTGGGTATGTTTACTAACCGCGTGACGCAAGAAAGCAATCGAATATGGCGTCCAAGCTGCGCAATGTGATATCTTTTTTTTATTCGTTGTATCATTCTACAAAGATATGTATTTGCATTTTCATTGTTGATAATAATTAGTAACGAGTTTCCATTATCAATTCCCAGTATCAAATCTACAACGGACGCACGGTGGGCCGCCAATATGCCACAAGCAGCCGAGCCGATCCCTTCCAACACCAGCTCGTGTCGAGCATTTTGTGTCCCGCAGGATACCAAGGAATGGGCGGCTCGCCCGCCAAACACGTAACAGTGGTGCAACAACCGCCGCTCCAGATCCAGCAGCCGATTCTAAGTCAGCCAGGACAGCAGCAATATGTTCCTGTCAGCGTGGTGGAACCCACGGGACGTCAAATGTTGCTCACGAACGCTGTGCAGACGACGTGGCCCACCAACCGACAGCAGATGGCGATCGTCCCGTCGTGGCAGCAGATCCCTCAGCACGCCGCCATCCAGCAACCCCTGTTGTCCGAAGCCGAATGGGGACGACCGCTCCTGGTGGATTCGTCGGCGATTCTGCAAGAGCAACGGCCGGTGTTTCCGGTGGACGTGGCGACCGAGGTGTACAACTCTGCGATCGTCGACCACGCCGGAAACACGTGGAACACGAGCAAGCGCAGCTCGAAGAATCACCACATGCAGCAGTCGAACGCGCACCACGGCCACCATCAGCTGATGGTACCGACGCACCATCGCTCGCAGCACGATAAGAAAGAGCAGACCCAGCTGAGTCCCGTGAAGAAGAGGGTCAAGGAGAGCAGTCCTCCGTCGGAACAGATAAACTATTCTGGAGGCAACAGACGGAACCACAGCCCCAACACGAACGACCACCACCATCACCACCACCAGTGGCAGCACACGTCCCACTCACAAGTCAACGACCATCATATCCAAGGACATGGACGACAGCATACCATCACCATACACGATACACCGTCGCCAGCGGTGTCGGTGATTACGATTTCGGACAGCGAAGACGAGGGAACGTCGGGGAAGAAGGCGAGTAGGGCGCAGAACGGCGGCCACCAACCGAACGTCAGCAACAGGAAGAACGTGATTAGTTGCGTGTCAGTACCGGACAGTGATAATGAAGACAGGAGTTCGTCCAAAGTAAGTTTTAAAATAAAAATGCGCGTATGGATAAAAGCATTGATTATAACGTGCGTTAAAAAAAAACGAGGCTGCGTTGGCCATGGAATTTATCGGCTTTCCAGTGTAGACACCATAGAAAACATAAACATAGATTTGACAAATGTCAAGATCTGTCAGTTTAAAATTTACCATCCAAATAAAACGGCCCAATCGCCAGGACAGTTTAATTTTATTTTTGATGAACATTTTTAATAATCATTTTTAAACCTTCGAACCAAACAAATCCGAACCTTTTTTTTCTAATGTATATTGTGTAATTTATAACTCACTAGTGGTCAACGTTCGTGTTTAACTATGTATACAACGATTGGTCACAAACATATTATTATTATTATTATTACTTAAATGATGGGGAAAAAAATTTTGGTACTTTAAATAAAATGTAAACATGTAAAAAAAATTAATGTAAACTTTAAAGAAAGACACTCCGTAATTAAAATTAAAAAACAAGCAACATTTATCGCAATTGCTTTCGATTTTTTGCCGTAACTCGTTTAAATTTTTTGGTCTACTAAAATAATAAACCTTTGAACCTTCGAATCCAAGCAAACTCGAACCTTTTTTTTCTAATGTATATTGTGTAATATAACTCCCTAACGGTCGACGTCCGTGTTTAACTATATATACAACGATTTTTGAAATATTAATTGAGAATGCAGTTGCTCTTAAACTGAATTGGTAGGTCTCGAGTTGCGCATAGAAACTGATGACCCATGAAGGTTGACGGGTAACTGAGTGCTGCCAAATATTCTCAAGACATTTTTCGGTTTTGAGACTGATTCTTCTTCATCGATCTATTCACGACTTACAGTTATATCAAATTAATGACCGTCCTGGTCGTGTCGATATTCTCCTCAACAGAGGAGAAGCTGTAACAATGAATAGATTGATGTTTGGATTCACAACGATACCGGGAAATGTTTTGCACTTTTTTTTAATCTCATAATGATTTATCCCATTGTCAACAAGGAAGCTAACCTAAACATGAACAGACTCGAACTGACACTTTGAAGTTTTGCTACACTAAATTGATGCACAAAGTTTTTCCACGGCCAACGCAGCCTCGTTTTCTTTTGTGTAGTACTTCATTCAAAATGTGTCGAAGAATTTCAGAAGCTCCGAGATCCCATTACCATCATTTCCAATCTATACGGGCAATGCTATCAGTTTTTCGAAAATAACTCATGATTTAGTGTTTGTAAACTTCGAATTTTTCATAATGATACATGTGTGCTTGAAATTCTTTAGTCGATGCTTTCACACAATCTTGTCAATTCCAATCGATTGTTCTTACATTACATACTTATGTAACTGCCAATCAACCATGAACATTTCTGACTCTATCGACAACAAAACTCAAAACCAACATAAATTTTGTAGCGTCAAAGTCTCACCTCTCTTTTTACAAACGTTAAGCGTTGAAACGAACAATCAGTCGTGTGAGGTTCCCAAGTCACCTGACTTTGTTTGTGTAATAGACAAAACACCATATTAAGTGCAGATGAAATGCCGAGAAGCCCAAATTGGCGTCTGGAGAATTTGGTAAAGAAAACACTAGATGCATCGTATACGAAACCATTGTCAACAAAGAACCCAACCTAAAAACTATCTGACACTGACAGTTCAAAATTTTGCTACACTAAATTGATGCACAAAGTTTTTCCATGGCCAACGCAGCCTCTTTTTTTTTTTTTAACGCACTTTATAATCAATGATAAAAGGCTCACAAAGACAAATGCGCACACTGACAAGCGCACGGCTCCAGCAAAATTTCGCACCTCTATATAAAAAGAAAACAGTATACACTATTTTCCTATTAAATATTAAATAATATATTATTTTATAATATTTTATTTAAAAATCTAATCATACAGCTTAGAAAATCACTTATTAATTTTTTTATTTTATTTTTTTAAATCCAAACAATGTTACTTACAAAGGTTGTTTTCTAAATTTAATTATAAATAAATAGAGATTAATTCAGTGCAATAGCCTGAATGGTTAAATAATTACCCTGATTATTCCGCAAAACTTGTGAGCAACGAATATGTCCCAAACTCGAAATTTTGCATTTAATCGTCTATTGAGTGTTATAACGACTTAACGACCAACAGTTGGATTGTTTTATACAATCAATTTCCGAATAAAGGGTAAGCAAAACTCCTTTTGCGAGTTTTTCACTGAACGGGTCTAATCCATCACAACCAAATATTATAGTGTAATTTTTTTAAGGCGCCTATTAGAAAATGTTTAACTTCACACAACAACATCACAGCAAGATGAAATTTGCTACCCGGCCATAGTAGATTATTTCGGATTTACGTACTCGATTTGTCAGTACGTAGTCAGCGCATGCAGGCGACCTTGAAGAACAAAACAAAATAAATTTGATGCCTTTATCTTCAACTGTTCGGAAGATATGCATTTTTAGTAGACCCCTACAAGGTTTGAATTTCCGCTTAAAAAGTGACATAAGTCAAAAACTATGACCGATAAGTACGGATTATTGAAGGGACTGAACTCACGGTTTAGTGTAAATTGGAAATCTGGATTCAAAATGGGGTAGTTCTATTTAAAAAATCAAAGATGGCACCAATTTCCGGTGTTTCCGGATGTGCCGCCATCTTGAAAATATTTTACTTAAATCCGAAATAGTCTTCTATGACCGGGTATCAAATTTCATCTTGCTGTGATGTTTGTAAGTTAAATATTTTCTAATAGGCGCTTAAAAAAATCACCCTGTATAAGATACAAGATATAAGTGGAAATATTATTTAAATAAAAAAAACAATAACATCGTTATTATTATTTAAATGTATTTTATTTTAAAGAAATATCAATTAGATATTTAAAATTATTTATTTGGATAAGAAGTGAACAGTTGGGCATTTAGAATTGCATAATGCAATACATAATACTTTTTTTAGACAAAAAGATGCTCTGACATGATCGTTTCGTTGTAAAGCTTATTGCTGTCTATAAAAACATTATCACATACACCTTTACTTTTATTGGGATGTTGATTGAATAAAAGAATCGAACTAGTTTTGGTCGTTCTGACATGTACAAAACTAGTTTTCTACAATCAAAAATGCGCAAAACAATTTTGTAACACTCAATAGCCGATTAAATGTAAAATTTCAGGTTTGGGAATTATTCGCTGTTCACAACTAGTTTTGCGCATTTTTTTTGGGCAATGTCCAAATTCGAGTATTGAGCGTAACACAAACACAAATCAAAGCGCAGAACGAAAATACATTTTTATTAAATAATTGTGGTGGAATTTCAATCTGATCAGTTATTATCAAGAGAAAAAAATTGTTTTGAAAAAGCTAGGCTAATTATTCATTCAACCATTCAGGCTATTGTACTGAATTGATTTCTATTTATTTATTAAGAAATTTAGAAATCAACATTTTAAAGTAAAATTTTATTGATGCGAAAAAATAAAATGATAAAATTTCCATGCGCGCATTTTTCCTCGTGCGCTTTTTTTTCCTTTGCGTTTATTTCCTAGATTCCCCTTAATCATATTTAGGATAAGTAAATACAGTGGTGGCTGCAGAAAACGGGCATGAGTTGAAACAGTTTTTAACGATTTTTCAGTTGTTTGAAAGGGGCTTATACCTCTACGGGTGCGAAAAGTGCTCAAGCTTTTATTATGCCAAAATAATAATCATCATAATTGACATCAACATGAGTTTTTTCAAACCAGTTGCAAACGATTGATGAATAGTGGACCGAACAGTTGTCCTAAAAATGGAGAAAATTCACAATTTGAAATCGAATAAAGTAGAATGAAATGCTAAGGTTATTTAACCCTTATTACCTTATTTAATTTACCTTAAATTAATTTAAGCAACACATTCAACAACCTATTATTTTTGTAAAATCATAAAGTGTCTTACATAAATGTAAAGTTGTAATTTTAATCTATCTAATGGCGTAAAAATCCAATATGGTGGCTATAAGAAAATCAAATCTAGCAGTTTATGTTTCATAAAAATTACGTCCATAATAGGGGAGCTATTAACTTTTTAAATAAAATTGCAATATTAAGTTTTTTAGGCTTGAAATTCAAACAAATAGGTTTATTCGTAATTTTTCCAGATTTATAATCAGCTTGAAATAATGCAATTGTTTTCTCATTTAACCAATTTTCTATTTCTAATAATGTAGGCTCCGAGATAGCAATGATGACCCTCGAAATAAATTCATACTGTATACTTTTATGCTTTTCATCAGAAAAAACTACGTTTCTCCAAAATTCTTATTTTTTTTTCAATTATTTTATGTTCAATTAGTTCATCTCTTATCATCTTACCTCTAACAGGAATTTCAAAACAGTTGTTGATAAATCTCCATTGCCTAATAACGTAAACACACCGACAATGGCCGAAATGTTTCCAGCTGTTCTCCAGCTTACTACGAAAAATTATAACAAAATCGGTTTGAAAAAACTGTCGACACAAAAAAAATGTTTATTGCGGTGCAATTAAGTTACATAATTTTCAGATTTTAGTTTTAATACTTAGATTTATTAAACATAAAAGTGTTTTAAAAGACCCCAAAAAAACAATGGTTAGATAAATATGTTTTTCTGATTCTAGTTTCAATATTTAAATTTAATAAGATAACAATATTTATAACTATTATAATAATAGGTATTGAACGACCACAGAAAAAAATTAGGTGTACTCGTAATAACATTATATCTTTTGAATTTCATGTAGGAACCTAAAAGCCCGTTTTACACAGAACAATGTTTGGTGACCCGTTTTCTACGTCGAGGTGGAGTTAGAAAACTGTAAATCACAGAACAAGAATTTTATACAGAATGCTTGTTTAAGTTGTAACCGATGAATAAATAACATCGTAATATTTATGTCAATCATGTCAGCTGCTGCCAATAAATCATACCTTTTTACCGGGACCAACTTTGCCATACAAATTTATTAAATTGTATAAGGTCTAATAATGAATTGTAGAAATTTGGAAGCTAGAAATATAAATAAAGCGCTTTACTATATATTTATCCACGATAAGTCGATAACACTTAATCAACAATAAAAACATGCTGGAACTTATTTGTGGCAAATCAATGTCATTGGTACAAATTATGCAAATTGCATTAATTTGAAACTCAGTTTTACTGTTACTTTTATATAATCATTTATTCTTATACATTTTATACTATCCATGTTATTTGAATGATTGTAGGATATTTTTTATTAATTGTATTGACAAAATATACGACAATTACATTATTAGCAATGTAAGTAAAATGCCGATATACATTTAAATGAAATGTACATACGTACAGTCTTTTGCAATGGGAATGAGACTCATTAATATACAAAAACCCCCATAAGTCCATCATTTCCAATTTTGTAAACAGAAGACTAACCTTAAATTTGACGTATTATAAAGTGACAGAAAGCGGAATAAAAATAGAGTCTGTTGCGATTTGGATTGCGGACTTATGGGGGTTTTTGTATATTAATGAGTCTCATTTCCATTGCAAAAGACTGTACTACTATGAGCCTTAATAAATAAAAGTTTGGAAAACATTTGACACCCAAATTTGAGTTCTGCCGAACTTATTGAAATGTTTGTCCCACATAAAATACATGACAAATCCGATGCGCGGCTTTCTTCTTCGTTAACTATTATAACTGATTGCTACTAAAGTAGTCTTTTATTTTTTCCATACCACACGCTTGAAAGTGGAATTAGGTATTTTTATTTCTAACATTCCAACAATAACATTAAGGATGAAAATAAAATAAATAAAATTCGTAAAATCAACAGCACCATTCGGCGGGGTCCTATCAGCAGCAAGTGATCAAGAACGAGCCGACCCAGAGCACCCATTACGCCTCCGTGTCACAGAAGAAACGCCTTTTGGCCAAGGCGCAGTCCGAGTGCATGCTGAACGTCCCCACCAAGCAGGAACCGGGCATCGAATATCACCGCTCCGACTACAACATGCCTCAGCAGTCGCACTGCAGTTCCGCGTGCAAGGAGCCGATGCAGGGATATCATTACGGGAACGGGGTTTCCTCGGGGCACGGGGGCGGCCAGGACCAGCAAGCCGTCGTGTACGCGTCCAGCGATAAAAGAGTGTCGTGGGCACCGCCGGTGGCTCACAACACCGGCTCTCACGGGGGCCACAGGAGACACTCGGCCGTGCCAGTTGTGAGTTTGAGAGAGTATAACATGCCGACTTATTCTCATAAGGAGTATGTGCAGCCTCCGGCGGCGCACACCACCAGAGAAAATATGGCGGTGGCAAGGGAACCGCATCTGCTGGCGCCGGGGAAGAGTTGGGGACCACCGCAGGCCATACATCAGACCTACAGGTGAGTGTTATAGTTGATGTTTTGGTAGTTTGGGGTTTTGTAAGATTGCGGTGGACACGAAATGCAAACAATCGATTGACTCAAACTCTGTACTGAAAATGTTTTAAAAACAAGTACGTAATGGATGTTTACGCGTTACTGACAATTTTTTAACTTGTTGGATCAATGGTCTTACTTGCAAGTGATCACAAGAAATAACATGCATCATTTGTCGTATTTTGGGAAGCTGAATTGTAAAGTTCATATTTCGATTGACTTAAACTTTGCACTGAAAATGTTTTAAATACAAGTACGATTAATATATACATTAGGTAATGGACGTTTACGCGTTACTGGCATTTTTTTTAACTTGTTGGATCATTGTCTATTTGCAAGCGATCACAAGAAATAACATGCATCATTTGTCGTATTTAAGGAAACTGAATTGTAACAGGTGATTCTGAAATAAGTACAATAAATGAAAACTGGTGATTCTTTAGGAAAAATATTTCCTCTTACATATGATTTTATTTGGATTTGGATATCTGGATTTTCTGTCAGTAAATGTAATCAGTGACTTTTACATGATTTTCTTGAAAATTTTACCTATAATATGTTAGATTTTTACGACGTGAACGCTTTCAGTAGTGATGAGGATGTACGACGTCCAAAACACAAGATACCGGCCAAATCGTTTTGAAGAGTGATTTTAAATTTATATTTGAGATTTCGGTTTTTTAGCTCGGTTGAAGATATCTAAACGTACAGTTAGTACTCTTGTAGTCTTGTGGAAGAAATTGAATCCGCACACTCTACGTAAGGTTTTTTCATTTTCGCATTATATTTTTTTAATTAAAAAATCTTTGTTTTGTTTTTTTCTTTAAATTTAAATTGTCTTGCAAATTATTCTTGGATCTAAATTTACCGCTTTGAGCAATAAATTGATGCTGAATTTTTTCCCATACTCTTTCTTTTTCTCGCCATGTAGAAACTCCACTTTTTTACATTCTAACACTCCCTTGAATTTTTGTATTAGCCTTACTAACGTGTCTTCCTCTTCAGAGGAAAAATATGAAAATATTTTCTTTTCCATTTTGTAATTTCAAAAATAACCGACAACAGTAAATGTCACATAGATGACAAAAACTCCAAATACAGAAAAGTATGGATAATATTTTCACATATTTGTGCTCACAACCTCACAAATTTCCAAATAAACTGTTGATTTTGTTAGCGTCACTTGATTGAAAAACGCCTTTTTGACTTATTTTTGGATTTACTTTAAATTTTAGGTAACTTTTACTTGTAAGTTTACCAACGATTGAAAAACAGGCCTTTAATGCCTCAAAGGGTTGCTGCCATTCTTTAGATATGATTGTAATATAACAAAATATTAAAAACTTATTTTTTTAAATAGCAACCAATCTTAAAGCCCGTCATTCGATGTAGAAATAAAAAATAACTCGTCTTTTATAAAGATATCAAGCCAGTTCTGCTTATTTTTACGATATTTCTTGATGTGTTTGGCTGTGAAATAGAAAAAATTAATTTAAGGGGTGAGTGGATAAAGGTGTGATGTCCGTTATCCTATGTGCCGAAATTTAAACATTTTAATATAATTTGTTGGTACTTTTTTCCTATTTATTTTTGGCTACCAAACTCATAAGATATCTAAAGGCTTATGTGAATATTCTTTCCCTGCTATAAGAAAACTTGTGTAATTTTGTGTTTTATACATTTTTTTACGATCAAATATACATGACTCCACTATAATGCATTAATTTTTATTATTAAAAAAATTATTACAGTGTTTTGTACCTAATCAAGCTTTAGTTCCGGAAATTTATGGTCGATCATTTTGAAAAAAACGTTTAAGTATCATATATTGATAAAAACAGACGATATTGAAACAAACTTTCTGGCCAGAACAAGAATCTGACCAGATAATAAGATGTTCAATATTTTCATTGAATTAGTTTTTAAGTAAATTTGTAAATACATATATGCAAACAACTTATTATTTCTGAACTTCCACTATTTGAAACATCCTCAGTCCGTGCAAAAAAAACTTTGTTTCCAGAACGTTACGCGGCAGATTGTGTACAGCTACGTGAAACAGAATATGCCGAACCAGGAGCGGCATTTCACGAAGAGACTAGGGAGATTGTGTAAAATAAAGAATATACATAATATGCCGGCAGTTCATGAATTGCCTAGACTTTTCATGAAATGACGTGTTTCACTAAGAGACTACGACAGACATACTGAACTATCGTTGTAAAACTAAAAAAAAGAGTGTAAAAATTGTTCAAAATTAATTAAATTTATGTGCGATATCTAACTAACGTGCGTTCAAAAAAAAAAACGAAGCTGCGTTGGCCATGGAATTTATCGGCTTTCCAGTGTAGAAACCACAAATGACAAGAACTGTCAGTCTAAAATTTTCTACCAAAATAAAACGGACCAATTTTATGTAAATTGTTTATAATAAATGCCAGGACATGTGTACATCGCTCTCATAAACATAATGCCACCCTCCTTCGCGTCCATTTATTGAAATTTGTCCCAACATAATAATCGTATACGAAACTATTGTCAACAAAGAACCCAACCTAAAAACTATCTGACAGATTCGAACTGACAGTTCGAAATTTTGCTACACTAAATTGTTGCACAAAGGGCTGGGTTCGAAAAAAATTGTACTTTTCCCAACAAAAAATAAAATTTAAATGTAAATTTTCTTGGACGACTAACAATCTAACAATCAGACGATAAATAAATAATCAAAAGAGGTTGTCCTGATGGAAGCATAGCAATAATACCAAATCACATGAAAATAGGCACGGTTTTATTCCCAAAAATCAGCTGTGATTCCTTATTTATGATTTTCCTTGTGTTTGATTCCGTGTGATATTCACATAGCGTTAACTCTAAAATACTGTTTATGACTAAATCATTTGAAAAATCACATAATGCAGTAGCTACATATAATAATGACTTTGACTCCGCCGCATTGTGTCCATTGCATTAAAATCAGAACAATGTTTAATTTAGTTGTTTGTCAAAACAAATTATATTGGTAGTTGTCGTCCGGTAGTGTACTGATGCATGGGTGTGGTTTGTATTGTAGACACAGCAATGCCCATCTTTCGCCCCAGCCGCTAGCCGGTGCCCCCAGATTGTCACCGCAGCATCCGCTGGCCGCAGCCGGTCAACCGCTCTATCACCAGACCGAATTATATCGTCGGCCTGTCTACGTAACCACCGCCCAACCGGCTTACCTTCCGGCCACTCACCAAGTGGCACCAGCAGGGTAAGTCCTTTGTCATCTCACATACAAACAATAGATTTGTTTTTCAGCGAGCTGCCTGCAAAGAGACGCAAATTGACGGCTGACAATTAGTAGAATAGTAGTTAATTGTTCGTTTGGTTGATTGATTGGATGCTGGCGTAGTTTATGGAGTAATCAGAATACAGTTTTGTTAGATATGTAATATTACGTATAAGTAGATGGAACTCTGGTGTTTGAATATGAATATTTCCCTTGTACGAGTAAATAAATGGGTTTGGGAAACGTTTTTGCAGTTATTTTTGATAAAGTGTGTTTGATAGTTTTTGCGCGTTTTTTTGTTGTGTGTTTGACAGCGACGCAGCGGTGTTTTGATGAGTGTTGTGTTGTTTCAGCCGTGCGCTGCCGCCTCCTCCGGCCCACCATTCGAGCGCCAGGCCCGTTTTGGCGAGCCACACGAGCCACCCGCTCCCTGCCCATCTCCAGTTCCCATCGCAAGTGGCCGCCGCCTCGTACGGATTCGCCCCACTGAGTCCCGCCAAAAGTCACCAGTACCAACCAAGTTTGTGGTTCGCCGAATAATCGGCGCGGACTCCTTTTTAGTTAGTCCTCCTTGTAATGTTTTCTTGTTTTGAAGGTAATATTGCATAGTTTCGCTTTTTATTCGACTGTAATTTCACGACGCGATTCCTTTTTACGCGCTGTAGCTAGTTTTAGGTGGTCATATGCAATGTTATCTTGTGTGTTACGTGCAATGCTTTTTTTTTGTATCGTCTTCTCGGGTATTTTCACCTAATCGTTTACGTTCAACCACCCACAACCACGACACTCATTTTCGTTCGTTATTTATGTTTAGTATTAGTGCGAAATGGTTTAGTTTTGTTTAAGGGCAATGACTAGCTTTAATTTACAATGTGACCCGTGGAGCGGTTATTGTGCAGATTTTGACACAATCGGTGATTTTCGCCCCCATTACTTCACTCAAGAGTAAGAATTATAGACTACATAGTTTTACGCCTGACTTTTTAATTTATTACAAACTGCCTTTATAACGAAACGTTTAGTGCATTTTAGTCACGTTAGAGTTAATTAGCTTTTATTTTAATATCGTTACTGGTTTATCGTATGTAAATATTATTACTATTATTATTATTATTTGCACGATTGTTGCGACGCTAATTTTGTGCATTTTATCAATTAGATATAACGTATATCCGGTTTCAATTAATTGTCGCTGGCAAAAGCTTCGTTTGCTAATTTCGGTGTTGGAAAGCTAGACTTGATGAAGGGACGCGCGTCTGATACGTCGTCGCCCCAAATTCACAACTAAAAGATAACTAGTCACGGTGTAATATTTAATAAGGTGTGTGTCTTTACGTGCGTTTGGGACGCGCGTCCGAAGCACGTGGCGTGTTATAAAAGAAATTAAAAAAAAATGTTGATGTGCCTGTTATTATGTATGACCCTCTTGGACGTATACTCTATGTTCGACGTGCACTAGCTGTCTTCGATGTTATTCCAACAGGGATCGGCGTCAATAGAGTTGCGACATATATAGTTGTGATATTTAATTAAAAAAAAATCATTTTAATTGTATATAACGTATCGCCTATAAGTAAGTGTAGGGTGGAAATTCGTAAAAATATTATACTGAGACGGTTTTAGGGTAATAGTTTTTACGGGTTTCGGCGAAATATTTTATCTAGAAGTAGTCGGTACGATACCTATAACTCTAGATGTAGAGTATTAATGGTAGTTGTACAAATAAATAATATTTTTGGATTGTGTAGATTTAGATTTGGGTATATAAATATTAATTAATTGATTACGATATAATAATCAGGTGTTTGCGTAGATTCCTCTTCATGTTCGTTCACGAAAATGCATGTCCTATTTTCGGTTCTCAGTCGACAACAGTGTACATATTATAGTTTCCGATACTGTGATTGAAATTTCTCGACGTCTGTCTGTAACTGGAAATCCTTTCAATTCCACTTTCGTAGTATTAACCGCAATAATAAATAAGTTGGCCAAACGTTGGTTTCGAGACTTTACAATGCCTTATTCTCAGAACAATATGTAATCAATGAAATCTCAGACAGAATAGAGCGGACAGAAATTCTGTTGTGTAAATAATTCATTGTGATACCGTCGGTCTGAGTCACTCGACAAGCACTCGCTTTTTACTTTCGTTCTTCTTTAATGATATGCACAGGGTGTAACGTTTATACTAAAAACACAGCGAATTAGGATGTAGACTTGTAGCAGCGTTCGCCAAATTTCCATCGAATTCGCTTCAATTTACTACTCGTTTGTCTGTTTGTTGTTTTCAAGACTGGCCTATGTAATTATTGTTAGGTTTGCAGTATTATAATCTGTCACGAGCTTTAGTTGTATATGATGTTATAGCATGCTTCGGTGCATTTTATCCTATGTAATTGGTACAAGTTTTATTACCCCTTCTAACGTTGACGTCACCATCACGATCGTCTTTGACGTTAAAGCCACAAATATATTATATAATATTATGATGCGATTTAATGTATTGTTGTAATATCAAAATGGAGCACAATAATTAAGAGTACCTCATGTATTAATGGTTAAATTAGCCGATCTCTCTATTTAGACGCCGCAAATACATTGAATTGTGTTATTTATTCTACTGCTACTCGTTGGGTTGGTTTATTTTTTTATTTATATAATATTTAGTTACCACATAGATGCGCTTGAAATGGTTGTAGTGTTTTTCTAATTCTGTTTTGCGACTAGATCAAATAATGAATATCAAAAAAATAAATAAATAATTATGTAACCACTTCCGATCTGATAATGATGTAATTTATATATTTAAGATTTTTACTAATGATCTAAAGGCTGCACTACAGACTAGATTTTGAAGGGGGCGTTTGTGAGAAGCAGACGCCCGCTTTCGTAGATTTACTATATTATTAGTGTTACACAAGACTGGTGTAGTTTGATGTCAATATGTAGCGAAATTAGAGGTGTGCGCACCGAAATTTATATGGTGATAGGCTGTCGTAGTGAGTTAATCTTAATGTATATTGTTACTAACGTAACCGTTCGTCTATGGATTGTCGGTTTATAATTTGGTGTTTATTTGTATGCCGTTGCCGCGTCTGGTCCCGCGGGGAGCCGTCCGCTTCTACAAAATGATAGTACAAACGCGTTACGACTTGTATATAGTTTTTGTAAATTCTAAGGTGGGAGTCTGCATCTGTAATGGGGATTCGAAATTATGTTTTTTTTTTTTCTTAAATAAGTCGGTTCGTGGCTGGGCTGGACGCGGCCGCGGCTCTGCATGGGTGATGAATCAATTTATTTAAGTACAAACTATGAGAGATGGTTACACGTTGTACTACAGCTGCTGTTTTTTATCCAAACTAGAAATTGATAATGTAGTGTATGTCAGTCATGTAAACGATACCTAATAGCTGTTTTTCAACTAATGTAATACCACAACACTATCGATAATATCGAGATAACGTTCGAGATGATAATATCCAACTATGCACTTGACGATTCCCGCATTGTTAGACAATCCGTTTGAGAGTTATTTTTCGAATCTACTACTGTGAACTTTGTAAGCTTACACGATACTAATAATAAAGTAGGCGAAATTCTAGAAGTTAGGCGTTGAAATTGGTCCTGCAAAATTTGTAAACTGCTAATGGAATGATTTCGTAGCGTAGCGATCGACATATCAAGATGATTTCCGTACACACACACACGCGCGTTCGGTTGTAATGTGTTTTGCGTTGACGAATCCAACGAATTATGCAAGTTTTGCGTTGAAACTGTGGTAATTGAAACATTAGCAGGGTACACACGACTTTTGTGATTATTTGTGACGTCCATATTTTCTGAATTCCCGGTTCAGTTGTCTCGTGGGGTAATTCAGAAGTATATGTTACTAAATTCTGACTGCACATACTGACTGCATTAAGTATAAACCTGCCACAACCGTGTTAGTTGGACCAAGAGATTAAATATTTCACATTTTCATGTTCGTACAAGTTATTATCAATGTTCTTACGATTATAGATATTAATGTGATTTGGCCTCAAACCATTTGTAAACTTAATGTAACATAGGGTATCTGCATGTAACATAGATTTATAACTGTAAAGCTTGCATAGGATTTATTACATATTTTAGTATGTTTTCTCTATAATATGACTAAATGTTGCCTTTTTGTCAAAAATGTACATCTTTGCTGATGTAGCCCCGTGCGGGACTTGGCATTAATAAATAGTCTATCCAAGGCTCATCGTCATTTCAAACTCACACTTCTACCTCTCTTGCTTCAATGTTCAAGAAAAATGAACAAAATTGAATAGCAACGCCCGTTTAGTTGCTTTCATTCCAGTGATTCGGTGCAAAATTTAGATAGGGAAATAGTATCTTTTTATTTTTGGACCTTGCAAAAATTTGGTAACTGACTAATAAACTAGTCTGTAACATGTTGCGATTGTGCGAATGTACAGAAATATTTTCCTTTTAGCAGCTGATAATTAAAACTGCTTCAAATATGGGCTGCGATACGTGCGGAAAATGTAACGCATCACTCTAAAATTTATTAAACTAAATTATACAGCAAAATGTTCTTAACAAGTTTTTTGATAATTTGCATTTCATTGATGTTAACATTTTACTGTAATTTTTTCGCATTTGTCGTATTTGTTTTTACACTTTGTTTTATACTTTATTATCTAACCCTATGAAAAGAATACATCATTGTATTCACAAACTTAAATGGTGCACTTGCAATTTAAAAATTGTATTTTTTTGATATTCTAAGAAAGTCTGATGTATCAAAAAACTTTTGTTAAGATAACTTTGCTGTATCATTTACTCTTTAGGAATTATTAGACTAATGCCTTAATTTTGCCACACCCGGCATAGACCGTACTCAGAGGAACAAAACGAGAAAATAGGATAAAATAATTCAAAATAAGTTTATTTCATACTTTACCAATATTTCAACACTGAAACAATAAATAGAAAATTATCTGATAGAAATCTTGAGCAAAAAAATTGCAACTAGAATATAAAAAATTAACGGAAACAAATTCTTGAAGTCTGGCTGAATTAGGAAGATCAATCGCACATGCATATAGTGATTTTTTCACACAGTACCTACTGAAATTTTTGTACATAAGGATCCTCGTTGCTAGGTTTATAAGGGAATATTCCAGAAGATGGCTAAGATGAAGATAAGAACTGCTGATAACTGGAGAGTAGTCAGAAAAGCATAAATGACATATTATAGCCCAATATTGTTTCGATTTTAAAACATGGGAGGAATAGGGGGTAGCCCATATTGGAAAATAATCTAAGAATATTCGTGAGAGTCAGAAACCCGATTAAGAACGTTTTTATTAATAACAGCGACCGTGAAAGCCTACACACTTTCAATATTCGTTTGTTCAAAAAATACTGAAACTGTAATTATGGTATACATGAAGACCTTACATATTCACTTTCACTAGCGTGAAATGTTTTTATCTCGCCTCAAACTTCCACGGTCACTTATGTGAAATTTATGCATGCATGTTTCCAACATTGAAGTATCACTAAGTACATAGCAGCCGCTAATTACATGGCTATTCTTATATCTGAAATAACGCAATAGCCCATAATAAATGAAGGGCACAGGGAAAAATCGGCTTAGTCCAAAATATTGAAAATTGAGATTGTGATGCCATCTTCTAGTAATTTTTTTGTTCTATTACATGGCGCATTAGCCAAGGAAAACAAACGGCTAGGTCACTTAATATAGGTGATTTAAATTATACCATACAGGCAAAATGGGCTCAATACAAACGAATCAAGGGAAGAAAAGGCTTGGACTGAAATATTTCCTTTTCAGACACTATTGTTATGTTTGAACCACAGATTACTCCAGATGACTGACTCAATGCAAATACTTTGGCGGAATGACCTTTAACGACCTTCAAATTATGTAACAGTTTTCAGATGGCGCATTGATCAAATTTTGCGGCATATTTAAATAGTCTCTCCTCTCTTTATAAGTAGTAAAAATGCTATTATATTTTGAATATTTTATGATTTATTCTACAAAACTAATATAAAAAATTGTATTTTAGAATAAATCATAAAATATTCCTAATATTTTTTACACGTCATACAAAGAAACAATTTTATAAAAATCAATTATATTACATAATTTAAATTAAACAAAATTATACTCAAAATGTTATCAATTACATTTCTAAGATAGGTATAACTTACACATATGATAATTACTTGAGGTTATATAATAATGAAAATTTTGAAAGAATTGCCGGACAACCAATAGAGCAACCTGGCTTAGTTCTTCAAATTCATACACAAAAATAAGGAATAATGAAGCCCAATATCTAACGATGTCGAAAAGTGTTTTTTGCAAACCCTCCACTTTTGCTTTAGGTTGCAATTATGGACATTTAGAGCTTCTTGCCACAATTTCGCTCTAGAATTATGTAATTAGGTTTCCTGAATTTGTTGTATTAATAAAACATCCTTACCTTTCTTCACTTTTTGAAAACAAGGCAGTTTCTCCGCTTAGTTTTCACCAACACCACAAATAATGTATAAAAGACCCATCTTTCGCATAAAATTTTTCACAAATTCTATATACAAGCAAGTTTTGACATTTACTGGCTTGATTATAATTGCAGCAAAATGCTGTTTTTAAAATATTAGTCAGAAAAAAGACAACAAGAAGCAGACACGCTTTTTAAAAAACACAGAATTGTACATTGTTCAATTTAAAATAGTAAAAATATTGGGCCTTTTATTTGAATTTAAATAAAAGTTTTTGTAGTGACATCTAGCGGTCGTACAACCGTGGACAGTCAAGAATAACACTTTAGCCGTGGGTGTGATGCAAATAGCGACTCAATGACAATATCTCATAGAGTCGGTATTTGCATAACACGGGTGTTATTCTTGACTGTCCATGGCTGTACAAAGTATTAGCAACGACTACAGCGCCTCTACATTTGCTTACGGTATCTGTGACAAAGATATCATGCGCCTAGTTTGAATGTGTAGAAAAGAGATAGTTCCGGACAAAATCGCCCTATGAGGTCAATCATCTGGAGTAATCTGTGGTTTGAACTTTCAGACCATATTGACAGCATTATTTAAGTAAATAAGAAATCTTCAACATGAAAACTGCGGTTTAGTCATATTTGAAACAACGCGACTGAGTCTTTTGTTTCCCTGTACCCTTCAAATGCCGTATTTCTACCAGTTCTTCTTAACATATAGTGCGGCTTAAAATATTTTTGGGCCCCTGTTTTTTGACATACATGTGGGTGAATTATAGATAAAGATACAGGACATGGGTTTGCTTGAATTTTTTTACTCAGAACGTCCAAAACTAAAATGTAATAACTGTAAAGAGGCACAATGAAGTACCCTTTCAAATGGTCCTATGCGATTTTGACATGAACCAATATTTTGACTTTGAATGCTTCAAATTAAGCTCGCATATAGCTTATGGTTTCTTCTTTACTACCCATGAGGGTTAATGAGGGCCGATGTTGGGTTCAAAGGTATACATTTTATTAATAAATACAATTTTATAAATGTTCGAATTTAAAAATTTCAAACTGGCGATACCTAGTGGTGAATGCACCAATTATGTAAGTTGTAATTTGGGTTACATAACAACTTTCGTAAACAAATCGACCGTCGTCTTTTGCTCACGTGCATTTGAACGGTAATTGTGCCAACGACAATAGCTCCTTCAACCACAAACAATTTCTTTTTATTTAACAACTCCCTCGTAATTATAAGCGGTTGAAGGCTTGACTTGGAGATGGCGCCACCCGCCACCTTATAACCCCAACGACTTTCGACTAAAAGTCGTTCCGATTTCAAGGTTTCGTTAAAGGTTGAAGATAAAGCGTGGTTAAAACCGAACCGGGATGAAATTTGCGTTAATTGCTGGGCGGGAGTGATTAAGACAGTAAATTTGAAGCGGCGCGTTCGTCCCGATGAACTTTTCCTTTTCTAGATTTGTAATTGGCCGCGCGTTTCCCGCCGTCCGCATTTTGAGCTAACGGGGCATCGACCGCTGCCATCTCGCAAGGGAGTGGTAGCCATCAGCACCAATACACAACCAGTTCGGACGAATCGTGTGCAGTGCGTCGCGACCATTGGTCTACAATTTGTCGACCAATCATTGGGAAAGTGCACACTAAAATATCCAATGTAAGTCCACAAATTATCAAACATATTCCGTGCACGAGACCGAGGGTTGAACCCAAAGATTTTCGTTGTTTATTGCTAACTCGAGCCGATTTTAAGCGTTTTGCCACACGGGACGGAAGTAATGGCGACTGAACGGTTTCATAGAAAAAGACGCTTTTTCATGCGCCGCTCGACAGGTAGACACGATTTTCCGCCCGAACCTCTCATTTCGGACCAGTAACGTATATTTAACGCGCCCCTGTGGAATTTTATAGTTTTCGTGCCCTAACTTCATAACCTAGTGCTGCTTCGCTTATTTACACCGCCCAATTGTAGCGACAATATTTATTTCAAATGTTTCAACCACGACATATGCTTTTCGGCGCCCCAACGTAATCAATGTGTTTCCAAACGAGCGTCATCCAATTTCTAAGATTTGAGCGTTTATCAGTATTTTGACAAGTAGATTGGCAATCAATTAAGATATTGCCATTTTTTTCATAAGCGTTTTCTTATCAGTTTCTTAATTCTAATTAGTTTGGAGGTTATTTCATTGTTTATTAACCGCCGCCACTTTTTGACAGTTGCGTGAAGGCTTCAGCGAATAACAAATGAAATAAAGGCCATCTTTTATGTAATTTGTTACAGGAAACTGTAATTTTAGAGATTAAAATTATTTAAATCATCCGTTGGTCTTCATCATCAATCGTGTTTAGTTTAAAGTTCATATTGATTGTATTTTTTTTCATTTCGTTAACTTAAAAAAAGAGTTTATGCGTTTATTGAACAACTTTTGATTCAAGTACAAATGCTATTTTTCTAATATAGTCTTAGTTTATTAACAGTTCACTCATCGTTTAGGTTTTGTAGCTGGTAGCAGTGTATTTTTTTACATAATAAAATTGTAAAATTAATTGGTCCCGCGATTTAGTATCAATTAACTTATTATTTTTATTTTATTTATGCTATTATCTGTTTTATAAAATTAGTAATAGACTAATAAATTAATGGATTTTATTTTATATGGCTCAGTTAAATTTAATTTACTTCTCGGTAGAACTGTAATTTTTTAAAATTATTATTGATTTTACTGCTAAATATAAAACGAATGAGTTTTTGTCTCTCTAATTATGTACAACTATTTTATTATTAAATTTTCATGTTCATGATGATATAGCTCAAGATTTTAGATGTTTAACTTATTTTATTATTATTCAATTTTTATAGCAGAGGATTTTGTATTCCAACGGTTGATTCTATTACAAATGATATTTCTAACTCAATTCTATGTATATTTTTATCGTCTCGCATCTATCTACATTGGACGTACAGAGTGATAAATCAATAAAAATATCTGTTCGGATTAAATTTTTTGCTTGTGATTGGTAGCTCGTAAAATTGCCGGTAATGGATTCTAGCTAGATTAATGGATTTTGTTGCCAAACTGTTAAATCAATGGTGTTTACTTTTTGTTGCCGTGCATTTACACTGAACAGTACCGAGTGATCCACCAAAAAAATATCAGTTCTGGTAATTTTTATTTACTGGTCATAGGATTGTATTTTAACGTTGAATAAAGTTATTAAATTAATTTTGGTATTCTATTGAATATTAAATGTATTTGTGTTTTGTGTGTTTTTAATATGTAATGATTTTCGCAGCTTGAAATAGTTATTTGGTAAGAGATTTTTGAATAGAGGATTGTTGTAGCTAAAGTTGGGATTCCTCTACAAATGGTATTTTTTTCTAAATCGATTTTTCTTTATTAGACCTCACATCTTGAGTAATCTTACATTCTAATCGCTCTAATCTGTGAATATAAAGCGATTTTGCGATTTGGTAACACTGACTTTTATTTGAGAAAATAAAGGTATTTGTATTATTAGTTTGGTCATACAGTTAAATACAGTTAAATTTGTGTTCAAACTAAAATGTTTTTTATTATTCTTATATTACTAGCTGGAAATAAACTGGAGGCGGTAAATTCCAAATTAATGGATTTTTGTTCCCAACTGAACAGTACATACAGAGTGATTAATCTACATTTGTTTCGGTAAATGTAGCACTGTATAATTTATATTTTAAATGGGGCCAAAAAAATTCGCTTTTTTCTAAAGTGTTCTTGTTAGAATTAGACATACTGCGTCTTGGAAAAATTCAAATTCAACAAAAATTCCTAGACCAATAACATTTTGGGAACAACTGAACTACCGTTCTGGCTACTCAAACAATTTCGTGTGTCATTTGACCATTTATAAAACGTGCACTTAGAAATTTGTTAGTATGTAAACATGTCATGATTGGCACTGTCAAAGGTCTACACTGTAAAAGAGAATGAAACAAAAGCTTGCTTCCATGGCTTCTTGAAAATGCGGTAAGTTTTGTTACAGAGCGTACAAAAGAGGAACTTTCAAGAGGACATGAAATCTCGCTTTTGTTTTACTATTTAGAGTGTAGACCTTTGATCATATTGACATATGATGACATTGGACAGAACTGTCACTCAAAAAATTGCTAACGACGTCTAAACCATCATCGCCTGAAGATCGACTATTTTTTAAAACTCTTTCAAATTGTTGAGAAATACGAGTATTACGTCCACATAATGTTCAAATAAAACAAAAATTAGAAAAAAGGTAGGCCTAAAAACCCTAACAAGATCGGTATTATTAATAATACCACAGATTACTCCAGATGACTGACTCAATGCAAATATTTTGGCGGAATGACCTTTAACGACCTTCAAATTTCAGATGGCGCATCGATCAAATTTTGCGGCAAATTTAAATATTCTCTCCTCTCTTTATAGGTAGAAAAAATGCTATTATTATATATTTTGAATATTTTATGATTTATTCTACAAAACTAATGTAAAAAATTGTTTTGTAGAATAAATCATAAAATATTCCTTCATTATTTACAAGTCATACAAACAAACAATTTTATAAAAATCAATTTATTATATTACATAATTTAAATTAAACAAAATTATACCCAAAATGTTAACAATTACATTTCTAAGATAGGTAAAACTTACACATATGATAATTACTTGGGGTTATTATATAATAATGGAAATTTTGAAAGACTTGCCGGACAACCAATAGAGCAACCTGGCTTACTTCTTCAAATTCATACACAAAAATAAGGAATAATGAAGTCTAATATCTAACGATGCCGAAAAGTGTTTTTTGCAAACTCTCCACTTTTGCTTTATATTGCAATTTTGGACGTTTAGAGCTTCTTGCCACAGTTTCGCTCTAGAATTATGTAATTAGTCTTCCTGAATTTGTTGTATTACTAAAACATCGTTACCTTTCTTCACTTTTTGGAAAACAATGCAGTTTCTCCGCTTAGTTTTCACCAACACCACAAATAATAAAAAAGACCCTTCTTTTGCTTAAAATTTTTCACAAAATCAATCGACAAGCAAGTTTTGACATTTACTGGCTTGATTATAATTGCAGAAAAATGCTGTTTTCAAAATATTAGTCAGAAAAAAAGCAACAAGCGTAGAAACAGTCACGCTTTTTAAAAAACACGGAATTGTACATTGTTCAATTTAAAATAGTATAAATATTGGGCCTTTCATTTGAATTTAAATAAAAGTTTTTGTAGTGACATCTAGCGGTCGTAAAAAGTATTTGCAACGACTACAGCGCCTCTACATTTGCTTATGGTATCTGTGACAAAGATGTCATGCGCCTAGTTTCAATGTGTAGAAGAGAGATAGATCCGGACAAAACGCCCTATGAAGTCAGTCATCTGGAGTAATCTGTGATAATACCGACCGTGAAAGCCTTCACACTTTCATAAAAATTAGAAAATATTGGCAATGTGAAAGTATTAAAAAGCTATTGAATCTTCAATACAGAAAATCTTAAAAAGAAATCACTAAATCGTACATATTTAAATTAGATTAGGCGTTTATGTGTCTACAAATTACAACCATTTTTAATACCATAATAACGAGCATCCAGAAAAAACCGAGACTCAGGACCATGGTTTGCTTATGTTTTATTTTTCCAATGTACCTAGACGTTTGAAACTGTCATTCAAAAATGTTCTCAAATGACGTCTAAACCAGGACTAGGAGAAGGAATTTGTCGAAGAAGGCACAAAAGGTACCCCATGCATTGTATCCGACACGCTTATTAACAAAGAACTTAATTTCAAAACTCTTCAACTCAAGCTTGGAATTTTGCCACACTTTCGAAAGTCAAAGTTATTCCATGGCCTCCGTTTTTTTACGCTGGTTATAACGGGCGTACAAATAAAAACGGAGGCTCAGTAAGCCATGCAAACTAGCTTTTGTTTTACTTTTTACACTCACAGGACTGACAATAAAAAAATGCTGCGAAGTCTAAACCGGTGCTTGAAGATGGAATTAGTTTAAAAATACATTAAATGTATCTAATAACGTGCGTACAAACGGGGTTGCGTAGGACATGGCATAACTTTGACTATCAAAGGAGTGTAGCGAAAATCCGACCTTGAGTTGGAGAAAATTTAAATTAAGTTCTTTGTTAATAACCGTCCAAAACACAATACTCGACATTCGCTGCAATACATTCTTAATGACGTCTTCAACAAATTCCATCTTCAGGTTTCGGTTTAGAAGTTTGCGCAAGTTTTAAATGACAGTCCTGGCAAATGTCACGATTTGATAATGTCAAACATATACACTATAAAAAAACAAAAACTGTTTATATTTGAACGCGGGTGACTATGATCACAAAACATAAAACAACCAATTCACGCACGCCTCTGCTTTTCTGGTCAGGATATCAGGAATACTCAACTGAATATGGTACAGCGCCCTCTACTCCAAGGGGGAGATTTTTAAATTAACTGCAAATAATGTTAAATTGTTTGCATTAAACACCGTTGTTACATAATCGATCAGTCTACACTAGTTCGTTATTGATTTTATTTTTTAATCGCCATTTTTTCCCGCTTAAATTTTAAAAATCTATTTCGCTTTTTCAAATGATTTGTAGGTATTCGTTGTAGTCGTAATAGTGTGCAAAAGTTAAATTTCTTTTTTGTTGTGGCTTAGCAGTAACGTGGGGCTCAACCGCCGCCTCCATGGAGCAAATAGCAACCTCCAGCGATGGCCAGGTAGTCATGCAGACAGTTCAGGGGGTTAGCCCCCAGCAAGTACAAGTGATGCAGATGAACACGGGCCAGGTGATCCAAGGAGCCAACGGACAGCAGATAATGGTCCACGCGGTGCCGCAAAGTGGTCAAATCCAAGTTACTCCGGGCACACAAGGTTTGCAGCAAATCCAAGTTCTCCCAGTCTCGAGTTTGCAAACCGCACAAGGGCAAGTTCTTTTGCAACAACCGCAGCAAGCACAAATCGTACAGTCGTTGGACGGACAGACTTTCATATACCAACCGGTGGCTATCGATAATGCAACTTTACAGCAATCGCAGCCAACAGGTTTGTTGGTAACATATTTGTTATGATCGGTTTTAAACTTATTGCGATTTGTAGTTTTGAACATAAATGGGAATCTAGTGCAAATTGCGAGCAGTCCGACGACGGCCACGACGACGACAGCGGTCGCCCAATCAGCAGTCACGTCCCCGACCCAAACCGTGGTCCCACAAATCGCTACGGCTTCAGGGAACCAGCTGACTATGGCTAACGGCAATTTAGTCATGGTGAGAAACGCATCCGACGTACGTAAACTAACAATTCATTTCGTTGGTCAGACACGGTGTTTACTAAATTCTCGTTTGCCTTAGATGGTGCCCGGAACCAGCGGGACGCAATTCCAAAGAGTGCCTATACCTGGAACTACCGAGTTTCTAGAAGAGGAGCCGTTGTATGTAAACGCCAAGCAGTACAGAAGGATATTGAAGAGACGACAGGCGCGAGCCAAACTGGAAGCGGAAGGAAAAATTCCAAAGGAGAGACCTGTACATGTTGTTTTTTTTGTTTTTTTCAAAATGGTGGTTGATGGTTTCGTTATAGAAATATTTGCACGAGTCAAGACACAGACATGCCATGAATAGAATAAGAGGTGAAGGCGGGCGCTTTCATTCCGGTTCTGTTAAGAAACGAAAAGAAGAAATGCAGCGACAGCAGCAGCAGCAAGCCCAGCAACGGGCCATTGGGGTTCCGTACAACAACATTGAGCTGGCCACGCCAATTATTATCGAAGTAAGTCAAACAACAAACGGTCCCGTTTATTGTTTGATTTAACAAATTGTTTAAAAAATTACTTTAATAAAATGTTTTTTTCAGAACGTAATGCCTGAAATTATTAAGACGGATCCGCTCTCGATCGAAGGCAATTGAAGACTTAGCGTAGCAACCGTATTCAATTGTAAATTGTTAGATTTATTGTAAATAGCTTTTTAACTTAACTTTTATTTGTATATAGTTTTGAGCTGATTTTTATTACAGCCGCGTTTTGTGGCCTGGGCTCCTTTTTGTTAGCTGTATCTGCAGTTGACTTTTTATATTTCATAGATTTGACTGATCTTGTAATTTTGTTATTAAAGTTTCTCATTAAAATTGTTTTATTGTAAATTGACAAATTCGTGGAATCTGTTTTGGTACGTTGGTAGTAGTGATCGGTTCGTCCAGATTTCGCTTTCGTGGGTTGGCACCCATTGCGACCAAACCTATGTCATTTTAGCCAATGCTCATAGATGGCAATACCAATAATTATTAATTTTGTTTCAACGCTTCTGAAATTAGTGTATTTACGGTTTATGTAATTCACGGTAATATATTTTTTAGTGGCGGCTGTTGCTAAAGGACAGGGGCTAGATAAATAAATAATAATTATTATAGTTTTTACACATTATTATATTTGTTTTGATTTTCAATTTGCATCTGCAATATTAAGAATATTTTCAAAATTTACTTTGACAATAGGTGATTGAGTTATTTTGCAGCAAAAAAAAAAGAAGAACGGACTTCATGTACGCATAAAAAGTGTTGCCACTTTTTGTCTTGTGCCCAACCTGTTTCTGAGCACGCGAGCCCCCTCTCATTTTTATTGACAGCATTTCTAAAAAATTAATCTGCGACTATACTTTAAATTGATTTTATTGAAAAAACGAACACACATGAATTTGAAATGAAGTGCGAAAAATAAATGTATTGCAACCACAGGTTATTCCCGATGACTGACTCAATGCAAATATTTTGGCGGAATGACCTTTAACGATCTTCAAATTATGTAACAGTTTTCAGATGGCGCATCGATCAAATTTTGCGGAAAATTTAAATATTCTCTCCTGTCTTTATAGGTAGAAAAAATGCTATTATATATCGAATATTTTATGATTTATTCTACAAAACTAATGTAAAAACTTGTTTTGTAGAATAAAATATGTAAAAACCAAATGTAAAAAATTGTTTTGTAGAATAAAACATAAAATATTCCTTCATTATTTACAAGTCAAACAAACAAACAATTTTATTATTAAATTAAACAAAATTATACCCAAAATGTTAACAATTACATTTCTAAGATAGGCATAACTTACACATATAATAATTACTTGGGGTTATTATATAATAATGGAAATTTTGAAAGACTTGCCGGACAACCAATAGAGCAACCTGGTTTAGTTCTTCAAATTCATACACAAAAATAAGGAATAATGAAGCATGATATCTAACGATGCCGAAAAGTGTTTTTTGCAAACTCTCCACTTTTGCTTTGGATTGCAATTTTGGACATTTAGGAGCATCTTGCCACAGTTTCGCTCTAGAATTATGTAATTAGATTTCCTGAATTTGTTGTATTAATAAAACATCGTTACCTTTCTTCACTTTTTGGAAAACAATGCAGTTTCTCCGCTTAGTTTTCACCAACACCACAAATAATGTAAAAAAGACCCTTTTATCGCCTAATTTTTCACAAATTCAATCGACAAGCAAGTTTTGACATTTACTGGCTTGATTATAATTGCAGCAAAATGCTGTTTTTAAAATATTAGTCAGAAAAAAGCAACAAGCGTAGAAACAGTCACGCTTTTTAAAAAACACGTAATTGTACATTGTTCAATTTAAAATAGTAAAAATATTGGGCCTTTTATTTGAATTTAAATTTAAATTTATGTAGCGACATCTAGCGGTCGTACAAAGTATTAGCAACGACTACAGCGCCTCTACATTTGCTTATTGTATCTGTGACAACGATGTCATGCGCCTAGTTTAAATGTGTAGAAAAGAGATAGTTCTGGACAAAATCGCCCTATAGAGTCAGTCATCTGGAGTAATCTGTGATTGCAACCGAACACAAGTGTCGTGACTAATAAATACATTTTTTTTAAATTTCTTTATTTCGAATTTTTGTGGCGCCATCTGTGATAGGTGACGACTTTGACATTGAATTATTGACTACTGTTTTTGCTGTAGAGACGTTTGATTATGTTTGATGTCCTAAAATAATGCGAAAGACACCCTGTAGTTCGCTGATAAAGCTAAAAAATGCTTCAACAAGGATTTTCCAAGAAGCATTTAAATCCTTGCAGTGTTTTGTTTTGATCATCTGCCGGTAATGCAGAAGCCGCGTTGTCTGCACGTCAGCCGTCAGCTTCTGTTGTCTATCTGTCAATAGTTTAGAGTTTGGTTTTGGGAGATTTGGGTGTAAATGGTTAGTGTAGTGCTTGTGCAGTGACTCATTTAAATGCACCTTTAATTGCATAAACTGATTAAGAAATTAGTGTTTCACCATCGTCCAACGCACAAGTAAGTCCTTTCCATGTTCCCGGCTTAAGGGGTGTAACTATATTTGTTTGTTTGTATAGTTCACCCCATGGCTTGGCGCTTCAAGGCTTCCAAATACAAAAACGCCGCACCCATCGTCCCAAAACCCGAAAACTATGTCCGGGACATTTGCGTGGGGTCGTACCAGACTTACGGCAACAACATCGCCGCCTCGGCCAAGTTCATGGCATTTAACTGGGACCACGCGGGGTCCAGCTTGGCGGTGCTCCCTATCGACGATTCCGGCCGCAAGAGCAAACTCATGCCGCTATTGCACGCTCATTCCGATACCGTGACCGACTTGGAGTTTTCTCCGTTCCACGACGGGCTCCTCGCGACCGGCTCCCAAGACTGTTTAGTTAAGATTTGGCACATTCCCGAGGCCGGCCTCCAGGAGTCGCTCAGCAACCCCGAGAGCACGTTCTCGCACAAGCAGCGCCGCGTCGAAACGGTCGGTTTTCATCCCACGGCCGATTTTTTGCTACATTCCACGAGTTACACCACGCTAACCCTGTGGGATTTAATTTCCTGCCAGGAGATCTTCTCGAATTGTGATCCGAGCGATGTGATCCAATCGGTTAGTTGGAAACGCGACGGGATGCTCGTGGCCACTTCGAGCAAAGACAAGCAAGTGCGCATCGTCGACCCCAGAGTCGAGGAGTCCTGCATTAAAGCCGCGAACAGCCACCAGAGTATCAAAGACTCGCGAGTCGTTTGGTTGGGCGACAGTAACCGCGTTTTGACCACCGGTTTCGACTCCCAAAGACTTCGCCAGATCATAATCCGCGATCTGCGCAATTTTGGAGAGGCGGAAAAGTCGCTAGAACTCGACTGTTCCACTGGAATTCTCATTCCGCTCTATGACGCCGACACCGGGATGTTATTCCTGGCGGGGAAAGGTAAAAAATAAATTAAAAAATTACACGCCCGTTGCTTTAATTAATTAATTGGTTAATTAAGGCGACACGACCATCGGTTACATGGAAGTCACGGACAAGGAACCGTTTTTGATGGAGGGAATTAGACATTCGGGTGAACAAACCAAGGGGGCGTGTTTGGTCCCCAAACGAGCGCTCAATGTCATGCAAGGCGAGGTTAATAGAATCCTACAACTGACTAGTTCCTGTGTCATTCCGATTACGTATCAAGTACCAAGAAAAACATACAGGTAGATAGATGACTCAGTCTTATCTCTTTTCGCTATAAATAAATCTGATTGGGTCACAGGGACTTTCACGCAGATTTGTATCCAGACACTCCCGGTTACAAAACAGAGCTCACTGCCGAACAGTGGATGAACGGGAAGAACATTTCGATTCCGAAGATTAGTCTGGATCCTTCCAAACGCGAGAATGGCGAAGAACCTATTGTGGTAAGTTCAACTTGCAGCCGAATTTTTGTCCGAAATTTCTTCCCTTTCGATTAATATAAATAGTGCATTGTAAATTGTAGCAAACGTACATCAATACTTTTTGTATCATGCCACATTGTACATATTCATACGTTTTTCTAATGCCCGGTTTCTGAACACGACTTTAACCGTCCGTAAAAACCAGAAAATGTGTTTACCTGGAGTTAGTTAACGCACCAGTAATCGTAATCGTAAATTAATTCGTTCAACTGAGGTTGCAGAACAAGATTTTTTCAAGACGGTTGCTTTTTGTACCGGTTTTGTTAGCATTCTTCAGCAAATCGAGCCGAAGAAGAAATTCATTAATAAATTGTTTTTACCTTGTCGCTGCAAGTTGCTGATAGTTGTGGCTGTGATTTTGGCATTTCCGTTTAACCGACCACGACTAATTTTTTGCTGCAGTTTGTTTCCTCATATGTTTTTGAATTTAACCCTTCGAGTGCCAAACAGCAAATGTTTTTTCTTTCTGCAAAGTTAGTACCCCAATGTGTCTGTGGAATGCTTGGTGAATCCGTTTGTATGTTTTCATTATGTTTTTGGATTACTGCTTCACAATATTTTATTCCAATTCTGTTTTTCTCGAGTCCATGAGCGTTTATTTCCTGAAAATGTGGATGTCTAAGCGAATGTAAATATATGCTGTAATTCTACTTTTTATCTTTTTTTAATCTTTATATGCAGCGAGAAAAATATAATATTTAATTGTTTTATAATATCATTAAAATCGCATCTGAAAATGTTATTATTCGTGCTGTAAGATAATCTGCCATTAAAACCAAAGGTAACTGTGTCTGAAATTGAATAATAAAAATAACTGAAAAATATGTAATAGTGTAATAATTCCAACAAAGTCCTCTTACATGTTTCAGTGTAGTCATTTTCCTATAATCGCTACAAATGCCGGTAGAATCTAAGGAAATCCCACGACTTCAGTGCACCAATTGTCTCAATAATTATTTTATTCTCGCTGTAGACAAAAGAAAAAAAAGTAGCGTTATAGCATATCGTCGAATTCAGATAAAAATTCCTGTATAATTAAATTGAGAAAGAAGTGCTTACTCAACTTTATAGGGATTCAAAACTGATGATATTATTGATAAATCTACGCGGTAGTCAAACGAGCACTTTTTACAGTAAAATGTATTTGCTTTTTTGGCGTTATCGTTTGGAAGTAATTTAGAAACTTTCAAAGGTGTTTTTTTTATTATAAAGTAACTTTATTTTAATTTATGAAAATTTTAGTTTGATAATAATTTTCAAATTAAAAAGTGATTTATACATTATTATGTATTTGACCTGACTTATGAATTCAACTAAATATGATTTTAAAGAAATATACTTTTACGGTTTAGACCAGTCGATGTGGATTCGATTTCCTAATTATGTATTGAAATCATGAGCTCGTTTTGTAGTAAAATCGCAATATATTTTTTTTCTAAAATAAAACATACCAAGTGTAATTCCGTTTTAAAAACTACACTAAAATAACTTGCCAGGTTAGCGTGGTCAATTTTTTTACAATATGAAAAGTTTAAGTTATCTAATAAAAAAATTAACATGAATCGTGCACAATTTTTTTTTCTTCCAAAAATGTAGCACTATTTGTTTTATCTTGGACTGTGACCATAGCAGCGCTATTCAGAGTTGCATCACAAAAATCTTAGAATCTCGGAATATGGAGTTTTATAGCCGTGGCACTAGAAACACTGATCTAGGTTAGATTTTTTTCGAAATTTATACAAGAGCCAATATCTTGAAATCAACAATTTTTTACTAAGGTCATATTTTGATATTCTGATCAGTTATCAGCTGGACTACTAGTCCTACAGGGGATGACGTTGACTTTTTAGACACTTGTATATTTTGGCTGACAATTTCAGTCTAAGACATTTCTTTAATTTTTTAATTAAATTTTTAATTTATCTAATCAAATGGTGAGTTGCGTCGATCAGAGTACCATCTAGGTGACGAGAGAATCTCAGCATTAACATTTTTCCTAACTTCAGAGTATAATATAGGAACGAATAGTAAAGTGGAAGACATGTAAGAGAAGTTTGGCATTCTATACTCTCAATAGTGGTCAAATTTTTAACTAGCATATTTGCTATCAACTATTTTATATACAAGCGTCCCAGATGTAATGGCATTAATTTTAACCACTAGTATAACTCGTCAAACCCAACAACTTTTTGTTGTAAACGTTTTGTTTAAAAAGTTAAAGATTTAACTCTTATTTTGCTACTTGTCTGTTATTAATAATGCTCCGTGTTAAACAGAAATAAGCGCAGAACAAAAAACCACTGCAAGAAATCTTTCCCTATTTTTTGGATCTTTCGACTCATTAATTTGACTCTTGCTATTTTTCTAAAATCGTGGAATTCAAATTAAATATTGTCACTGATTTATCAAATCCATAGGCAGCTCGTCAATTTCAGGCAGGGTAAAATGCTAAAATAAAATTGCGATTTCGAAAAAATTGTACATAGAAAAAATGTTTGTCTTGACGATTTCTACTACCGGTTAAAATTAATGAAAATTAATATTTCTGGGACTCCTGCATTTAATTACAATAATAAGAATAATTTAGTCGAATTTGAAGATTAAACATGGAAATCCTCATGTAGAACGCAAGGCCTTATTTTTAAACGCATTGTTCTGAAACCATAATTGGAGCGAAAATCCTTATCATATTAAATTATTATTAGATAATTTTTTGATGGCGTTAATTAGTACAGTTTTGCAAAATGCAACTCACAGGACAGTTAGTAGAGGATTAAATTACAAAATATGTACTTGCTTTTTTAACATCGCATGGGATATAATTTGGAAACTTACAATACTCTTTATTTATTATAAAGAAACTTTATTTTAATTTATGAAAATTTTAGTTTGATAATAATTTTCAAATAATAAAGGAATTTATATTCTGTGACCAAACTTTTGAATTCAACAATATTATTTTAAAGAAATGTACTGATAACGGTTTAGACCAGTCGATGTGGATTCGATTTCCTAATTATGTATTGAAATAAAAAGCTCCTTTTGTAGTAAAATAGCAATTTTTTTTCTTCTAAAAAACCACTGCATGAAATCTTTCCTTATTTTTTTGTTCTTTTAAAATCGTGGAATTCAAATTAAATAATGTCACTGATTTATCAAATCCATAGGCAGCTCGTCAATGTCAGGCAGGGTAAATGCTAAAATAATATTGCGGCCTTATTTTTAAACGAATTGTTCTGAAACCATAATTGGAGCGATAATCCTTATCATATTAAATTATTAGTAGATAATTTTTTGATGGCGTTAATTAGTACAGTATTGCAAAATGCAACTCACACGTTAGTTAGAGTTAGAGTTAGTAGAGGGTTAAATGTAGTGTCCGACCGAAACTAATTTTTACGGCCGAAACCGAATTTCGTCTTCAGTCTCAGTTTCGGCCGGAATCGAAACCGAAATTTCATGTTTTCGTGGGAAAAATAAACTAAAATTTATCATAATCAGTTTTTTTTAAATCAATCGCATTTTAATCATTCAGCTTCTGATATTTTTAACTAATCATTAACTTATCATATCATATTATTACTCCCCTTATTTCAAAAAGCACAAATAAATATACTTTTTTTCAATATTATAAAATAAAACATACAAAACAAAATTACTTTTATACTTTTTAGTAAAAAAACATTTCCTAATAAATCTGTTTAGGTAGGTACACAAAACAAAAAAAACACTCATCTTAAGAACGATAGTTATTTTTATTACAAGGCCAGAAGCTGCAAAAGACAGTTTCTGACCGTGTCATTAACAAAACTTATTCGGCTAACAAAATATTTTATTAAAAACAATTACATTAATTGTTAAACTAATTTCGGTCAGGGGATTTATTTTTCCCCTGCTGGCGGTACCTATTCCACGATATCATGAGATAAAATCATTTTTTTTGACGTTTGTAAATTTTGAGTAACTTGAGTGCACAATTCTATTGATAGTAAGTAAAAATGGATAAGACACACCAACACATATTCAAAAAGTAGTAGAAAATGTAATTCAGAATTTATTGCCCGAAAAGTCTGCCCCGCCAACATAAAAGCTTTCATTGAAAATCCCTGCTTTCCATTTTCTTGCCTAGACAGGGAAATTGATCGTTTTCAAGACGTTTGCAAAATAACTAATTTGAGACGGAGGCCGAAAAAATTATTTATTCTAAAATTTGGTAATTTTGTATGGTTCTCTTGTTAACGAACTACTATAAATTTAAAATTAATAAGTACCTATCTACCAAATACGAGTACAAGAAATAAATAAATATTTTTGATTCAAATAAACCTTCAGTCGAATGTATCAAAATAAAAAGAGTTTCGCAAAACCTCCCGAATGCAGGTTCTGTTTCGGCCGAATGACAGCCGAACCCGAAACTAAGCCGTAACAAGCTTTTTTGCCGAAACTAGGCCGAAACCGAAAGTTGGGTCGGACACTAGTTAAATTAAAATAATTAAAGATAGCACAGCAATCCGATTGAACTTCAGGAATTCAATAAATGTATCTCTCGTTTCAAACGTGCGTTCAGAAACCGGACATAAATGTTGCGCTTATCAGATACACAGGGGTCCGCTGTCGAAGCTGCGCCAGGAACACGAAAGCGGAGACCTAATCGATCCAAAACCCGTCCCAAAAAAACCCTTCCAGCCGAAAATCACGGCGACGATCGCCAAACCCGATCACCATCACCCGGTCAAGGATATCGTTAAAGATCTCGAGAAGTCACCGGTTAGCGATAGCAAACCGGACGTGGTCCAAGATAGCATAGTTGCGGAGAACAACAAGATTAACTTGGAGGAGTTGCCGCTCGCTCAAATCGTCCCACCGAAACCGCTGCCGCGCACTTCTCGCACGGGATCAATTTGCGAGCCCCTCGAGGATCCCAACAATGTCCCAAAACCCGTCGCTAGACCCAGGACGAACAGTGCGACGCCTGTCGTAACGTCTGTTAACCCAAACTTGCCCATTGCGGGAGGATACAAGGTTAATGTTGTGGTAGTCGTGGGTTTTATTTCGTTTGCGTTGATTTTGAGTTTATAGACATAGCGCCGCTTGTTTTGTGTGTGTTCTATTCTTGTTCGTTTTTTACGCGTTTTGTAATAATTCGTTGCGTTGCAGCCGAGGCTGGGTCCCAAACCATTTACGCCTCCGAAACTGAACGAAACCGAGAGTTTCGACAAAGTGTTTTCGGTGCCCGCCGTACCCGGACAAGACAAACAATCGAACGGAGTCGTCCGCGAAACGATTACTACCTCAGCCCAGGAAAGCGAAGAGAACGTAAAACCGGCGGAAATCGAAGGAGTGAACGAAACGGAATCGAATTACTCGCCGAAAACTCCGAGCACTGCCGAACGTAGAAAGTTGTTCGAAAGCAACACCAAAGAGAACGAACCCGACGACAATTTCGACGGAGTTGAGCAAGTCGAAAGCTTCGAGAGGGCTTCGCTGCAGCGAAGCAGCATAGCAGAGCGCAGGAAAATGTACGAGAGGTCGCAGTCGGTCCAGGAGAATCCGACTGCGATTATTGAAAAGACGGGAGGGTCGCCGGTTATGTTACGTCGCAAGGATTCGTTTAAGAACAGAAAGAATGCAGAGGACGTGCTGAAGGACGATAACAGCAGAAAAAGTGGACAGGTCTCTAAGCAGGTGTCGTTGGATCAGGGTGGGAAGAAGAACGAAGGTTTTGCAGCGCCGACTCCTAAACGCACATCCACCGTTTTCGGTAGATAACCAAGCGAAAATGGTTTTCTCTTGTAAAATTGTCGGTTTACAGGACGCGTGTCCAAGTTTCGTCATTTGAAAGGTACACCAGCGCACAAATCGTTCCACATCGAGAATATCCGCAACTTGAGTCGCCAGATTTCAGGCGAGTGCGATGGTTTCCACGGTAGGTATCAATTGCAGTGTAAGAGAAAATAAAAACCCGAACGTTTTGATAATAATATATTACTAGTTTCATAAGACTTTTTTCTCGTATGAGTCCTAGTTAAAATGACGCATGCAGAAATGTCTTATGAAACGAGTAGTTCTTATATATTTACGGAATTTGAGGCAATTATTGAAATAGAATGAGGAAGGTGGCAGCGTCATGTCACTAAATCCAAACGCCGGCTTTTGTATATTTTTGTTTATTTCTGACTTTCCATAAAACTAGATACTGTGTGATATAGTGTCTGGTATCAAAATGTTGTTTTGAAGGATTTCATGCAATTGTACATACAATTTTAGCGAAAACTGACTAACATTTTGCGTTGCCATCCGTAAAACTAAAGTCCTTCACGAGGTACAGGCTTTTTACGCGTCGTCAGTCATGGCCGAAGAAAACGGTTTACCAAACATTTTACTGTGTAAAACAAGCTTTCAGGTTCGTACTTGAAAATCAAAAAATATATTGTGATGAGTTTATTGCAGAAGACCAATTTGCTGTGGCTGTTCTGTTACCGAGTAAAAACAGTAAAAACATATTTATACGAGTACGCATTTTTTTTTCTGCGTTCAGTACGAATTATTATTATTATTATTATTATTATTATTATTATGAGGTTAGAGAGTTTGCGCCCAATAATTATTCGTTTATAAAAATTTTCCTTATACTTATAAGCATAACGTAAATATGAATTTCTTGCACTATTTTTGAAAATAGCGCGACCAATTAAAATTTTCGACGTTATAACATTTAACAGTTAGCAGCGTCGTAATAAATAATAAAAGAACTATGTATTATTTAACAAGCAACCAAAAAAAAAAATTCGAGCTCTTTTATTATTTCCAATGTAGATTTTTAGACTATGCTAACTTGCGCAGAAATCCAAGGAAAGCAAGGATAAGGACACAAAAATAAAAAAAATTAAAAATTAAAATACACATTACCAAGATTCCATTATTCTATAAGAATTTTGCCAAAAACTTTAACTACCACAGCTATAGGATATACTTAACAAAAAGAAATATATTTATGTGTATAAAAAATGAAGAAATAAAATACCATGCCGTTCCATTAAATAAAAGCATTTATAAATTTAACTCAAATTTTATTACTGCCAACAATAACTCGAAATATGGGTTAAAACTGTGTCAAAAATCGTAATTCCCAAATTGAAAATAAATAACATGACTTGTTAAACTAACCAATAAAAAATTAATTTTCTGTATAAAATGTCATATCATGAATATCAGTAGGTAAAAAACATGTAATACAAAATATATTTGAAAATCCAATCGAACAATGTAATAAAATGATGAAGTAAAATGACATACCAAGTGTACATAAAAATATTTTTATTTCCGGATTCACGTAACTTTTTCTTTTACGCTTTTTTCTACCTCTACCAGGTATTGAGTTATCGGCCGAGAACGCACAAGAGACGATCTGTAGATTAAATTTTAATAATAAAACTAAATATCAGAAAAACATCTTTATCCAACTAATTTTTTTCTGCGGTCTTTAAAAACTTGCGGGTGGTTATAAACATTTTTTTATATTACTTCGCATCTATAACAAAGCTGTTAAAGCACTCAATCGATTGAATCGTATTAGAACTAGTGTAATTTAGTTTTTCAATTGTAGTATGTCATGACCAGAAATGCCATGTCAAACGTGTACACCACAGAAACATCACAGAACGTTACACTATTTTTAATTTAAATTAGCTTTCCTCGATTATTATAAACATTAATTGTTACGGTGATGTGTTTTGAGCAATTAAATTAAATTGTCCCAGGTTGGTTGCTTGCCACAATATTTCACTGAAAATGATTTTCAACTATTGTGCGGTCTAATAGCATTTCAAAATCTAAATTTCAATTTTGACAGTTGTCTACCAACCCATGTGAAATTCCCCAAATTATAAAATTGCAAATTTTTAATTAAAATTGCATGAAGGATGCGAAGTAGAAAAAATAGTATAAAAAAGTCGTTCATAACGTTCTTATGAAAATTTATAAAAATCCCGTCCAATTCGTCCAATAAAATATGCCTAATATGTTTAATAAATCTAAATATTAAAACTAAAATCTGGCATCGCAATAAACAGTTTTTGTCTGTTTGACATTTTTCTTGAACCGATACTTTTTAAGATAAAAAATAATGATATTTTGATGATTTTGAAAATTAAATATTTTTTTCCTTCAAACTAATTTTCCAATCGGAATAAATAAAACCAAAAATAACCATCCAACTTTTAGAACTAAAGATTGGAAACATCTTGTTTGCGTCATTAGGAAATGGGGATTTGTGTTGAAATTCCTGTTATAGGTAGGATAATAAGAGATCCAATCATTGATCTTGAAATAAATTAAAGAACTCGTTCTTTAATATACATACTAACTATTATGTTTAATAAATCTAAATATTAAAACTAAAATCTGAAAATTATGTTAACTTTATTTGCATCGTAGAAAACACTTTTTGTCAGTTCGACATTTTTCTTGAACCTATAGTTTTTACGATAAAAAATAATGACATTTTGATGATTTTAAAAATTAAATATTGTTTTTCCTCAAACTAATAGTCCAATCGGAATAAATAAAACCAAAAATAATCACCCAACTTTTAGAACTAAAGACGAAACATCTTATTTGCGTCATTAGGAAATGGGGATTTGTGTTGAAATTCCTGTTACAGGTTGATTTGAAAGGAATTTAAAAAAATAAAAAATTTTGGATAAACATTTTTTTCTGAAGAAAAATAAAAGCATAAAGATATAGGTACTTAGTGGTGAATTTTTTGAGGGCCAACATTACTATATCGGAACCAATTAGAAATAGAAAATTGATTAAATGAGAAAAAAAAAATATTATTTCCTGAGGATTATAAATCTGAAAAAATACGAAAATTCTATTCGTTTGTGTTTTACGACTAAAAAACTTAAAATCGCCATTTTATTTAAAAATTAATAACTTTCTTATTTTCGATGTAATTTTTATGAATCTGAAACTTCCAGATTTAGTGAAACGACATTCAACTTTTGATTTTTACGCGTTTGGTTAGAAAAAAACAATTTTTCGGTGATGTAAGACACATTCTACAAAAATAATAGGTTGTTGAATGTGTTTCTTAAATTAATTTAAGATGAATTAAATATGGTAATAAATTAAATATCCTTAGCCTTCCACGTTTCATTTTATGTCGATTTCAATGTGTGAATTTCCTCCATTTTTGTTCGGTCCATTATTCGGAAGAAAAAACGGTTCAATTCTGCTCGAATGAAGGCATAAAAATATACATAGTGGTGAAATTTTTATTGCAATATCGAAACCTATTAGAAATAGAAAATCGATTAAATGAGAAATTTTTTTGGATTATTACAAGAGAATTATAAATCTGAAAAAATACGAATAATTCTATTCGTTTGTGTTTTATGACTAAAAAACTTACAATCGCAATTTTATTTAAAAATTAATAACTTTCTTATTATTGACGTAACTTTTATGAAACTGAAACTTCCAAATTTAGATTAACGACATTCAACTTTGGCTCTTTACGCGATTGGATTGAAAATTTTTTTGATTTTTCGGTTATGTAAAACATTCTACAAAAATAATAGGTTGTTTAATGTGTTTCTTAAATTAATCTATACCAATATTATAAATGCGAAAGTTTGGATGTTTGTTACTCAATCACGCCAGAACGGCTGAACGGATCTGGATGAAATTTGGCACAGAGATAGATTATAGTCTGGAATAGCACATAGGCTACTATTTATCCCGGAAACATGTTCCCGTGGGATAGATGTTTTTGTTTTTCATAGAGCAAGGGATCGACATTATTTTTTGCATGGTGGTAGATTTTTTACGTGGTTTTTAACGTATTAGGGAAAGGATTAAGAAGAGGAAAAAGTAGGTAAATAAAGGAACCTTCTCAATGGGAGTTTATAGATAAATAAATTGAGAAAAAATTCGAATAGTTCGAACCAGGACTCGAACCCAGATCTGTATAATATGTTGTATACAGAACGGTATTGGAATAAATAAATAAATAAATAAGTCAATCAATAAGTTACAAGTTCCTTAATTTATATAATATATCAGACTGTTTCTCACAACACCGTAATGATACGGTTTTTCATAATAATCAGTTCACAAACATACACATCAAAATTTCCACGCGAACGAAGTCGCGGGCAAAGGCTAGTTTAAGATATATTAAATAAGGTAATAAATTAAATATCCTTAGCCTTCCACGTTTCATTTTATGTCGATTTCAATTTTTGAATTTCCTCAGTTTTTGGTCGGTCCATTATTCAAGAGTCTTTCGGACATGGTTTGAAGAAAATCATGTTGATGTCAATTATGATGTTTATTTTGTCCTAATAAAGCCTTGAGACCTTTCGTACCCGAGAGGTAACTAGTAATAAGTAACTGGAAAATCGTTAAAAACGGCTTCAAAACGACCCATTTTTTCTACGGCCTTATTATCACACGCAAATAAAAATAATAATAAAACGTTTCGTCTATTGTTCTGTGTCGCAGCAAACCCAGACCGCGTGGCAGTACCTCTAAGCGGCCCCGGCGGCAAAATCGCGATCTTCGAGTTGAGAAAAACCGGAAAACTTCCGGACGGAGTGATCCCAGCGCTGGTGCACGGCAGCAACATCGTGGACTTTGCGTGGGACCCATTCGACAATCAAAGACTGGCCGTCGCCTGCGACGACGGCGTCGTAAAACTGTGGAAAATCCCAGAGGACGGTCTCACCGAGCCCACTAACGAACCAGAGGGCGAATTCAACGCCCACGCCGACAAGATCTACTTCATCAAGTTCCATCCGACGGCGAAAGACGTGCTGGCGTCTGGTTCCTACGACATGACCATCAAAATCTGGGACTTGGCGACCTTGTCCGAGAAGATCGTCCTCAAAGGGCACACCGATCAAATGTTCAGCTTCGCGTGGTCGCCGTGTGGAGCATTCTGCGCCACTGTAAGTAAAGACGGGAAGATCAGGATTTTTAATCCTCGAACGAGCGAGCTGCCGATTGGTGAAGGTAAAGGACCTGCTGGGAGTAGAGGGGCTCGGGTTGTGTGGGCCCTGGACGGCCACTTCATCGTGGTCATGGGCTTTGATAAGGTGTCCGAACGACAGATCACCGTGTTCAAGTCGACAGATTTAACGAATCCGCTAAATACGGTGGGGTTGGACGTTTCGCCCGCCATTCTTATTCCCTTCTACGACGAAGACAGTTCGACTCTGTTCCTTACCGGAAAAGGGGACTCCACGATTTACGCGTTCGAAATCACCGAAGAGTCGCCCTATATTTGTCCGTTGAGCCACCACAGATGCAACAATCTTCACCAGGGACTTTCGTTTCTACCGAAAAACGTGTGCGACGTCTCGAACGTGGAGTTCGCTAAGGCGCTCAGGCTGACCAACAACACGATCGAACCCCTGTCTTTCACAGTTCCGCGAATCAAGGTAAAGTTAGCACTAATCGCGGCAAAGGTTTTGGAAGGTTCGGTTGCAGACGGAGCTCTTCCAAGACGATTTATTCCCGCCGACGAGAGTTGTCTGGGAGCCCACTTTAACCAGCTCGGAATGGTTCGGTGGCAAAGACAGATTGCCGCAAAGAATAAGCTTGAAGCCGGAAGGAATGGATTTGTGTAAGTTGGAACAACTTCCGCCACAACAAATCGGTGATGTTTTTTGTCAGTGTCTTCATCCCAGGGACAAGCAAACAGCACGGAACGAACGATAAATAAGTCGGCTTCGACACCTTTTATTGGTGCTTCTCAGCCTTTTAATAGGTTAGCGTGGAACGCTGATCTGACAGGACAGACGAAAATAAAACAAGAAGAGGTAAGTCATGTTTTGCGTACTATTTGTTGCTGGCAAAAAAACAGATCTTATCAGACGGCGATCTTACATCAATATAATTATTTTCCTTCACTTATTTCTTTACATTTAATTGCTTTTTGCAATACATACATTTAAATCAATTATTTGTCTAAACGGCGTTTTTCGCGATTTTAACAACAAATAATGTTTGCACGGAAAATATACAGTACAATTTATTGTGCATTGTAAACGAAAATTTCTGTTAGGAATATATGGAAAGGACAACAAAGATTTGGCCTATAATAAAAAATAAGGAGATGCCTATTTGACTTCATCCAGATCTTTTATCTCTTCAGTAAACCGTTTAGGCTTGAGTGACAGTTGGACATAAAACGCGTATACAGGTCATTAAAAACTATGAATGCAGTAATAGATATATTACGAAAAACGATTTATTGAATTTTTTTTAAATTAGTTACACATTCTCATAATTAGAGTTAGGGAAAATTAAGTTGTTCACTTACTTGTAATTTTTTTATGTTTTTATTTGTTGTTTTGAGATACAGTCAGCGGCAAAAGTATGGAATATTCATTAAAATTGACACGAATTTAAAATATTCGGACACGTCAATTTTAAGTTATAAAAATACATATTTCTATACCAAATACCGGGTGACTATAAATGATTGACTTAAATTTAGGTGATTGGCAACAGTGAGGATTGGTACCAGATTAACTGTCGTCGTGATTTATGTTTATTAACTTTTCAGGTTCGAATATTGTTGTCAAAAAGTGTAACTTATTGAATAATAGCGAACGAAAAGTGACAAATAGTGGAGAAAATGGTTACAGCGAGTGATTGAAAAGATCTTCCAGTTGTAAAAACCATTTTGAAAACAATTCTGACATGAGAAATTTTTAAATTTGACGTTTATTTGACAATTTCAAATTTGAAAATCAGTGTACCCAATGGAAGAGTTAAAAAATTTTGCCAACCTAACACAAAAAATGTCAATCATTTACAGTCACCCGGTATTAACAATAATACATACAGCGTGGATGAAAAGGTTGGAACTAATTCGATAACTTTTTTATAGGGGGCGACAGAAAAAATTGCTCGGACACGTTAATTTTGAAATTTTAATTGCGCTAATTCTGACATAAAAATTTGCATTGTTATGTCATCTCTTACAAGGGCATGACGTCATTTCAATTTTTTTTAAATGGCGACTCAAATTTTTTTTGCGTTATTTTAAAGAGCATGTTTTTTTGCATATAATACAATATAATTTGTAATGTGTTACATAACAAGATTTTTGAGAAAAAAAATTTTTTTTTGTTTGTTATTTAGTAATTTAATGATTTTAACAATTGCAGTTTATTATAACGTAAAATTGACAAAATAAGCAGATTAAATGTTCAAACTGCCTACCTTCTTCAAGTTGACAATGACTAAGACGCTCTGTTCAAATTCTTTTGACATTATTTAAAATTTGTGGGGTGATTAGCAAAATTTCCTGTGTAATTCTAATTTTTAAATTTTCTCAAAAATATTGTTATGTAACCTATTCCAAATTTTATTGTTTTATATGCAAAAAAACATGCTCTTTAAAATGAAGCATTTAAAAAAATGAAATGACGTCATAACTTTGAGAGAGATGACATAACAAAGCAAATTTAGCGCATTTAAAATTTAAAATTCACGTGTCCAAGCGATTTTTTCTGTCGCATCCTATAAAAAAGTTATCGAATTAGTTTCAACCTTTTCATCCACACTGTATATTATTAAAATCGATTTATTGGATTTTAAAATTAGTCACACTTTCATAATGAGTAGAGAGTTAGGGAAAATTAAGTTCTATTACTTTTATGTTTTTATTTGTTGGTTCGAGATACAGTGAGCGCTAAAAGTATGGAATAAACTCATTAAAATTGAAACAAATTTAAAAACCTCTGACATGTCGATTTTAGGTTATAAAAATACATATTTCTACACCAAATATTATTCCTAACAGCCATTTCTTTTCCAAAGGAGAACCCTTTAAATTTTTTGCTGATTTTGTAGACCCTTTTAATTGTCAAAGTGGCAGCATGAATATTTCGATATCTTACATATGGAAATTTTTGAAAAAGTGGGAACAAATAAATTTTGTTACTTGTTCGTAACAACTCAAAAATTCGACTTAGAACAAGAAGTTAAAATCAAACAATCAAAGAAGTGTCAATTTCATTCGTTCGTTTCATCTGTTTTACAAAATTCTCAAAATGGCACATTTAACAGAAACACGATGCATATAATTATTATTTGTTATTTATCTATTTAACATGGCCGGTTTCTCTAAACTTACTTTCAATTTTACTGACACGGTAACAGTGGATTTACTGATGGGTCTATCTGGACACTTTCTTTGCCTTATACAAATTTCACTCTTCTTGTTGAGTTTTGGTTTTATATCCGCACCCAATAAAAATGAAATTTTATATGCGTTGTCATTCTGTTAAATGTGCCATTTTGAGAACATTTTCGTAAAATATGACACCAACGAATGAAATTGACAGTTCCTGATTCTTTGATTTTACCCATATTTTACCTACTTGTTTTTTTTGAGTTGTTTTTATTCGTAATAAAATTTATTTTTGCCAAGTATCAAAAAATTGCTTATGCAAGATATCAAAATTATTAAACTAATTATAACACACAAGTTTCATTTTTAGCTAATATGCAAGTGACAGCTATAGACAGCATTTTCAAAATTGTTCTACTTTTTAAAATTTAATTTGTAAATTTTTTATTTATTTTTATACAAATAAAGATAGGAATGTGTTACATCACTGAATTCAGAAAGAAATGTCTTCACAATAATAAATTGGACTCCCCGAGCTATTAAAAAAATCAAGTTATATTGCATAACATTGTATTGCATAACATTTTCAAAACTAACTTGTTCAACTATTTTTCAAAATTTAATTTGTTAAATATTTCTTTTACGTTTTAATACAAATAAAGATAGAAATGTGTTACATGACTAAATTCAGAAAACAATTTTTACATAAATATTAAATTACATGATAAAGTTGACTTTGTATCTTAAAAACAAATAAAGTGTAAAATTTAAAAAATCCTGGATTATAGAATTTAAATATGTACTTACTCCAAACCATGTGCCCAATTTTAAGGAATTACGATGACCCATTTTCAAAATATATGACTGTATTCATACTTTTTAGCAACCCAGTATAACCAAAGCAGTAAGGAGCAAAAATATTTCTACAAAGACATGCCATTTGAAACGATTATTTTTATTTAAATTATCTGTTTATATTAGATGAGACATGGCCTCTGCCGGCCTTATTTATCAATATTCATATTTATTAAAAATGAAACGCCTCAAAATTCAGTTCGTTCGTTTTAATTTGCGCATGCTCCATGCGACACCCTCGCATTGTTCGAAATCTGCATTGCCTTTCAGTTAAATAATTATAAGCTAATTGCGGCCATCAGATGACACGTGTTTACTTTATTGCAGATTCAAAAATCGGTAAGTAACAGGCTGGAGGTGAACTTAAAACTGGAACAGGACGAAATGGAAGGCGTCGATGAGAAAGAATGGAACGATTAGTCAGGTCTATAGTGTTAGTTTGCTCTCTTTTTCGTGAATAAGATGATTTTAGCCGCCTTATTCGGAATTTACGACACATAATCTTTTTTACGCGTAAGATATAATCATCGCTTAATTATTATTTTTGTATATTTATAGCAGACAACAGACGTGATTTTTTATCATTTTGATATTATTACGAAACGCGCGTTTCGTAGCTTTATTTTTCTACGACAGTTTAACAATGACATCTAGTCAGTTTTACGTGCTTTAATTAACGTGATGTGATCTCTATGCTTTGGTACATACACACATTCCTAAATTTTTCCACATTTTTAACGATCGTGCCAAATTCCGATATGAAAAACGACCAACTCATTTGCTCAGTTTCCGAAGTCGCTCAATTTTGTAATGTTTCACGCAATCAGTGCTAACATACATTTCGACAATGATTTTGTTATGATTATTTGTATGTGTATTTATTTATACTAGTGTTGTGACAGTGTAGGGTGTAGTTTTCATGTAAGTTTAAACAACGTAACCAATTTATTTATAAGCACTAGTTTTTATTTTTCCCCTCACATAGAAAACGATTATAATCAGATAAATAATTTAAAACGATGCAATCATGATGAAGCTCCCACTCTATCTCTGGGAATGAGTCGAAGTTCCGAGCCGTGCTTCAAGAAAACATTACCCGCGGTTTGTTGCGGATTTATCCCGACACCGTCGTCTGTAATAATGGCGGACGTCGCCGGGGGCACTTTAAACTCTTCGGCTGCGAATTTCAGTACTGCTGTAAAGGGGGTGGCTTCTGGGACACTCAGTCTACAAGGAAATTCAAAGTGTTTTATTAAGCACCGACTGGACACAGTTTCATAAACAGCTGTTTATGATTTGGTCCCAAACGCGCAACTCTGTAGATTCCTGCGTTTCGGTCAAACGTTTTCTCACGAAATCTTTCAGCTCAGACTGACACAAACTCAAAAAAATCGCTTCTAAATCGGCGTACGTTATTTCGGGACACAAACTAGTGGTGGGGTTACTAATCCACCCCGAATCGTCACATTCCATCATACTACCAATATACACAAGAAAATTGCAAAACGACGATAGAAACTCGCGATAATTTATGCACACTTGTTTCGTGCACGCCAAATCCGCGTTTTTGCATAGCGTAAGCCAGAAGTTTTTGCTCAAAATGCTGCGGTCCAACATTTTTTCCAAAACATTGTCCAGCACTAATTTCGTAACGGAATTGTTTGCGTCCAACGCTAGAATGCCTAGAAGAGTTGAGAGAGACGTTTCAACTTTAAAACTGCTCAAGGATTCGCCAATTAATGAAACAACTCGCTTCTCGCAGCCGCTTTCGACGTTTTTTAACCACTCGTTCATTATTAATTCGTGTTTCAAGTTGTTACAATTAATAAGCGACTTGTTTGCGGCTGTAAAGTCAAAAATGGCTTCAAAACAACCCGACGTCATGATTATATCTTGTACAACAGCCTGTAGACGCTGTTTGGGCAACAACGAAGTGTACATCCTCACAGCTACGTCTATAACACTTTCACTAACTGTCGGCGCCTTGAAAAATTTCAATAAAATGTGATCGCACACGTTTTCGTAAAAATCTTGTCCATAATTTGAAATGTCCTTATGTTTATCGAAGGTTTTAAGCGCTGTTAGCAGCCGAGGCGCGGCGTTTTGTTCCCGCGTTTTTGCCATAGCTTTTTCAACAAAACTAGCCAATTTAAAAGCGATTTTAATCTCTTCTGAAGTGACGCTTTTCACCCAATGCTGATTTTCGTAAAGCGTGACAACAGTATGAAATGCCGTTAGGATTTGTTTGATATTTGAAGCGGCGGTGTCGTTCATTGCATGATTTTGGTAGCTACTGTCCGATCATCTGTTAACAGAACAAAATTAAAGACAGTAACTACCAAAAACTTTAACAAAATGTTTGTGCTACTCACACTTTGAAGGGCAGCTTAGGGTCGGACGTCAGAGTGATCTTGAAAGTGACTTTAGACCTGGAAATGTTAATTGTGAACAGTTTTGTGCAAAAACATATGTCGTAACCTAAAAACTTACGCAGCCATTTTTTTATGGAATTATGCCCGGAACGGTGGAATAGAAAATTAGTAAATAAATATATAATCGTTTCTATAGAATAAAATACAAATGAGGTGTAAAATGTGCAAATTATTGTAAGTTATTGTATTTGACAGCTGTCAGTGAAATTGTCAAGGTTAAGTGAGTAGAAGTGTGGGCAACCTCAAGACCTAAAATTAACTCAATTGTGTCTAACGCTACTTGAACGTACAAGTTCTCGTTCAATTTATATTAAATAAATGTATGATATAATATTTTCTGGTTGTATTAACACTCGATAAGGTGCAAGCAATTATCGTTGATTGTTGTATAATTTTTTTGAAGTGTTTTTCGCAATTATGTCACCTGTCAAAAAAATTGTGTCTACAACTCCGCCATCGGCGTTCTTGTCAAAAAAATGGCGAGTGTTAGAAGTCTTATTGGCATTTTGTCCACAAAACAGTTAAATATCCTCGTTGCCTCCCCAGCAAACAAAATTTCAGCAAGATTTCTGCACAATTGCTTCCATCACCAAAAAACCGGCGTCATTAGTTTCAACCCTTCGAATGTCGCATCAAAAAACAGTAAGTCCCGGCATGGTTACATCATTTTCCACTATAAAAAATGAACGGACTTTGATACAAATCGCTAAAAACGCCCGAAATGTACGCCGAAAACCGTTTAAATGTCTTGGGAACAAGTTTCAACGTTGTCAGGACGAATGAGTGACATAACCTAACTTTTCAGATTTTCGAATCAGTTCTAGAAACATTCACTTAAGCAGCGTCCTAAAGGCCGGCAAGGACTATTATCACATCTTAGGAGTGAGCAAAAACGCCTCCGGCGCCGAAATCAAAAAAGCGTATTACAAACTTGCAAAAAAGTACCATCCGGACGTGAATAAGGACGACCCAAATGCGGCAAAAAAGTTCCAAGAAGTGTCCGAAGCGTACGAGGCAAGTGTTTGCGAATACAATTCGCGTCAATTTCACATTCGCGTTGTGTAGATTTTGGGAGACGAGAACAAGCGTAAGCAGTTTGATACATGGGGCTCCACTGCCGAGCAAATGGGAATGGGTGGAGGCGGCGGGAGCAGTAGCTATTCGGGGCCGCAGGGCTTCGCCGAAAGCTGGCAATACCAATCGACCATAGACCCTGAAGAACTGTTCCGGAAAATATTCGGTTCGGCGGGTTTCGGCAGCAACACTTCCGGTTTTGAAGATTTCGCCGAGTCGTCTTATGGCTTCGGACGGGCTCAGGAAGTTGTAGTCAAATTGACGTTCACGCAAGCCGCCCGTGGAATCAACAAAGAAATCAACGTGAACGTTGTCGATAATTGCCCAAAATGCAGGGGTAGCAGGTGTGAGCCTGGAACTAAAGCGACGAAGTGCACTCATTGTGACGGAACGGGCATGGAAAGCGTCACCAGAGGGCCTTTTATCATGCGATCCACTTGCAGATATTGCCAAGGCAGTCGCATGTTCATCAAGCACAAATGCACAGAGTGCGAAGGCAAAGGGTCGACGGTTCAGAGGAAGAAAGTCACGGTTCCTGTCCCAGCCGGTAATTTTCTTAACGAACTCAATGAGCTTTATTAATTGTTAGTAATTGCGCGAATTCAGGAATCGAGGACGGACAAACCGTGCGCATTTCAGTGGGCAACAAAGAATTGTTTGTTACGTTCCAAGTGGAGAAGTCAAGGTACTTCAAAAGGGACGGCTCTGATGTTCATACCGAAGCCGAGATTTCCGTCTCGCAAGCGTTGCTAGGCGGAACGGTCAGAGTTGAAGGTTTGTATGAAGATCACACGATTCAAGTAAGTTGTAAAAATATGTACATTTTTGAATTTCACTGATTGGCTTTCAGGTAATGCCAGGAACGTCGTCTCACACTCGAATACGCCTCACGGGCAAAGGAATGAAAAAAGTGAATGGATATGGTCAGGGCGACCATTATGTCGTTTTTAAAATTCAGATTCCAAAGACGTTAAGTCCGAATCAGAAGGCGCTGATTCAGGCCTATGCCGAGCTAGAAAGGGACACTCCAGGACAGATTCTGGGGGTTACTTTAAAAACGGACGGTAAGACTCATACAGAAATGTACTAACAATTCAAGGATAAAGAGTGTTTGTTGAAAATGTTTGTTTGCTAGTTGTTGAAGGGTTTGATGTGTGAATGGGCAAGAGCAGTGTAATGAACGCTGAACTTTTTTTTTCTGAATTAGAACGAGAAAGCAAAGTCAGCAGCTGAATTAATTTGTCACTTGATTGGTCTGTCGGTGCTGGTTTCAGTAAGTTGTCCATCACAAATATGAAAAACAAAAATGACAATAAATAGCGACGTGTCTACTTCAAATAATGAGAGTAGAATTATGTTTACCATTAATTTGAACCTAATTCCAGTCCGTTGCTTTTTTTACTACGACAAAATGAAGCGTTTAAATATCAAAGGTGCCATAAAAAAAGTAGTTATAAACATTCTTATCTCTATATATTATTTCTGAAAGGTGTTTTTTTTCGGTCGCTATATCTCCCTTAATCCTTCATTAAAACCAATGATTGAGCGATCATTTTAAAGATTATCTTCACCGCTATATGCGAAAAATAAACAAACTATTCAAAATGTTTGTTTTTTTAATGATTAAAAAACTGTATTTTGGTTTAGCGCCATCTATTGACAATTGATTTAATTAAAAACTGTATTTTGGGTAAAGCGTCATTGAATGATAATGAATTTAACTAACATCTCCCACTCCCCAAGCGCATTTTATGCGAATTATTCACATGGGTCATTTTGATCATAGCGCCATCCATTGACAATCTGTTTAACTCAGGTCTTCCACTCCTCAAGCGCAGCCTATGCGAAATTTTCGCACGGGCCATTTTGCTTATCACCCAATCTATTGACAATCTATTTAACTAACATCTCCCACTCCAAAAGCGCTTTTTATGCGAATTATTCGCACCGGCAAATATTAACAATCCGTTTAACTAATATCTCCCACTTCCCAAGCGCATTCTCTGCGAATTATTTGCACGGACCAACTACCATCCAACCAACTTAATAAATATCAAAAGTAAAATCTGAAAAAATTATAACAATTTAATTGAATCGCAATATAACGTGCGTGCAAAAAAAAACGAGGCTGCGTTGGCCATGGATAAACTTTGTGCATCAATTTAGTGTAGCAAAACTTCAAAGTGTCAGTTTGAGTCTGTTCATGTTTTTTAGGTTAGCTTCCTTGTTGACAATGGGATAAAAAAAGTGCAAAACATTTCCCGGTATCGTTGTGAATCCAAACATCAATCTATTCATTGTTACAGCTTCTCCTCTGTTGAGGAGAATATCGGCACGGCCAGGACGGTCATTAATTTGATATAACTGTAAGTCGTGAATAGATCGATGAAGAAGAATCAGTCTCAAAACCGAAAAATGTCTTGAGAATATTTGGCAGCACTCAGTTGCCCGTCAACCTTCATGGGTCATCAGTCTCTATGCGCAACTCGAGACCTACCAATTCAGTTTAAGAGCAACTGCATTCTCATTTAATATTTCAAAAATTGTTGTATATATAGTTAAACACGGACGTCGACCGCTAGGGAGTTATATTACACAATATACATTAGAAAAAAAAGGTTCGGGTTTGCTTGGATTCGAAGGTTTACTATTTTAGTAGGCCAAAAAATTTAGACGAGTTACAGCAAAAAATCGAAAGCAATTGCGATAAATGTTGTTTGTTTTTGGAGTTTAATTACGGACTGTCTTTCATTAAAGTTTACATGAATTTTTTTTACATGTTTACATTTTATTTAAAGTACCATTTTTTTCCCATCATTTAAGTAATAATAATATGTTTGTGACCTACCAATCGTTGTATACATTGTTAAACACGAACGTTGACCACTAGTGAGTTATAAATTACACAATATACATTAGAAAAAAAAAAGGTTCGTATTTGTTTGGTTCGAAGGTTTGTTATTATTATTAAAAATGTTTATTAAAAATAAAATTAAACTGTCCTAGCGTTTGGGCCGTTTTATTTCGATGGTAAATTTTAAACTGACAGATCTTGACATTGTTAAATCTATGTTTATGTTTTCTATGGTGTCTACACTGGAAAGCCGATAAATTCCATGGCCAACGCAGCTTCGTTTTTTTTTTTTGAACGCACGTTACATTTTTTGTCGGTTCGACATTTTTCTTGACCGATAGTTTTTATGATAAAAAATAAGTAACTTTAAAAATTTAACATTATTTCCTCAGAAACTAATTGTCCAATCGAAATAAATAAAAACAAAAATAACCAGTCATCTTTGAACTATAACATTTTTTTTTCTTTTGAGAGGAGGTTATTAATAGTGTTATATTAGTCGAGCTCTCGCACCGCCGTTTTTACATCATCAGGAAGGTGGGAATGTATCAACATTTGTGTTGAAATTCCCGTTATAAGTAAGATGACAAGAGATGCATTCATTCAACTTGAAATAATTTAAAAAATTGAAACATTTTGGAGATATGAAATTTTTTCTGTTGAAAAAACGGTTCAATTATGCTCGCATGAAAGCATAAAAAGAATACATCGTTATTTTATTTTAAATAAGTATGTTAAAGAAGGCGATTTAATATACAGGTGTTCCATTTGAAAAATTCGGTTAAATTAACAATTTGCATTTATGAGCCATTCTGTATACTAAATTATTAAAATTCAAAATCTAACTTGACCACTATAAACTAAACGATATTACAAATTTTAGCTAAAATTCCCATTGGTTTGGGAGCAGGAATTTGTCGCTTAAATGTCGAATAATAGCAAAACAACTGAGTCCATAGAAGGTTATACAAAGTAGAATTATTTTTTCATAAGGAATCTTAAAATAGCGTAATATAGTTTTATTAATGAATGATTTCTTAGACAAAATCATACATTAATAGGTTTTTTAATAAACGGTCGACGAAAAAAATTATTACTCCCTGATTATGAACGTAATTTTTATCAAACTGAAACATCTATTAGATTTAGAAGTATCGAAATTCAAATTGTGATTTTCTTGTAGCCGCCATTTCAATATTTGCGCTATTAGATAGATTAAAATTTCAGCTTTTCAATTGTGTAAGACACTTTACGAATTTACATAATAAATAATTTGTTGGATATTTTTTAATTTACGGTTAATTAAATAAGATAATAAATTAAATTTACCTACTTTGCTTTCCACTTTTTACTCATTGTCGATTTCAGTTTATAAATCTCCTCCTCCATTTTTTGGGACAATTGTTCGGTTCATAATTAGGAGTGGTTCGTTTCGGGAAAATTATGTTTATGTAAAACCTGATGATGTTTATTTTGTCGTAATAAAGCCTTGAGACTTTCGCAGTCGTAGAGGTATAAGCCCGTTTCAAACAACTAGAAAATCAATTATAACGTTCTTCTTTGGGATTTTGGACCGTGTTCCATTTGAAGTTCCATTAGGGGTGGTGTAGTGAACGCTCCGAGGAGCTAATTCAACAAGTGACTAATTCAACGGTCCAAAATCCCAAAGAAGAACGTTATAATTAATAACACCGACCGTGAAAGCCTACATACTTTCATAACTAGAAAATCGTTAAAAACTGCTTCAAGACATCATCTATTTTCTACGGCCACAACTGTACCATTTTTATACAATGTGGACCAAAATGATTATCATCTAGTTGCCTTTGAAATCTTTTCACATGTAAATTTTCCTGCGCCGCTCAACTATTTTTAAAGTTCATAGTTCTCTCAATAAATGACATCAATCAAATCGCCAGTAATTACAATTTATTGAAGTGAATTGAATTAACAAAGACTAAAAATGTATACCTTGCAAGAGAACACTTTCTTCATTGAGGCGTATTTTCGATCTGGACGCATAGTTTGAAATTTTAATGTATTTTTTGAGGTTAGGATATCGCCCTCCTTTTTTTTGTAGAGCGGCACTTCCTATTTTTACAAGGGTAATGCAAAGGTAATTAGATGACAATCATTTTGTTCCACACTGTATTTACCATTGGTTCTTAATATTAGGCATGGAATAAACCAAATTTGGTGAAAAAGGGCATTTGATATTTAAACGCTACAAATATGTTAGATAATTTAGGCATCGCTCCTTGTTTTTGCAAGCAATAGTACTGACGCAATTTTTTGCAGGCAAAGACAAGGACGAGATGCCTATACAAGGCTCAGAAGCTAAATCTCAAGCCGAAAACGACGAAGAAAAACCTAGTCTACTCTCAAAGATCAAATCGGCTTTATTCGGTTGAGCTTAATAAAAACAGGTTGATAGTGAATTTTTTATTTATTCATGTATATAACAGTTAATTCGATAAATAAACTATGCAGTTATAATAATTGATTTGATTTATCATGTTTTTGTAGGTAGCAAAATTTTCACGTCCAAAGACAAACAAGAACTTTTAGAAGCCCTTAGGTTAGTGCTACAAGGTAAGAGTGTCGAGACCGCGTCCGATTCGCACTCACAAACAGCTACTAGGGAAGTTGTAGATGATAGAAATGTAAAAATAGACAATGTTGATGTTAAAAACGAAAACGAAGAGCAAAGTGACGCCGAAGAAACGAAACGGGACAAACTGCCGTAACTATTTAGTTTTTGTAAATTTGATTGAAACGTTGAAACCAACTAGTCTAGCTGCTCTTCAGTACTATAAGGCGGTCCTGCATTAAGGCTACATCTGTTTTAGCGCCACTTTCAAAACTCCAACAAGCAGTCGGCGATTGTGTGCGTTTGTTGTCGTTTTTGTAAATATTTTTACGTGTTGAAGCAAAAATAAAATATTAATTTCCTCTCGTTTTTATCACCGGGATGTAATTGACTGACTATAGATGTGGAACCAAAACCCGCTTATTGTCTGGTGGTCCTGATATGTGCGCGCGAACTAAGGCACTTCCTACACTACTCAAGTGTTCGTGAGCAGCCCCAGGCGTAGCCCCACGTCGACGACTCCCCGAGTGGCGGACGCCTGCACCAGAGACAGCACAAGCGCCGCTAACATCACCGCAAACTCCAAATAGAGTGCGTAGAGTAAACGGACGTGTCCATCAGTGGTGGCGACGCCTCCAGCTGCGGTGAAGTCCAACGGGAACATGAAGCTGTCGATTGCGCAGCGACGTCGCACGAATCCAAACAGAACCACTCCCGTCAAATAATAAACCAGGATGGAAGCAACCGGAAACCATTTCAGCCATAAAGGGCGCGGCGACGTTGGAATATCTGAAGACCCAAAAGCGAGTTGTTGCAGTCGAACCGCGCCCAAATTGCCCATGTTCAAAATGAGGAGGAAATGCAGAGGGATGCCCAGGGCCGAGAACAGAACTGCCGAAAAGCGACCCAGAGAAGTGCGCGGCACTGGGGCTCCAAAGCCTGAAACGAGATTTATTGATTGGGTGCTGGAAATACATTTGCTTTTTATATCGACCGCAAACCCACGCACTGCATCATTTGCATAATAACAACGTTTTATTTTGCACACGAATTGATTTGAAGAGTGCCGGATTTTACATTTAATCCCAAACAAACATTTGTTTTAGACAAGTAGCCACATTCAATCAGTGAAGACTCTTAAAGGCTCAAACAGGAGTGGTCACAGTGACTATTAAAGGAACAACAGCTTAGCGACTTGTAACTTAAGTAAGCTAAAGTCGTTATCAAGATCAACGAAGAATTTTTAGTGGCGATATACAGGCGAGTCATTAGTGCGAGATCGCTCCATATCTCCTAAACCATGTAAGATACAAAAATCTTCCAAATACTATTTGTATACAACGTAAAAATATTTTAACGTATGCAGAATGTTCCAAAACTTACGAAAGCTACACAACTTTGGTTTTTGAAATAGAATCAACTATATTTTATTTCATTGTTAGAACCCTTTTTGACATAGCTTTATGGTGATATAAGGTTACATTACATTTTTGTCACTTGCAGAGATTCACATAAAATTTTACTGAGTGGCCGTTTTAGCAGCTATAAGGCTAAAAGTTGGTATAAATACGAAGAAAGGATTGCTCTTTACGCTCGATATGCGAAATATCAACTATTAAAAAACATAATTGCCCAATACAAGAGATTTTTAATTAAAATGCAATGAAATTTTTGTCTAACTTTAAAAAAAGTCTCAGAACAATTTTAACATTTTTTACTTTAAAAACCTATTTGGTTTCAAAGTAAAATAAAGGGGTAATTAAAATTACTATGGCAATTTAAAAATTTATTACATCTTCACCTGATTTTTCCACATTTACTTAGCTTACAATTCATTTTTGAAAGCTTTCCATAGACTTTTCTGGGTTAGGAATAAAATCTTCACACCATAGTTTAAGTAAGGAAAAAATTCAACTTCAGTATAGGCAAAAATGTTAAAATTTTGCCAAACCTGTTTGCACACATTTGACAGTCTCCTGAATTGTGGGTAGCAGAAAAAATAAACAACCAATTACACAGATGGATTCCTGGTGAAAGTAGCTTTCAAATGAGGTATCACAAGAGGGGTCATTCCATTTAAAATTCTCGAAGGGCTGTTCACCCCACGAAAGGGGGGCGCGCAACGTATTTCAAAATAGCCTCAGAAGATGTCCCCCTCTGAACAAAAATTGACCTGTTTTTGGAAATTTTTATATTTCTTGTCTCAGGGTGCCTCGTTTGAAAAAAGATCAGCCTGTATTTTTGTGTACCATTGGATGCGGCTAGAGTCTGGCTACTTTTTTTTTATTCTGGTTGTTCTATAGCTAAAATGCATGTTTTACGAGATATTTCATATTTTTGTCTGTGAGCCAGATTGAGCCAGGATAAGGTAGATTGTATGCTATCTAAATTATATTTCGCACATCGGGCGTAAAGAGCAATCCTTTCTTCATATTTATATCAACTTTCAGGCTTCTAGCTCTCTCAGTAATTTTTTAAGTGCACCTCTGCAAATGACAAAAAATGTGAGAAAAAATTTGTAATATAACGTGGTCCAAAATGTAAAATACGTTATATCACCATAAATATATGTCAAAAAAGGTTCCACGAGTAAAATAAAACATAGGTGGTTCTATTTGAAATAACAAAGTTGTGTAGCATTCCTAAGTTTTGGAACCTCCTGTAATCTATACTTACTATATTATCTAATATATAAAATTTCCGTGTCACAAGTTAGTTTCCATACTCCTCCGAAACGGCTTGACCGATTTTTATGAAATTTTATATTTATATTCGGTAGGGCCGACAATCGGTCGTAATCTATTTCTCATACCCATAAGTGATAAGGGTGGTTCACCCCAACATTTTTTTATTTTATTTTTTTGGACAAATTTTTTTTTTTTTGTGTGATGTGGCAATAAAAAATACATATGACCCTCAATTTTCACCCTTATCCCACCAACCCCTATTTTTTAATAGCGATATTAGTATTTTTACTTTCATCCACTGATCATACCCATAAGTGATAAGGGTGGTCCAGCCCAAAAATTTTTATTTTATTTTTTGGACAAATTTTTATTTTTTTGTGATGTGGCAATAAAAATACATGTAATCCTTAATTTTCACCCTTCTACCACCAACCTCTATTTTTTAATAGCGAAATTAGTATTTTTACTTTCATCCACTGATGCGTTTATACAGTATGGATGAAAAGATTGGAACTAATTCGATAACTTTTTTATAGAGAGCTACAGAGAAAAATCGCTCGGACACGTTAATTTTTAATTTTAAATGCGCTAATTCTGACATAAAAATTTGCTTTGTCGTCTCTTTCAAGGCCATGACGTCATTTCATTTTTAATGGCTACTTAACTTTTTATTGCTTTATTTTAAAGAGCATGTTTTTTGCATATAAAACAATAAAATTTGTAACAGGTTACATAACAATATTTTTGAGAAAAAATTATTTTTTCGTCTGTTATTTGGTAATTTAATGATTTTAACAATGGCAGTTTATTTAAATAACATGTAAAATTTACAAAATAATCAGATTAAATGTTCAAACTGCCTACCTTCAAGTTGACAATGACTATTATGACATTATTTAAAATTTGTGGGGTGATTAGCAAAATTTCCTGAGTAATTCTAATTTTTAAATTTTCATTTTTTCTCAAAAATATTGTTATGTTAACTGTTACAAATTTTATTGTTTTATTTACAAAAAAACATGCTCTTTAAAATGAGGCAATCCAAAACTATAGTTGCACTTTAAAAAATTGAAATGACGTCATAACATTGAGAGAGATTACATAACAAAGCAAATTTTAATGTCCGAATTAGCATTTAAAATTAAAAATTCACGTGTCCAAGCGATTTTTTCTGTCGCTCCCTATAAAAAACTTATGGAATTAGTTCCAACGTTTTGATCCACACTGTATGTACGCCCGGGCAACGCCGGGTACATTCAGCTAGTATAATAATATAAATGCGAAAGTTTGGATGTTTGTTACTCAATCACGCCAAAACGGCTGAACGGATCTGCATGAAATTTGGCACAGAGATAGATCATAGTCTGGAATAGCACATAGGCTACTATTTATTCCGGAAACATGTTCCCGTGGGATAGATGTTTCTGTTTTTCATAGAGCAATGGATCAACATGGTAGATTTTTTACGTAGTTTTTAAAAGGGTTTTATTAGAATAATGATTTAGGAGAGGAAAAAGTAGGGAAAGAAAGAAACCTTCTCAATGGGAGTTTATAAATAAATTGAGAAAAAATTCGGATAGTTCGAACTGGGACTCGAACCCAGATCCTTCGATTACATGTCGAGAGCTGTATGTAATGTTGTATACAGGACGGTATTGGAATAAATAAATAAATAAGTCAATCAATGAGTTACAAGTTCCCCAATTTATATCACATATCTGACTGTTTCTCATAGCACCGTAATGATACGGTTTTTCATAATGATCAGTTCACAAATTTACACATCAAAATTTCCACGCGAACGAATTATAATATAATGTGATAATACGTTAAAATATTTTTAAGTTATACAGCCTGGCAAACGGTTTACAAATTGTATTTCAAAATATTTTGTACCTTACATGGATCAGGAGTTATGAACCGATCCCGCACTAATGTCTCACCCTGTATATTGTAGATAATTTGAATTTGTTGAAATATGTCAATTACCTAGAGTTGTGAGCAGCGAGACGGCGAACAGAACACACCCAGGATACGTCCAAATCCTCCCACCTCCTCCCTCTCCGAATCCCGCACTCACGGCTTCCAAGAGATATCCTTCGTGTCTTTGCAAATATTTATCGATCGTGTATTTCCAAAGGCCTGGCGTTTCAAGCGCGCCTAATTCATTTGCCAAGTTAATGGAAAGGTTTGTTTGAACCTGCGCTAAGTTCAGGGACTGTTCCAGCTCTCGAGGACCTGTAACGTTTAATTAATACAACTCAGGATGGCGTATTGACTTGCCTTCGGTTCTGTTGAAGACGAACGCCCCCAGCAGCGCCCATAGAACCACCACGACCGTCAATCCCACCTGGGACAGGACCCATTGACTGAGCAATCTGCAGCAGCAGACGAAGCGCACTTTCGAGCAACATCCGCTCGTTCCAGGGTCGCACTTGACGTCACTACCACCGGGCCAAAACCTGAGTCTGTACGGAATAAGGGGGGAAGTCTGGACGGAGGCGTTGGTGTGTTTGTTTTTGTAATTGTGGGTTTCAATGTGGATGTGGTCGACGTCTATGCAAGTCTCACCGTTGTTTTTCATTGTCGAGTTGTTTTTCGTTTCTGGAAGGCAACAGAGAGGGGAGACGCTAATCAAAGTGAGTTTGTTACGAAAATGGGCCATAAATTAATCCGGCGTGTTCTAAATTAAAGCGATAGTGTTGGCAAAATGGGATTGGAGACCTTGTGTGATTGTCATTTACCTCCGTGATGTAATGTTTTAATTATTTGGATTGCAATGGCGGGTCGAATAGTGGTCCCAGGATTGTTGAAATTTTTATCGGGGTTTGGTGCCGCTGACCCGCAATTTTAAAGTTTGGTCGGATAATGGAGTTGTTAAAGTTTCGCCGATTTCGAGCAGTGCCGGTGCTTGGTGCGGCGTTTCACATTTTTTTGAATTGTTCTTTATCTGTTCCACTACCGCGTCAGCGAGTTTAACATTTTTCGATTCGATGCGAGAATTTTAGTAATTTTAGCTACGTGGTCTGTGAAGGGGGTTAACATGAGTACTGTTATATAAAACCACACAGCTATTATTTATGACGTCTATAATTATGGAATGATTACATGCATATATGCATTTGGTAACGTTTCATCTCAGCGATGCGTTTATAATTGTTTCCTTTTCAGCGTTTTATTCCTTTTTTTCGGTACTCTCTACACATCGTAATTACGGTAGTGCAAAGATTCCGATTTCCTTAACCTCTGGCTGCCGGAATCGATCGATACATTTTTTATTTATTTTTTACAATTAATGAACAACACGCAAATGCGTTATAACTTATATAACTTTAAAAAAATACATTCATCGTTCTCGCGGTAATTCGTTCGGTTTAAATTGTTTACTTTTGATCGAAAAACAATAAAAAATGTTATGTTTTAATCATTTGGTTTAATAGGTTTCCAGATTGTTCAAATTTTTATTGACGCTGACGTGCATGTTTTCGGGAAAGGCTTGTTTGGAATATTGCTTGTTTTATTTTATTGAGTTCCACTGAAAAAATATTTATTGTAATGTCGCGATGGTGATATTTAAAACGTACGTGTGCAAAGCTGAGATTCCGGTTGAAACGATTAAAAACGCTCCGGAGCATGTGTATATTATTGTATTATTTCATCTAAAATAAGAAATCCCGCGTACGAAAATACGAAAATTTAAGTTACATAATTAATTTATTTATTCATTAATAATACTGTACTATCGATTGGCAAAAAAAGCACTCAATGCATTTTAAGCGAATTATGGAAATAACTATTTTCAGACTTATTTATTTAAAATTAACAAAACCCGTGTAACTCCATCTATAATTTTGTTGTGATTATCGCTTGATGAAATTTTTGGTGCCTATTTATTTTTAGCAAAAAAAAATTAAATTAAATTTATTTATTTACCAGTAAGCGTGGTTTAGAAAACAAATACAAATCGTTTGTAAAACTCGTTTTTGATTTCTATACATATTACTTAACAAAATTAACAAAAGTAATACATAACCAGCCACTTAGCTTTTCTCTCATAATGGAATTTATTCCGATGAACCACAGCCACACAAAATCCAAAAACTTCATTTCAAAACCACACAAAAACCGCACTTTCTCAATCGAAAATCAAAAACTAAAATCAGAAAAACATATTTATCCTTTTTTTTATATCATTTTTTCTGTTGTCTTTTAAAACACTTGTGGGTAGTTATAAATATTTTTGATTTTTAAATATTATAACTAAAATTTGAAAATTATGCAACTTAATTGCAGCGCAAAAAGCATTTTTTGTGTTCTAAATTTTTTTGAACCGATAGTTTTTGAGATTAAAAAATATTCATATTTCATTGAAATTAAAATATTTTTGGAGAATCAAATTTTTTTTCTCGTGAAATCCTGCCTGAATGGAAGCATAAAAGTACAGTATGAAATATTTGTCATCATTGCTATCTCGGAAAAAAAATTATTAAAAATAGAAAATTGGTCAAATGAGAAAAAAATTACATTATTTCATACTGATTATAATTTTGAAAAATTACGAATAACACTATTCGTTTGTGTTTTATGACTAAAAAATGTCAAATCTCCATTATATTTGAAAGTTAATTACTCCTTTATTATAGACGTAATTTTTATGAATCAAACTCCTAGATTTATAGTAACAACATTCAATTTGTGTCTTTCTTATAGCCGCCATATTGGATTTTTACGCTATTTGATAGAATAAAATTTCAAATCTTCAATTTTCTATTATGTAAGTCACATTTTATCAGTGGCGGCGGCGAGAAATAAATTTTCTTCTCTATAGATTTTAATTTTAATGTTGTTTTGGTTTTCAAATTGCATCTGCAATATTACGAATGATATCAAAATGTGTTTATTATTATTAATTCCAGACTTTGACCACATTAAGTTATTTTTAAGCAAGAAAAATAGAAGAATGGACTTTATGTACCCTGTATCTGAACCCAGGAGCCGCCACTGCATTTTACAAAAATAATAATAAGTTGTTTAATGTGTTTCTTAAATTAAGGTAATAAATTTAATAAATATTTCTAGCATTCCACCACAGATTACTCATTCCACCTTTTATTCTACGTCGATTACAATTTGTGAATTTCCTCGATTTTTGTTCGGTCCATTATTCAGGAATCTTTCGGACATGGTTTGAAGAAAATTATGTTGATGTCAATTATAATGTTTTTTTGTCGTAATAAAGTGTTGAGACCTTATATAATCCCGTTTCAAACGAGAAAATCGTCAAAAATAGAACAGACCCATTTTATACGGCCACGACTGCACCCGAATAGTTTTAATGATTAACGCCGTATTTACTTTGGGGTTCAAAACTTTCAGGCGACCCTCGCAAATTTGGATCGACAAAATTAAAATACGCTCGTATTATTAATGCCGTCCACAACTCGTGCTGCAGAGTTTTACATTTTTTATTAATTGTCGCATTAATTTATTTCGGCGTTTTAATTAATTATCGCTTTGACTTGTGCCATGGTCGGAGAATCATACCACTAATGATAATGTGTGATAAACAGTTTCTTTGCGCACCTTTTTAGAAGTTTTTTGTTAGCAAATTGAAGTTCGCAAGGCAGTCGGTCGAGTCAGTTCGCCGGTACGCGCAATTTAATTTTTAAAATCGTTTTGCGTTTGATTTGAATAGTGCAAGTGTGCCTTTTTCCTACCCTACTCTCACCTGATTTGTTGCATTTCGTGTGTTGGGCTGCAAGAATGGAAAAGTAAGTTTTTTTCGATTTTTTTTGCGATATTGCTAATATCGGTAAAGCCTCAATTATAGGAAAATGATTCGTAATCAAAGAATCACAAATTTGTCGCTATTGTTCTATGGGAAATTGATATAGTGACATATATTTTTTTGCAAGTATCTGATATATTTTTACCTTATTTTAACAATATTGTTATAAAAAACACTTCACACACAAATTGTAACTTTTTTGGTTACACAATTGGGTTTTAATTTTATATTCCCAGTTTTAGAGACAAAACTTTTTTAGCAAATTAACACCACAAATATCTGAATGTTTTATAAGCCTGTTTGCGGTAAAAACACTAGACCATTAGTGAACCACGAAAATAATATTCCCCGATCGAACTCACCCTCGTTCGATTCCTGCTTGGTCTGTTTATTCATTTTGTTTTTCCTCGGAGGCTTTTCCGGCGGCATTAACTCGTTGCATTTTTCCAAGTCCTCCTCTGCGAATTTCGTCCTAATAAAGGTCCTGACACATCGATCACTCACCGGCTCGTACATTTTCTCTTATCAATAATCAATTTTGATTATAATAAAAACCAGATATCAATTCACTGATGGAAGTTTGATAGATCTGCAAGAAAAACACATTAATTCTATTACGGTTGGGGTGAATGGAGCCGTCTGACGTCACTGATTGATTTTCTCCGATAATTACCTTCGAAGATTAGTCGTGGCTACATTTTGAGTTGTGAAAGGGGCTCACTTTCTCCGGGTGAATGGTGATTTGACCTTGGCGCGCACCATCGCGTAGACAGCGTGTCGGCGTCGCGACGCTTCTCTTCGCACTGTTTTCATATGGCGCAAAGGGAGCGGCGGGCGCGCCTTGTGGTGACGTGCACCGCCCCTGCTTTTAATCACCTATTTATTTCAGCCACAACTGAGTCAAATTCGACCAATTACAGTACAAGGTGGCGTTTGTAGAGGGGATGCCCCACCCTCTACCAGGTTCACTACTCCGCTTAGATTCGTTTTTAAAAACGCAACATGTGTTTTGAATCGGAATATAATTTTGCTGCCTTTTTTGATGAATTATGTGAGAGAAATTCAAGCAATAGTAACTTGACATGTCACAAAGTGACTCTCTACTTTATATTTTACTAATGGTTCTTTTGACCGTTATTTCGATTTATTGTGGCGGGCGACGTGAAATGAATTATTGAATAAGTAAATCAATAAGTGTTAAAATGCGAATAATGTAAAACGGACGACATGACATTAATGACGTTTGAGTGACACTGTAACAATTACAATTTACTGACACTAACAATTATTTATTTTCGTAATAAATTGAATGAGTAATATTAAATCCTACGTTACACATTTGAGTTGTGAATTATATTATACCGACGTGCAATTCATGCACTGTTCCGCCGCTCTGTTGCATTTGTAACATATTTTTTTAAATTATTATAAGGGTTTAGAATGCATCCCAACAGGCCTATTATTCCAGTCGCAATCAATGAATTTGTTGTTTGACATCAATGACTAGTATAATCTGTTTCAATATCATTTTAGTCATTGCTCCGTTCTATTGTAATTGTGTTATTAAAATCCTTACCAATAAACGTTTGCCACGTCAACAATGACATCAATTAAAGCAGTGAAGTGGGGAGAACTCCGCCCACTGCCACGCCCACTCCCCTGTCCTCATCGTTGATATCACTTTAATTAACCAAGTTCATTTATTTCATTTGTGTTTTATTGATTATTCACGGAATAATAGATTGCGCCGTTCACGTGTCCAGATAAAAGATATGTGTTTACATATTGGTGTTTTTGTGAAATGAGCTCGTGACATTTACGACTCAAAATTTTATAGACGTGTCCGATTTTCTGATAATTTTTTCGTACACATAGTGAATATTTCGTGGCTTGTGTGCGAATTTCATCTGAAATTGGTAATTAATTTTTAAATTTGAAAATTGTGTTTAACCAAAATTGAGTATTGCTTCTAATGCAAATGTTACTTTTGAATATTTTAATTTGAGATTTTGAAAAATAAATTATTATTTTGAAAAATAAATTATTATTTTGAAAAATAAATTATTATTTTGAAAAATAAATTATTATTTTGGCATCACCGTATTAAAATGTTGCTCAATGTTTTATTTACGTTGTTGTATAGGAAAAGAGCACACATATCTATTCTTCTAAATGTTTTCGGTATAATTCTAAATTAGAAATTAGAGACGGAACCTTTGGTGCAATATTATAAAATACAAGGTAAACATAAGAAGGAATTGAAATAGCAAAATATTGTAAAAAAAAATTGAATTAAAAAAATAAAACATGCGATTTAATTGGAAAAGAAATGGGTTGGATAATACTTTCTAATGTAATTTTATTCTGAACCTTTAATGTGACACAACATTATTTTAAACCTGATTGTTTTTTGTAATAAATAATAAATATGTTCCACAGAATTTACAAATAGTCTGAATTATAGTTATCAAAAATTGAAAAGTAAAATGTTTGTTCGGAAAACACGCATCGGTTTTTTTGAAAAATAACAAGGCAAGGTTGGATTTTTACTAAAATAGGAATTTTGTCCAAATTTTTGTGAAAGGAACAACGTGCTAGATTTTTTTGACTTGAAATTATATATTTGTTTTTAACTTATAAATTTTAATACAGACATTATTCTTACTAGAATTCTTTTTCAGGACGTCCATTTCTATTTAAACTATTCTTAAACTTTGTCCCTCAATTTAATTGGAACTATTTAAAAATGCATTTTACAATATAGAGGTATCCCAACGCTGCGGGGAACTAATATTACTCTAAAATGAAAAAATATATCGAGGTGCGGTTTTCGACAAAAAGGAAAATCCATTTAAGAGAACACTCTGAAAATATTTCCTTATATACAGAATGTCCAGATACAGAGGGCGCATCAAAGTTATGTTTTGTTAAATGATACACGCAGTATATTATTTTCGGATTCCTTATCAAAAAATAATTAAATTTATTATATAACTTCAGTTGTTTTCCTAACAATTTCTTTAACAATTTCTTAACAATTAAACCAACAAAAGCCCCTTTTTGAAAAATCGCTGCTTCCAAACCAATGAGAATTTTGGCTTGATATTTTGACAGAAAATTTTCAAATATCTTCTAGTTCATAATGATCAATTCGAATTTTAAATTCTACTAATTTAATATACACAGTTGCTCATGAACGTAAATTGTTTATTTAATCGAAGTTTTCAAATGCAACACCCTGTATATAATGGTAAGAACCCATTACATTTTTGATGTGATTGAATAGTGGAATATGGATAATTTGGAAAATAATAATGGTTAAGAAGTTAAAAAATGATGAGTCATAAGGACGTCATTAGATAGCTTATTTTTAATTTCATTTTTAATGTGTTCGATTTTGACGCGGGTTTGTGGGAGTTATTACACCTATTCCATATGTGTTGTAATTGTTTATTAACATGTTTTGCGAGTTAACAGAAATAAGTTGGGGTTTCAAATCGATTCAAATAGGTGCAGTGCACGGCATTAGGTCTTAAGTCATTCAACTTGGAATGAGCTAATCGATATCACTTTATGCGACGTGGCGTGCAATGTATATTGCTTTTCAAACTTATGTCTCCAAGTACTGGGACAATTTATAAGTGAAAAATGGCTTAATCGTGGCAATTGTATAAATGCTGAAACGGGCAAATTCCATCTGACTATTGATTTATCACTGCGGCCATTTTCCCGCATACTGCAACTCATCTTCCGCATTTTCTCGCCAGGGAGTGCCACTGTGTAGTGTAATCATAGCCATGTGGCTGTTGAATTTTCCTCTGCCACAATACAGTAAGTGTGCACATTCCTCGACATATTACAAAACTAGTCTGTTTCAGCTGAAATGTATCAAATTTACAAAATGAAAGAATGAATAGAATCAGATGCAAGGCACGGAAGATCGTTATTGTTCCTTTACTTGTAGTCTTGTTGATCACTACCGTGCTCCTCATCAATAATACTTTCCTTCGTCGCGTGTTTTACTACTACCAAATCGACTTTTATGGAACTCCCGGAAGTTACCTGTCAGCTAAGACACCAAACGAGAGTTACTGCAACTTCAAGTATGGATTACCAGAACAACTGCTTTATGAAGAGGCGGATTTGTTGTGGCCGCCCGAGGAAAAATCAAAAAGCAAATACAGGGTTTTGAAAAATGTGCTTGAAGCTAGTACAGAGCCAGTGTTTGACGTCACTTATGCCACACACGCCACTCCAGATTTCCTCAACTATCTTGCGGAAATTATCAGGTGTTATTAGTGTCAGTTAAGCTCAACTAACTGAAGGTTGTAGATTTTGGGATGGTCCAATAAGTGTTGCACTTTTCGTCCCAGATTTGGATGCAACTCTGGCAATCGATCAACTGTCTCAACTCTGCACGTGCTCTCCGGAAATGTCTCGCGTCTCCGTTCACTTTGTTTTCCCAACGTCTTTACCGGCTCAAATTCAACACCAAGAAGTAGAGAAGGCGGGCACGTGTCAGGTGTGCGATTCATCCAAGTTGCAGACGTTCAGAAATGTTTATCGTATCATGTATCCGATTAACGTGTGCAGAAACATAGCTCGGAATTGGGCCACAACAAATTATGTCATGGTCGCTGATATTCAGCTGATTCCAAGTGAGGAGTTAGCGTTTGGGTTCATGGAAATGGTTAGGAAAGCTAATCCGTCCCCTCGCGTTTATGTAGTTCCTGTATTTGAAATAGAGGCCCACGATGCCATTCCACGGCGCAAGGACGAATTGCTGATGATGGTTAAAGAGGAGCGGGCTGTGTACTTCCACAGACACGTCTGTTCGCATTGTCAGAAGTTTCCAGGGATTAAAACTTGGCTGGCAACGACCGGCGAAGACGTTAAGGTAATTACGAGAAATTACGAACTGTAATAAGGTCAGTTTTCAGCCGTTCGTGGTGGTCAAACGCGAATATCCGTTTCACAGATGGGAGCCCATTTACATAGGTAGCAAAAACGATCCTCTCTACAGCGAATCCTTGTCGTGGGAAGGACTACAAGACAAAATGGTTCAAGTCAGTTAGTAGGTCATCGCCGACTTGTTCGATTCCTAACACTGTTGCAGATGCTGGAAATGTGCCTTATCGGCTATCAGTTCGTTATTCTGGACGGCGCTTTCTTAGTCCACTGGCCGGGAATCAAAAAAACTAAACACAAATTCGTCCGTTCGGAGCCGTGGAGGGCGCAATTTCAGACCCGCAACTCCCGCCACTATTCCCGCATCGTCAAAGAGTTGAAACGCAAATACCGCGATAATCCTAAATGCAAAGTACAATAATAATCAAACTGAAACTTGTGGTTCCTTATTCGTTTCCTGCATTGTTGTAATGATGAAAATAAACTTGTTCGGAGAAAAAGTGGTTTGTTTTCGATTGCGCAAGCAAATGGAAGCAGTTATACAATTGTGCTTGTGTCGAGAATTACGAGGCCGGAGTTGCACAAGCTGCGCTGAATTATGATACAGACGAAGAATTTAATTAACTTAATTATTTTACTCAAATTTAGAAGCAAGCGTTGATTTTATCACCTGTTTAGTGGAGTTGTAAACTATCCCGGCGCATCCGCCAAAATTGTGCTTAAATAAAAGTGCGTCTAAATGTCCGATTGGTGTTAGATTAATTGGACAAAATGTACGAAATTGTTGTTTACGGCGAGAAGTGTTTGATTAAGCAATCAGAAACCAATAATCTTTCCAACAAGCGGAATCGTCACAGTAAACTGTATTTCTTCCACTCACTTGTTTCAATTAATCTTACAACGCTTTATTAGCTGCTTTCTCTTAGTAATCTCTTTTATGTGGGTTTATTCTGTTGCAGACGACTAATTCAGGCTCTAGCTTTATTTCATACAATTTCCTCCATAGTACAGTGACAGGCAATTCGTTTGTGGCCTTCGAGCACTTCGGGCCTCGCAATTACATGCACTTCTCTATTCTCCACATTTCATTTTTGGAATGTGTTCTTGCGTCGCGTTCGTAGTGCTGGAAACAAATAGACACGGCCGCAATAAATGTCCAGCGACAAGATGATGTGGCAGAAATCTAGGAAATTCAGTCGACGATATTTCCTACTTTTTTGCTTCATTGTTCGCCGTTGATAGAATGTCCGATATTGTATCAGCGGACCGTGGCTAATTTAACGACCAATTTATGTCTTTGCCAGTTACTACAATCGGAATCACAATCACAAACTCGTGGCTTTGCACAAGTTTTTGCTTTTTGATGCGTATAACATATTTTTGCGGTATATGCTCTCAAACTTGTTGCTCGTTGCGTTTTTGTGCCCGATTGAACACATTGTGCCGCTATATTTAGAGCTGGAATAAGCAATATGAATAGGCTCAACCGATTGGTGATGCGCCAGGTATAATGCAATTTTTGCGCGTTTTCTTGCAATAGGAATTGTACATCGGAAGCTGGATCGATACCCAAATTCGCTTACGTAAATGCAAGGTTCAATGCAAAATTAAAGTCAGTGACGTAAGCAGCTTAGCAAAAATCCCGCAACCTCAGTTTCCTCCCAATTAATCTCTCTATTGTTTGGGACTTGATGAATTAACAGTTGTTCTCTTCCAGTCGTGGCTTTTCCGCTTTTATTTATAATGACCCTAATCGGATTTACGTTTGCTTTGAAACCCAAGCTCGAATGAAAGGGCACCTTTTATTCTGTCGTCCTGTCTGAATCGAGAATGCAAAAATGACAATTCCGTCAACTACACAAACCCAAAGTGAAATCGCAGTCCCTGACCAAGGAGTAATTGTGCAGAACTCTGAAAACCAAGCCCGTTACAAAAAATTGTCATATTTTACTTTATTATAGAGATATCGAACATTAGTTTTATTTCAACACATCATTTTTGCATCATCAAACAAAACAAATCCATTTCCTTGATATTTAACTTGAAATTAAAACTAAAGGAATGAGGAATAAGAGTAATGCTGGAATGTGTACATTGACATAATAATAATAATAGATTAAGATGGATTTTCTATATTTTATTGTTAACTAAATTTAAAAACAAACATAAATTTTTAATTAATTTTTAAAAGCAGAATTTACTAGTGAATTTGATTTTGGTACATTCTGATTATCTTCTTTTGCTTCTATACCACGGATTTGTTAATCACTTAGCGGCGGAGCTAAAGAAATCCTACATAAAAGAAAAAAATATCAGAAATACTTACAGATATAAAGAGTGTTTTTTATTAATTTGTCGTCATAGTTGGCGGTTACTATGAGTTTGTGTGAACGGATCATCATTTTTAAAACAATCGCTTCAAATATCGAATTGACGCAAGTGCCTTGAAGTGAATAATTTGGAAAATAGTTGACTAAGAAGAGAGAAATAATGATATGATTAGAATGCTCTTCAAAAATCGACTCGACTGATCCCAAAATATTCATGTGTTCCTTTTGAAAAATTCGATTGAAGTAATGATTTACATTCATGTGCCACCCCTGTACAAAAAAATATAACAATTCAAAATTTAATTTAACCATTTTATAAACTAGACAATAATGAAAATCTTCAGTCAAAATTTCAAGTCAAAATTTTTTTTCTTTGCTTATAGTTTAAATAATACCAAAACAACTGAAGTTAACTGCATAGGACGTTATACAAAGTAGAATAGCTTTTTGATAAGATTTCTGCAAATAGCATAATATAGTAATTGTTCCAATAAAAAAACATGTTAAGCTATTTGTATGTGGACATACTGTATATAAGCACATATTTTCCGAGTGTTCTCTTAAATGCATTTACCTTCTGTCTCGATATTTTTTTCATTTTAGAGAAACTTTACTTCCTTGCCACACTCAGACATGTATATATTTATTCGCCCGGCGCATCCGCCAAAATTTCAATTGGGTCCTCATTTTTTATCTATAATAATTTTGACAAAAATTAGTCATAATGATATCAGTGGAAAGCTATATACCCACCAATATTCCACTTGAAAAATTCAATTAAATTAACAATTTGAATTCATGGACCAACCGATAGCAAAAATTAATAAATAAATAATAAAAATTAATAAATAAAAAAACAATAAGATTTAAGAAAATTTTATACTCGCTCTATTTACTTAGGTTTTTAATTAAATTGGTCAGTCATAATACTTGCCGTGTTTCTAAGGTTGAGTAATCAATTTTTTTTCAAAGGATATTGTTGATATTTGTCTTTCTTGTTCCAATTTCTTAGATAAATCGTAATTCGTTTGAAAGATGAAAGTTCCCATTAGCTGTAATGCTGGAGCTTGATTTGTAAAAATGTGTATTCAGTTTTTTCTAAAAATGTCTGGTTTATATTAAATTTGCTACAATGTTACTTGCGTTTAGATTCAAAAACATATTATTTTGCAGGCAACAGGCAATTTTATAATCGGTTCAAATGAAAGTGTTTTCATAAATAATTTTTATTTCTGTTAGTAATGAATCTTTACAGCATTGAGGAAACTGAGACGAAGACACAAATTTTGGTATAAATAATTTCTGGAATGCACTGTTTAATAAAATCACTTTTTTTAATTCATCTGAAAAAGTTTTATATCTGAAATATCATGAAAAGAGACCCATTTTCATAAGTGGTTTGAGAGGTCGTGAAAACCAGGCAAGAATGTTAAAAATTAGCTGACAAAACGAAAAATTTGTAGTATTAAAAGGGTTGAATATTAAACAATTTTCATAATGGGGCTAAAATATTTTAATATATTTTTTTCAAATTATGAAAAATTAATTAAAATGTTTAAAAACAGTCATTTAAAAAAATTCCATTCTATACTTATTTTTTTAAGTCAGAACTGATACTAACATATTTTCTGGTCGCTCTATAATCCCGTTACATGAGCAATTAAAAGTGCAGCTGGATATAGATTGTTATGCAAATTTAATTATTTTGTTTCAGCCTTGTTTCAGCACCGTAAATCAGTTTTTATGGGAATTGTTTGTTCGGCGAAAGGACGACACAAAATCGTCACTAATTGGAAAATTTATAATCTGCATCGAAATCTGTTTAAATTGTTGCGGATTTGTGCACAAACTTGTTTACAATCATCTCGCAGCTTAATTAACTTGTCTTGCAAAGGTTTATAATTTTAGCCGAAAATACATTAAATGGCTAAAAGCAAAACGTCATCAAACTCGCTTTGTAATCAGTTTCTGTTCATTCGAGATGATCCCGACTTAGCACCCATGTTTCCTCATCATTCGCGCTGCATCCCTTTCCATGGCCAAACAAATCTCACGAAAATTTCACTTGCAAAGAATCAATCGAAAAACTAATAACACTTCGAGGGAGCAAGTTATTCTAATTAGTTGCGCCGCCTCCGATATATTTAGTTCACCCCAGGATCCAATTATATCGAATTACCGAAACGAGATCGAATTCAAGTCTCGCATGATTTCGGCGCAAATTGACGCCAATCGTTCGCTGTGACAATTTTATTTGGGGGCGCGTGAAAAATCGTTTTAAATTGGTTTGATTTTCAAAGTGTTTTGATTCATCGGTTGGGTGCGAGCAAATTTAATCTTTTTGCTGCGCTGTTTTTAGCAGTCTAATTCCATTTCCGCAGGCAAAGAGGAACGTTATGTGCTTCTGTCTTGAATCTATTTCTATGTTTATGGAAGCGGAGAAATTGAATTGGCAGCTGGTTCCCCAGCAAAAATATTTAAAATAAGTTAGTAGAAAGTCGGGTTTAGTTAGGGTGACAGTGATATGCATGGGATTTCAAGAAATGTACGGGGAGGCAAATGCAATTTTCGATAAAATATCCAAAGCTCTGAAGACGCTCCCTGGGAAGGTGACAAAATATATTCACTAAAATATAAGTATAACCACATTAACTACATTGGTACAGCGCAACATTTTTTCAATGTTTGTAAGACAAATATGGTTATGCAATAAAGCGCGTCCAAAAAACAAAATTTATTTTTGTACTTCCTTCTCTAAAATGTCAAATTATACACTGACAAGCGCCAACTGACGTTTTTTAAACAAGACATCGGTTTAATACAGGTTCGGGTGTTTTCAATACTTTATCTGCGAGCGGCTCTCTTTATAGCACTTTATCTTCTTCAGAAAGTCAGGAAAAAATAGTAAAAAAATTCTTTAAGGTCAACCCGAAGTGGTATAAACGTTTGAACATGACATTTTTATCCTCTATATTATGCAGTATTTTAAAGAATAAAATTACTACAAATAAAGAAGTGCTTCTCTCACATAACGTCAAAAAAATTATTGCCGAAATTTAATTTACTATTGAATTTAAAAAAAAATGATCGATTTTTCATATCACAATGCAATGAAAATAAATCCGCCATCGCTGGTGCAATCAGTAACATTTACCTAACATAAAAATATAATTGATGATATAAATAAATATTGAAATAGTATTTTTTCCAGGGGACTCCTCAATAACGTACTGCACTGTTGGTCTGCCATTTTTGGGTCCTGTATTAATTCTAATTTTGCAAGCGTGTTTTGATTAAATTGTTATTTGCTGTCAATTGTTTGGAAAATAGTTTTCTAAGAAGAAAGAGCCACATTATGTACACATTAGTACATTAAATTATTACAATTCAAAATTTGATGTATCTATTATAAACTGGACGATAGTGAAAATCTGTCAAGATTTCAAGTCAAAATTCTCATTGATTTGGGAACAGCGTCACTCTATATGTGGACATACTGTATATAAGCAGATCTTTTAAAGTGTTGTCTTGTGATTGTACTTTCTGACAAAAACCGCAACTCAATATTTTATTAATTTTTGAAGAATCTTACTATCTTACCGCACTTTGTAGAAACACATGTATTTTTATTCGCCCGGCGCATCCGCCAAAATTTCAATCGGGTCTTTATTTTGTATCTGTAATAATTTTAGCAATACCTATAGTCAAAAAATTTATTTTAATTTATTTATACAATTATAAAAATGCAATTTCTATAATAGTCTACAGTAGGTACCTCGAAACACCAAACTCTTTCCGTTTTACTTTTATCGTGTTTTACAAATAAAAAGTTCAGAGTAGACCATTGCATTTTACAATTAGTGTAGAAAATGGTTGAATTCGAGTTGGACAAATTTGATTGAATTTGGAATAAGTCTTTTATTGACAACCGTTTCAAACAGTACAGAATATATTGTGGGGATGAAAAGGTTGGAATTCAATAAATTTTTATAAGGAGCAAAAAAATAAATCGCTTTGACCCGTCAATTTTTTATTTCAAATGCGCAAATGTTGACAAAACAATTAGCTTTGTTATGTCATTTCTGTCAAAGATATAACGTCATTTTCATATATTTTTGAATTGCACTCCTAATTTTTTATTCCGACATTTTATAGAACATGTTTTTTGCATATAAAATAATCAAATTTTTATTAGGTTACATTATGATATTTTTGAGATTTTTTTACGTTCGTTTGTATTTGCCAATTTATTCACTTTAACTATTATCTGGGCTATTATACATAAGTTGATATTTATGTGATATTTACTTTGATTATTTTTTAATTTTTTCACCTTTTTTAAACTTATTGAATTACAAAATAACAAACAAATGTAAATACATTGTGTCACCAACGATTATTTATGCTACAAAAATACCTTAAAAAAAGTTTCTCAAGAATATTGTTATGTAACATTAACATTATTACAATTCTATGGTTTTATATGCAAAAAACATGCTCTTTAAAATGACACAATCAAAAATTAGGTTGCCATTCAAAACAAATATAAATGACGTCATATCTTCCACAGAGATGATATCGATGGCCTCAAATCAATACCTCGAAGTCCGAAATTTGCTCTGAACTTTTTTTCATTCCATACCTCGAATATTTATTCTAACAGTAAACTTACTATTTTTACATATATGGACCATCAAATTAAATTGTCATCTATTTCATTGTGTATAACGAAATATAAACTGACAATCTTACCTAACAAAATTACACAATTTTTTTCAACTGATTGGGCTTACGCGGTTTTGATTTGGGGCCATCGATATACAAAACTCATGACAAAATTTGCGCATTTAAAATAAAAAATTACGGGTATAAATGTTTTTTTTTGTAAAAAAATTATCGAAATAATTCCAACTTTTCAACTGCACTCTGTGTATAGGGTTTTGTGTTATTTCTAAGAAATTTGTTGTCCCAAGAGTTGGTTTGAGCCACAGACAATCAAATGTCAATATTTGGCAGTGTCAAAAGTCTACGCTGTAAAAAAAATAAAACAAAGCTAGATACTGTGGCTTCCTTAGCTTTTGTTTTTTTGCACGTTTTACAGTTTTTATGTTAAATTTAATTCTGCACTATTATTTCCATTTTTTGAACGATTCGTATAATTTTATTTTCTTTCTTAAACATAACGTAACAAAGTAACAACTCTGAATAAACAGTTTAACGCTTAATACAATAGTAGCGTTTGTTAAATTAACAAATGTTCGGATAAAATTATAACATCGCAAGCTGAACGGGGAGACGTGGTGTAATTAAAACAAATCGCGCCTCGTTCCTTTCAATCAGAACCCTGATTTTAAAACAGTTTAATCAACGCTCCGCTATTAGCTTGATAATAAGAAAATGAAACTTTTTTAATGAAAATGATTATATAATTGGAGATGAAGTTACAAAATCAATGCAGTAATGATTCTGGGAATATTTTACATAACACCCTAATTTCGCCTCGGCAAGGTCGATTCGGCGCCAATTATCGACACATGCCTAATAATAAATGGCAAAGAATGCAACAAATTCGTGGGCGCGTGTTCGGAACGCATGCCCTACGGAGGGGAGGCGTTGTCCTGCAGTATAACCGCGCCACGACGTCGAGGACGCCCCATTCATCGTCCGAAATCCACTTGTGACACAGAGAAGCGTCTTTAGTTTAGATTTTCGTTCCAATTATTTCACGTAACTATGAAGTACACTTGGTTGATACTCGCTTCTTGTATGGTGATGGTCCTCGCTGAACTCTTACCAGTGGCTGATGCTGGGCCCTACGTGGACGAGGGTGAGTAATACGTGACACGGAACATACCAGTTAACTTGTTGCCAGATCGCGATTAGGGTAATTACACCATTGGTGTATGTGGCGGACGAGCAACATTTTAAACACATTTTAAGGAAACATTTGTTATAAAAATTCAGTTATACATTTTTAAAATTACGGCATATTATATTTCATTTAAATTTATACTCTTTTATGACTTCTGAATTTTTGTGTTATATTTAAACATAAAATATATACCATATATACAATCGTTTCGATAAATTTATATTACCTATATGTCTTAATTTCTGTATTGTTTTTGTGCTTTAAAAACATTATAAAAAGTTATGTACACTTTTGTTTTTTATATAAAACTTTTATGACTTGCACAACCACTCAGCTTTGATACCATTTAATATAGAATCGCTTTGTTTAAATTTATATTATATTTCTTATATTCTGTGTTGTTTTTTTGTGACTCAAAAACATTATAAAAATGTATGTACACACTGTTGTTTTTTATATGAGACTTTTATGCCTTACACAACAACGCTATTTTACTAAAAATTTGCAGGTTTTGGAGCTGAAAAACTTTTTTGCTTACCTAACATTTTAATAAAAATGTAAATTCCAAATATTTCTTCCATGCAGACTTGTTGGGCGTAAATAAGAAACTTTAATATGTTTCAGAAAATTTATGATAGCCGCATTTAAATACATATTTTGTAATTATAGCCACAATTCGTTGTTTTTGTTGGAAATTATGGTGGATGCGCCGGGTCAACTCGCGATTTGTAGTCCAAATTATTTTTAAGGCAATTTATTAGAAAATTATGTACATAACTGACAAATGCGCCGGATTATTGTCGCTGTTATCTCCACTTATGCTTCCAAACTTTGCTTTCGATTTAGTTGTTCAGTATATACAATCGTTTCGTTTAAATTTGTATTATATGTCTTAATTTCTGTATTGTTTTTGTGCTTTAAAAACATTATAAAAAGTTAGGTACACTCTTGTTTTTTATATGAAACTTTTATGACTTGCACGACCACGCAGCTTTGATACCATTTATAATAAAATCGTTTCATTTAAATTTATACTATATTTCTTATATTGTGTTGTTTTATAGCCCCAAAAAACATTATAAAAATGTATGTACACACTGTTGTTTTTTTTATGAGACTTTTATGACTTACGCAACCAAGCTATTTTACTAAAAATTTGCAGGTTTTGGAGCTGAAAAACTCTTCTGCTTACCTAACATTCTAATAAAAATGAAAATTCCAAATTTTTCTTCCATGCAGGCTTGTTGGGCGTAAATAAGAAACTTTAATAAGTTTCAGAAAATTTATGAAAGCCGCATTTAGATACATATTTTGTAATTATAGCCACAATTCGTTGTTTTCGTTGGAAATTATGGTGGATGCGCCGGGCCAACCCGCGATTTGTAGTCCCAATTCTTTTTAAGGCAATTTATTATAAAATTATGTACATAACTGACAATGCGCCGGCTTAATGTCGCTGTTATCTCCACTTGTGCTTCCAAACTGCGCTTTCGACTTAGTTGTTCAGTATCAAATGTCTATTAATGATTTGACCCAATCCCGCGCCCGCTAGAACAACGATAGCGTACGTGTTTCGTGAAATTATTCGCATTTAGCATCCGCTAACAAGGAAAGTGCGCAAACTTCCCTAATATATATTCCAATCTGACCGGCTTTATTGAAATTTATGGAAAAATATACAAGACTGGATTTTGCAGACGGCCAAGTCATATCACAAGATAATACGATGTAAATCACTCGTTGCTTGTCATTCCGGGTTCGATTTTACAGCGACATTTATTTCGCTCAACTTTCTTCGAGTGTTCGTCAATCGGAAGTGGGTGAAAGACAATGACTGAGTGTCTGGTAGATGAACACAATTTCTCCGATAAGAGCAATCGATCTGTTGCTTTAATTAGAAGAGGTGAAGGTTATCGACTCGTTACCTAAGTTGTTCATTTCATATTCGGTTTATGAAATGCAGCAGAGAGTCTCTCAAGAGACTGCTTGCGAACTTGAACAACTTTCAAGCTTTCGTAATTCTTTGCAACCCCAGCTTGCAATATAATTATTCACAGCTCGTTCGCAGCACTGGCAGCCCAATTTGTATTTCTCTAGCAATTAGTTCAGACGAAAAACAATAATTGCTAGCGCTGATGTAAGCGTTTGGTTTGTTACAGAAGAGGGTCTTCCCTCGGACGACGACTACACAGAAAATGCAATCGACCGTCTTTTGCAATCGGCACAGAAGTGAGTATAAAGAAATTTTTTCCATCGCTTCGTAGCAGCTTTTCCACCCACGTATTTAATTGTCGTTTGAAATTAGAAAGCAACCGCGCGTTACGAACTCAATTAAGACACGAAAGGGACTTTTTAATTAGGTAGTCTTGAGCGCAACAATGGGGAAAATGTAGCTTAATGTAAGAAGCTACTTAACGCTTTTAATGGAAGATTGTGGAGGTGCGAGTTGAATGGTTAATTTATTTTCAAGGAAGTGGTGCGTTTGACTGGAATATCATCCCAGTTTTTGCCGGTTGGGTTTTAATGAGTCAAAGCAGACGACGTTTGTAAAATCTTTGTTAGTCCGTACAATTTAGAAAAAATTTAATTTCGGGCGAGGTAATCTCTTATTTGCTGGCTAATAACGGTTCTGACATTAATTAACATTATTTAAAATCACAGCGTTTCTATTTTAATGAACGTAACGCGATTTGTTTTAATTACTTTGCACCTTTAGTTTTATTGCCTCATTTGTTACTTCAACAAACGACTGATTTGTTTATTAGGCACGAATTTTTTATAAACAAATTTAACAAATACGAAAAATATTCACGTCACGTTTGGAAGTTTGATAAAACAAACTCCAATTGCTAGTTCCGTAAACATACGAATATCGAAATGGAATGTTTAATTCTCCCGTTCAACTTATTCAAATTTAAAACCAACATATTTTATATTGACTGATATAGGAAAACGATTGCTGTTTACTCAGACCGTATTTGAAAAATTCCAAAAATAAAAAAATACAAAATTATGGGACATTGTTAAATTTGGTAAATTTGAATAAAATTTACATTCACGCAATTACAGTTTCATTACGGTTGCTCAAACTTTAGATGTTTTAATTTGTTGTCTAAATATTTTAATATTTTTTGTTTAATATTTTGGCGGTGCCTCGCTTACAATATTTTAGTTGTAGTTGTAGAAATAATAATTGAAATTATTGTAGTTAGGAGTAAAATTTTGATGCATGCGCCGGGCCAATATTTTATTTTATTATTTTCTAATTATGAATAATTTCAGGGTACAAATATGGTTCAGTCTACTACTTAACATGTTAGCAAATTTTATTGCAACTTTAAGTACAAGAATAACATACAAATAAAAGGATGTAAATTTGGTGGATGCGCCGGGTCAATATTTTTTAAATTCATATTGATAATAAATAAATAAAAATTAAATAAATAAATTCAATTTTGCTCATTTGTACATTTATTGAACTCTATGAAGCGTGCAAGAAAATCGATTTAGCAGAAGGAATTTCGTTTTTTTGTTTAATTATTTACAGCCTCATCGTTAATATGACAGGTGTCCAAATAATGTCCAAACCTCTCTTGTTTTTGTATGTGTTCAAACCAACGTCTAGATGTAGAATTTGTTAAAAAACGCATAATGCAATGTTGAGAATTTTTAACAATAAAACATGTCAAAATTCTTCCATGGCTTACGCAGCTTATTTTTATTTTTAACATAGTATTATTTTAAATTGCTGTCAGCAGAATAAAATGCGTTTTTTACACAACTCATTACACTAATAACCCGAGTTTTACTTAATATTCTGTGCACAATTTTCCTTGAAGTCCAATCAAGATCAATAGAATGTCTGATTAAATATATGTTCTAAGAATTGGCAATCAACAAAAAAGCAATCTTCGCTGCTTCCAACTGCTCTTCCTTAACAACCTCAAATATAAATGCATTAAGTAAGGGATTTCTATCTTCGACTAATGTTCAGCTTTTATTTGAAAAATTATGTTCCTAACAATCCAGGACAAGCAACAAACTTGTTTAAAAGCTCTTAATGCTTTTAGCAAACTTGATTATGACCAACTGGAGGGGTTTTGTATTGTTTTTTATATTTCCTCGACAGCGGCACTGCTGCATGTTTCAGTACATAAATGACCGTAAATTTTATTTCATTCTGTCGCCCTTTGCGTTGTTTTAGTGTTGAGTGTTAAAAACTAGCCCTCCAATGCAATAAAAGTAATTTGTTTGCTTTGACCTACTGTTTTTGTGATAGAAATCTAGCGTGTAATTTCATTGCGTTGTAATATACTGCGTAAAAAAGGGATTTCCAGTAGCACATGGAGTTTTGTTTTATTTTAATTTTTACAGTGTAGTCGTTTGACATTGAGATTTTATTACTTATTTTTATAAACTCATAACGTTTATAAACGGATTACAATTTTTTTTGGAAAATGAACCTAAACATACAATATTTGCTTATTTTAATGGGGAGCAAGTTGTTGAGTTATTTATTTCCAGGATAAATTATACAATAATCTAAAATTTTAAAAATTTTAATGATGCTGTGTTATGTTACCGCTCCAAACGTATAGAGACACAAACATTTCTAATTTAGATACTTTTATTATTATTGCAACTGAACTCTGAACTGTCAATTGCCAATTAGCTATTCCTGTCATAATTTTTTCGAACTCGTGTTTTTTCGTTTGCGTGTTTTTTTTTTATAACTGCGATCTTTTTTGTTTTCGCCGTTCGTTAAAAGTGTACGTTAAAAATATCACTCTTTTTTTCTTAAGACTTGTGCGGAAAATGACGCATTATTACAATGAAGTGGTACGAAAAATTTTACATTAGATTCCACAGCATCTTTATTTATAATGACTGTAATACAAGAAGTCATTATATTTTATTTCTTTAACATTAAAATCGCTTCTGAAAATGCTATTTTGCGTATTGTAAGATAAACTGCTTTCAAAGCTATCTGTCTGAAATAGTATAATGAAAATAACCGAACAAACGTGTAATAATTTAATAATTGCATTTTACAATAAATGTTCTAAATGCTGACCATTTATTTCTCGACAATAAATAATTCTATGAACGAAGCTCCTTAACACATTGAATGACTTGTTGGGAGTAATGCTGCCAATCTCTTCTCTTATTCTTTGACTCAAATCCTCAGTATTAAGTGGTCTTGTTGCATAAACTTTTAGAATTGAAGAAAATTCCAAGACTTCACTACAATAATTGTCTCAATAATTAGTTTTTCTCGCTGAAGAAAAAAGATTAAAAGTAGCATATCGTTGAATTCAGAAAAAGATGGTCTTTCCAAGAAGATTATTTTAAATGTTGCTACTTAAACAAATAAATTGGCTTTGTATTTCGAAAACAAATGATGGTGAGATCATAAAAAAATTACAGCAAGTAGACATTATAAACATTCTTTATTATATACAGGGTGATTCACGTGGAGCGTTTAAGTGAACATTTACCGTAAAAATAGAATGTTGAAATTTGGTGCATGATCGATTCATATACCGGAAATTGACATCAACTTTGCCATTTTAAATGGCAACCTCCTATTTTTAAGTTAATATTGATTCGATCGATCAATTGTGAATCGAGTAAAAACGGATTGTTGTTACTTACTATTTTTTTACTAATATTTTAAATTGTATGCTAAAATTTGAAAATTTATTAATATTTTTAAAAATTGATATCTTAGGAACCATTTGAAGGATTTGAGTAATTCTTCTTTCTGCCGATTCGTATGATTTCAAAAAATAATTCGAGAGTGCATGCGAATGCTTTTTAATGTTTCAGGAGGTCGTTGCGATTTGCCGAAACTTAATATAACAAAATAACAATTAATATTTCTTTATTTGTTGCAGATAATACAGTGTTTTTTTGTCGTTTTGCATAACCTTAGAGCTTAATCTAAAGGTACTTTTTATACAATTTGCATGTCTCAATATTCGTTCAGATTAGGGTTTTTGCTCAAACCTGTCTAATAGAGCGCACAAAAAAAAGGCCTGCAAAGGCCATTGAAACTAGCTTTTGTTTCATTTACACGTGACTTTTGATAGGAACCGCCAAAGCAAAAATTGTTCAAATCAAACGACGTCTAAACTGACGCCTAGAGGTGGAATTATTTAAAAACGACCCTAAATGTAACTTAAATGTATGTCGTTTCCCAGACTTAATTTTAAATGTTTCCATCTCAAGCTCAAACAGTTTCTACACTTAAACGAATTCTAAGTGATTCCATGGCCTATTTTGAATCCTATTATTTTGTACGCCCGTTACGACCAACGGTTTGAAAAACATTTTTTATTAACAATTTATGGAGATTGTTTAATTTCTAATAAAATACTGCTTTTTGAAATGTAATTGATGCTTTCTGAAATATAATTGATGCTTTCTGAATTACACTTGGAAAAGGTGTAGACATAGTTTGAGCCAATTTTTGTTTGACAGTCAATTATCATGATTTGACAATGCCAAAGATTACACTGTAAAATATAGAACAATACTAACTCCACCGTTATTACTGATTTATAGAGAATTTAATTTATAACGAAATTTATTTCGTAGGTTTTTGTTAGCTTCGTAGCGAACTTAGTTGCGATTTAGCGAACAAGAAGGCGTTTATTTCATCAAAATTTGTTTGTCAGGTGCGGTCTGAGCCGTCGAAGGTTTATCGCAGATTGATGTTTGGAAAATTGTAACACAACCCAATCCCAAATCCAATCTATTAAAATACAAAAGCTTTTAAGTGTCAATAAAACCCGGCGGCACAAACTTTACGGGCTATAAAGTGTGTACGTCGCTGGTATTAATCCAATTACACGCACGCATTTCTTTGGCCGTTCTTTGTAAAAAATGGTCAAAAAGTCCGCTGTAGAGGTCGGTGTGTAGAGTAGCGCAGTGGTTCGATGTGGTTGTAAGCGATTTCTAATTTCCTTGCAGACGTTCTTCCTTAATTTACCTTTTCAGACGAGCTTGCGTTCGAAGAGGAGGCAACTGCGACCATCGCCCCAACGACTGCTGTTATAACAGCTCGTGCAGATGCAACTTGTGGGGCTCCAACTGTAGGTGTCAACGCATGGGTCTGTTCCAGAAATGGGGCTAAACCCATGCCTTAAGACCCCAACGAAATTCGAAGCAGCCTCGCCTGACGCGCGTTTAAAGAACTGATTTTCTAGTAGATAATCGGGCGGACCTGCTTCGGAGTTCGCCACAAACAAAACGACTTTCGGCGCGTTCCAGGATACGATTGCATGGTTTGAGTTTTTCAGTTTCAGTTCCGATCACACCGATAATGAGCAAAATAACGATAAAAACGAGCGATTTATTTTTGATACAGTTTTGAGTTGGGGCTTTTTTGATTTGGTTCATGGTGGTGTTTTGACAACGACGTTTTGGGGAGGTTTTCGCATACGGACATGACGGAGGAATTTGGCACAAATTGCTGCTGATTTGTTCACTCGAGGAATGATGGAGGTTGGGGTTTGTGCCGAGTTTCGCATCAGCTGCTCTCCCATTAAGGGTTTTTCCAGCCACACCCTTAATGGGAACGCATGTCTGAGTCTATTCTAGTATTTCTATAATATGACTATATTGTAATTATGTATGTATGTATAGATGTCATTATTGAGGCGATATCTGCGGTGATAGTGATAAAACCGCAGAGATGACGCCACCTAACATTGTTGTTAGCGATTTGAATCCTATATAAAATGTTTCTATGTGAAAGGGTACAACATTCAAATGATTCTGTCAATACTAAATATATCAATTGGCCTAAAGCGTTTTTTATTGCTGCCCAATCCTCAAACCCACGCCCCTTTAAAATTAACCGGAAAACTTCGCACCAGTTCGTGCCTTGCGACTTTCCCAAACTCCATCCAACTTTTTTGACATCTGTTCATTTTGTTTTCTATGACTTATCTGCAAACACTCGAACGAGCGGGCAAATTAGTTTCGTGTCGAAAACTAGATCAATGGCGTCTAGACCTCCCTCTTATTCACGAGGTGCTTGCAATTAAGGCCTGAATTAATTACCTACCGCAAGTGACTTCAGAAGGGCTCAAAAATAAATTGCTTTCGCGTTTTACACATTCCCTAATTTTCCAAATATGGCAAACTGGAATTTCAGCTTTTTATTTAAGAGGGAAACTAATGGAATTTGATGCACAAATATTACAAATATGCACGTCGTTGCGAAAATAAATTTTGACAATGGTTTTGCAGCTAAATTAATAAAGAATACTAAAATTAATGGTGATATAAATATCCACGAATTAGTCTTTTTTTTTAACTTTGGAAACTTGTCCTTTTGGGAAACAAGTAAAACTCGCATGCGGCCAAATCTGATTAAAATGGAGGAGTTTAAGCAAACTAAAATCGTTTTAGAGAGACAGAGAAAGATGAAGTAATTCTACAAAACTACGAAAAAAACTGTGGTCTTTGAATGCAAATTCGTTTGATCAGTGTCTGTAAAATGTGCTTGTAATATATTTTTATCTAAACCGCCAGGGAAATTTGAGACACGGGTAAAAGACAAACATTGCTAACCATAAACTTCGTTTAATAGTGTTTAATCTTACTCCACTCATCTTTTTTTTTAAGACGGAAGAAAACTCCTCTTAAATACCACCTAAAATACCCCTCTTAATATTTGTGAACTTTGTGAACTTTACAAATTATAAATATAAATTAAATTAAATTAAATTAAAAGAGATGAAAGAAAGTTACTTATAAATGGGCCTATCTTCCCAAATTTTGTGGGAATCGACTTGGTAGCAATGACAATTCAGATTTCACACATATTCCAATACTTTGACCAGAATGAAATCTGAAATGTTGGTATCTATTGCTCGACTTACAAGTGACTGCTGTAATAAAAAAAAAACAAAGCTATTGAGCAGAAATTTTTAGAATACGTTAAGATATGTGTTACATGATAAATTTCACGTCATTTTTAAGCTCTTCTATCTGCGCGTTCGATGCAAGTTCAGTCTTGCTACTTCATAGTCAGACCTCGTATAATTACGTGGTTGCTACAAATATTTCGGTAAAATATATACCGTGATAGTAAAAAGTCCCGGAACTGTTATTTAAAAAGTAATTTTCTTCAAATTCGTTACTAATATACAAGCTGTCTTAGAAATAATGGCATTAATTTTAAGCAGTGGTATAACTTGCTACAAACAAACAATTTGTTTATAATATTTTATTTTCTTTTTTCTGTTTTTTTTTTTAAACAGAAAAAGGAAGCAAGAATTCAGTGCTTTGCAGAATAAAAAACAACTTTCAGAAATCATATAATTTTTTTTTAATTCTGAAGAACGCCATAAAACAAAAATTAAAAACGCAAAATCAAGATATCTTTAAAAACTATTTTTATACTACAAAAAAATCTTAAAATTGTGCTAAAATCTACAGAATTTACAGACATTTTATTAATCGATTATACATAGATATTACTTCCAAGTGATAACGGAGCAGTAAGAATAAAAAAATTGTGTTAATATTTCTAAAAATAGTGTTTATTCTGCATCCGGAAATGTAAAAATATACTGGATGTCTCACTTAAAAAACACATGTGGGAAGCATTTTATTTTAAACGGGAATTGAAAAACAAATAGGTATTCAACTTCATTATTTGGAACTTTGTAACCATACATGCAGAGTGATCATAAAATTCGGAACAGAATTCATACATTAATTATGTAATGTTTTTGCGAAAAACGCTTGAACACGTCTATTTTTGTTTTTAAATTGCCTTATTTTGACGTAAAAATTTTGTTGATGACGTCATCTGCTTTTGAACTATGACATCAACTTCATCTCTTTTTAAATAGCAATTCCCAATTTTTGTTCTTGTTTTTCAATGCACTTTCTTGAAAAAATGTCTTGAAAGTAGTTTAACTTTGGGGCATATTTCTTTAATTGATGGCTATATATATTTTAAATTAACGCACCTGGTTTTGTTACTTTATTTATAACATAACAATATAATTAAATTAGATATGGTTGGTTTTTGAAAATTATTCGAAATTTATTGCTATTTTTAATTTTTTCTTCAAGTAATAAAATTAATATTTTTTAACGTAAAACTTGTAATTATCTCAAAAAAATATAAACTTTGCATTACAATTTTTTTTGAGATAATTACAAATTTTACATTAATAAATAAATGTTTTAACTTTATTATTATTGTTGAATAAAAATTGGAAATTGTATTAATAAAAAAAGTTGGGGGTTGGAATTTCAAAAAATTGAAAACGATGTTAACTTTATAATCACTGTACCTATAAGCGTACAAAATTTGAAGAAAATTATTTTTTAAATAACAAAAGTTTTCGACCGTTTTGTGATTTTAAACCAACTCTGTATGTAAAAAAGAAGGAAGCTTTAAAATAATTAACTACGCTGATGACTTGTGGCTAGACAATTGTTGTAGGTATATCAATCAGCATTGACTATTTTTCGCTCTTCTAAATCGGTTCAGCAATATGACCAGTGAAGCCAAAAACGTACCACGAATATAATCGTCATATAATCGCGTCATACAAATTTAAATTCTTGGAACTGCTTAAAGCCGCAACAAATTATTTCAAAAATCCTTGTATGACACGAGAATGCTCACGAGCCAAATTCATTTTCATTTGCAAATGTGACCAAATGGTGAAAGACAAAGCGTGTTTCCAAATTTAGTTAACACGACATATCTCCCTTATTAGGTTTCAATTTATAATCGAAAATTATGAGGGTGCTATTTCATAAAAAATAAGAGTTAATATGTGTGAGGGGAGAATTTGAGATGCGATATTTAAACTGTGATTTAAGGGTCATTTCAGAATAAAATTAACTTATTTTCATTTTACTTAATGACAGAGATGAGTCCTGTTGACTGAATTGTGTGTGGGGCGTGGCATAATAAGTAACAATATGTACAAATGCAACTAACAAAATTGAAAATGAGTTTGTTTTTGTATTCATCATATGGTCCTGATCTTGACCATCAAATTACATTTTCTTCGCGGTCTGTAACACTTCTTGTCACGTAAAACCTTTACCTCAGACGACAGTGTCAAATTTCACCCGGAACAGTATTTTGCAGAAAAAGATAAGGTGTTTGAAATGAATCCTGAAAACGCCTGGTAGATGGTACATGTTTTAACATTACTAAAAAAGTTATTTATTTGTAAAAAAATATTTTATTTAACTGAAAAATTGAATGAGGAAGAAAACGAAGCAATATAAATTGATAAGAACGTTGTTTTATGACCATTTAAAGGAACATCTTCTATTAGCTTCTTATTCATCATAAACTTTATGACCGCAAGATACGGCGTTTTCAGTTTTGCCGTAAAATCATTTCCACTTACTCGAATACCCCGAGCCGCACAAAACACAATTTAATGCCCCGTCGAATGATAAAATTACACAATCATAAGTTAATCGTATCGATAAAAAATATATTAGATTTTATGGGGGTACTCAGCTTGCAGACTAACTTCTCTGATTAAATTTGCTTCTTGAGTGGCTTTTATAACGTTTCCACAAATGAAAAATAAATTAAAGAAAACAACGAATGAAACGTTGACCTAGTTTACGTGTCTTTGTGTAAACAACCTTTAATTTTTGTTTCAGTTTGAAATTTATGGCGTTTGCCGAGCAAGGCAGCGTCTTTCATTCATTATTAAACAGCACGCATTTTGTGCTTTGTCTTCAAATGATGGCGTTTTCAATTAAACTACGTGGGTTTGGGAAAGCTCTTTCTACTACTACCAACAATACGGCAATATATTCGTAAAATTTGTTACTTATTATGCAAGTTGAATAATATAATTCGGTTCCGAAAACTTAAATTTGGAAGCAATTTGACCAATAATTATCGTGAATGTTGTCCAATGCTTGTCCCAAAATCGATTTTCGTCATTTTTAAGTTCTTCAATCTGCGCGTTGTGTGCAAGTTTAATGTTGCTACTTCATAGTCACACCTCGTATACGTGGTTACTAAAATATGTACAGGGTTAGTAAAAAGTCCAGAACCGGTCAACAATTTTTTTATTTAATTTTTTTTATTTTGGTACTTTTACATATACATATTGGTAGTTGTAAACAAGCAATTTTTTTATAATATTTTCTTTTTTTTTAGTTTTTCGTTGAGCAGGAAATGCTTCCTAGTTATTTTTTTTAACTGGGACACCCAGTTATTTTTAAAGAAATATTAAAATAATTTTTTATGCCATAAAAAGCCTTAAAAACGCAAAATCATTTTGAGACTACTAAAAATATTCAAATTGTGCTAAATGCTACAGAATTTACAGACATTTTATTGATGGATTTTAGCACTGCCATGTGCCAACTGAGCAGTAAGAATAAAAGGAGTACTGTTAATATTTCTGAAAGCAGCTTTTTATTCTGCATCCAAAAATGTATAAATGTAAAATATAACATAAGTACGAAGCATTTTCTATTAAACGGAAAGTGAAAAAAAATCAGATTATATGTAGGTATACACAAATTTATTATTTGCAACTATCCATACAATATTCGTACAAAAATTGAAGAAAGTGACTCTTTAATTAACGTAGTTATTTGACCGTTTCGGGACTTTAGACTTTAGGCTGTATATAAAATAAGAATGAAGCTTCAGAAAAATTAGCTACACTGATGATTTTTTAAAAAATAATATTATTAATGAATAATATTATTTCGTATCAAGAACTTGATATTTGAAATAATTTGACCAATGAGAAAAGAGAAGAAAAGTGAAAAGATCAGTGCAAGCTCGAACAGTTGTATATTTAAAAGGGCAAAAGATACATTACCTTTATTCCAGTGTTTTTTCTTGTTCCTTGTGGTGAAAAAAATGCGGGGTCGGCGTTTCGTAACACTTGAAAAAGCTGAGAAAGCTTTCAAGTTACATGTTTTGGATATACCTCGTTCCGACGATTTGAACGAGTTACTTAAACGTTTTCTCTTTTTACACTTAATTCCATTTTTTTTAGCGCAATCCATGTAATTTTGCAATTTACTTACAATTACATTTTCTGTTTTAATTTTTTGGGATTTCTGAAAAAAAAATAGGCTCCAATTGTTTATAATCTAAATTTTACAAATTTTTATGGAATCCTAACCACTACAAAAACAAAACGAGGCCGCTCAGGCATATACCTAACCACTTTGAAATTCGTTAGTGTTTAAAAATTTTGACTATGAGCTAGAGAAATTTGAGATTTAGTTCTCTGTTCCCAACTGTTTCAGACACGATAGATAAGATATATAGTGCCTTAAACAAATTTCTTTTCCAAGCGCTAGTTTCCTCGTTTTTGGGCACCTTTGTAATTGACAAATGTCAAAGGTCTACACTGTAAAAAATAAAACTAAACCTGGGCTTATGAAGCAATTCACCCGCTTAAGTGGAAGATTACGGGACGACTTTACTTTTATTAAAGTTTCTTGAACGTCACACCTGCATCCCGAAACCAATTAAAAAGATGGCGATTGAAACAGAATCCGCAAACAACCTTCCGGATCAATAATTCCGAGTCAACAAAACGCAATGACTCAAACCTCTAATGCAATTGTTCTAATTTTAAACAATCGCAGTCGGCATTTAAACTTTGCTCTTTGACCCATTTTGACAATTAGAAATTGGTGTGAAACCGGGTCGCCTAAACGTGCGGAAATTAATTAGAACGTAGTCACCCCGTGTGACTCTAAAATCCTAGTGTTTTATTGGTTGCAGGCCAGATGTTCAAAATTGTAAATTATAAAGTATAATTCGCATCAGAATTCACAACAGACATGTTATGGCATGTGGTGCTCATTGCAGCCCAACCCCATGCATATTAATAAGGGTGTGGACTGAAGAAGTCGCCCACCGAATCATCTCCTAAGCAGTGAACGTAAACAACCTTGGCGAATTCGAGTCAGTGACCTATCGATGATGACTTTCACGCAGGTCTATCTGCTGAAAAATGGACAAAGAGTCGGAGAGTTAAGTTGTTGGAAACGTGCCGGAATCTTTACTGAAAAAACCGGTTCCTGCACCAACCGTTGCTCTTTAAACACTTTTAAAAATTTAAACAATCAATTGATCACTTGGATCGTCCGTTATTCCATGGCGTCACTATAGAGATTTATGTACAAGAACAGGCCGTCTCTTGAAAGCTGGAAATATGACGATTTTTTATGAAACAGTGCTTGGAAATTGGATTTAGAGTGCAGAGAGAATTGAAAAACACAATGCTTGGAAGTGATACATCTGAGGTTTTACACGCACACATCCGCACAGATTTCCTGTTGCTAATTAGACGAGAATTCCAAACAAAAACTATTTAGGTTGAAGTGTCTTTGATTCATTCATTAAAATGCAGAATTTTAGTGGTGTTTTCCAGCCGCTTGAGTTTAATTGGAGGCAAAGTGTGTTGGCATTTTGAATGAATAAAAATGCAATGAATATAATACAAAGACAGCTTGTTTTTATGGTGGTTTTATTGTTCGTGTACAGTTAGAGGCCGCAATTATACCTGACTTTGAAACTAATAAGAGTCAGGATAAATAAAAACACGTCGTCGTGGCTTATACCTGGCTACGTTTGAATTGCATGAATTGTAAATAAATAAGAAGATTGCATCGGTTGCCCGTTGGGATTTGTTATAAAATTGCTTTAATTGAACATGACTTCTGCTTGGGTGATTTAGTCGTCTCACCATTGTAAGACGCGAATAAAGAGGGTCCATTTGGTTTCAACTTAAAAATATATTGGGATTCAAATTTTAATTGGCAATTGCATTACGTAATTGAGTATTGAAAATGAACAAAAATGCAGTTCCCGCCAAATTTTAGATAACATAACACAATATCTATCTATCCATGTCAGTATGTCACACAAAATTGGTCCAATCAATCTTGTCTTAGCAAAATCCATCTCAGCAACATGAGTTTAATATCATGCGTGCAAAAATAAAACTAGACCGCGTAGGCATGAGAGCACTTTCAAAGTGTTTAGAATGTAGAAACATTTTGACACTGAGTTGGAGACATTCGAATAAAGTTCTCGGTTGTCAATTGTTTCGGACACGATATATCTTAAAATATTTTTAACAAGGCGACGGTTTAGGCATTTTTTGAGCAAATTTTTGGTTGGCAATTTTTGTCAAATGTCATGATTTGACGACAATAGTCCGCTCTGCAAGAAATAAAACAAAAGCTAGATTCCATGGTATTCTGAGCCTCTATAGATTAAAGAGTGTCCCCCAAAACAACCCACGAAATAAATTATTAGATTTTATAGTTTACACTAGAATTTGCCTCATTATCAAGAACAAAACTCTAGAAATAAAAAATAAAAATGTAAGAGGTTTAGTTGAGCGTCTGAAAATAAAATGTTTTTCATATATGAAGATATAAATAAATAATCATTTCAGTCATAACGTCCGTGCCATTTAAACTTTATTTCAACGACGGCACATTTTGTTTCGAAACTAATTTATACGTATTTTTAAAATTCATTTTTGATTATAGTGGAAAAATATGGGACTTTGCTTGTGTTATTTGTAAGAACTCATCTTCAGAGATAGTTACAGCAAGTGTATAAATAATTATTTTACTTCAATTTTTTGTTAGCAAATTTACTTTCATGTTTTCCAACCGATAAAGCTCTCTACAGCGTTACGAACTTGAATGAACGAACACGAACTGAAGCGATTAACACAAATTTACAAGAAAAGCAATCATGGAGAGACAAATAAATAAACACAATAAAGGAGTTGTTATTTTTTAATTGACTTATAAGTTGTTGTTGGGCTTAAGCACCCAGTATTATAGAACTCGGTTTCTTTTGAGTGATTAAAAAATTTTGTTTTTTTAACAAATAGATATCTTTCTATCATTTTTGTGTAAATTATTGTGTTGTGTAAATTAAATACACTAATGATTAAATTTATAATGCCTTTTTTAGAATAATTTCCACTCGGTTCAGTCGGTATTATTTCTGTCTGATGTCAAATGTTCGTTTTGCTAAAGTGGCTTGTTCAAAACGTAAAAAAAATAGTATTGCGGATTTTTGCTGGGATTTATTTCAAATTTTATAATTATTATTAAATATTTCTGTATTTTATCGAATTCCTAAGCCAATTAATTCTTCAAACGAAGACGATTTACATAAAAGCAAAAACATACTTATAATATACCAGCACGTAAATGTCTGTTTTTAAAAAATTTTCACAAGTTTGATGATGCCGGTTTTATTTATTTTTATTTTTCTTATAGCTTTTATTAATTACTACTACTACTTTCTCCAGTTAAAGTGCAGAATTACAGATCGGCCCTCAATCTGCCTAAAGTAACTGGCATTTCTCGGATTTACTAAAATACAACAGACAATGTGCACTTTGTCTAATTTATTTATTTATTGTATTTCATTTGGGAGAGGTTAGCTGACAAATAGGAATGCAAAAAAAATCTATTTAGATAATTGTAGACGAATATTCGAATGAAATTATTTAACACAAACTTTTTACATCAAAAGAATACAATCAATATATACTCTAAATGAGTGTCTCAGTGATGCCAGTCGCATTGGATAAACAATGTCACAATGTTTGAGTTAAATTTTTTGGAGTTTTATCCGTAAAAGAAGTTTGCTGAACAAATCCTTGTTACTTGAAAATAAATGTACAAAATCTGCTGGAAGCAGTTTGTGTATTAAAGTCTACGTTCTCCGGTGACTTGCCGCAGACAAAGTAATTTATTATCTCACCAAAAAACGCTACAGAAGACTGATCTTCAAAACAAATCGCGCTTATTAAGCCAGCACTTTACAACAAATATTTTCATTTTACATCACGACATGATATTTTAATATTTACTCGCTGTCTCGATAGCCATTGTGCTGTCCAAATTTCAATTAATTTGTTTGTGATCGTTTTATGAAATTGTGAAAAGCTGTTGGAAATGTGAAAACAAAGTAAAAATGAGAAATTTTATTTTATTTTAATTTAAGCTGCACTGCTTTTTTCCATACTTTTCCCAGATCTTCCCGATTTTTTTTCAATTGATAACATTTAATTTAGTTATTTCCATCATGGGAGCAAAACAAACGAAACAAAAAAAGAATTACGCATATCCATTGTGCGAATCGTGAGTTATGGTCTTGGGTTCATACAAAAATCCCACTTTCCGTTTCGCCCCAATTTTCATATTTTTCGGCAACTTTTCCTATTTTTCTTTACTTAAAAACCTTATTCGGACTATTACGAACATTAAAAAAATAAATTAGCCAAATCGGTCCAGCCGTTCGTAAGTGATGCGCTTACCAACGAACCAAAACAGTTCGTACGATTTGCGCGAATTCGTTTATTCTGCACTAGTTTTGCGTTTAATTTAATTTTACTCACGACCCATTTTTTGTTAAAATCTTTGTAACGTATTTCGTAAATTCCCAGTTTCTACTGTATGTAACTACTTAAACTGCTACAAATTAAGATATACACTGCCTCAATAAAGTTAGGGATATTTCTGTTTAGACTTGTTACAAAAGAATTATAACCAAAATAGGAAGTTTTTGGAATCCGCCAAAAACCCATTCCATTTAGGCGAAATGAATACTAAGAAAATGTTATATCCCATCACAATATATTTCTCATTTTCATTTTCTAATTCAAAAATTTAGCAATATTCCTAACTTTATTGGGTCAGTGTAATTATAAACATTATTTATTGGCACCGATTTGTTCCCACAATTTAATTTCGAGAATTATATACAGGTGAGTCATTAGCGCGGCATCGGTCCATACCTTCTAAACCATGTAAGATTCAAAAATAATGTTAATACAATTTGTACACCGCTTGTCTGGCAGCACAACCTAAAAATATTTTCACAAATACACAGTGTTCCAGAACTCACAAAAGCTACACAACTTTGTTTTTTCAAGAAGAACTACCTATATTTTATTTCCCTATTAGAACCCCTTATCACATATATTTATGGTAATGTAAGATATTTTACATTTTGGACCATCTTTATCAAATTACAATTTTTTTTTACATTTTTGTCATTTGCAGAGGTTTACTTAAAAATTTACTGAAAGGCTGTCTTAGCAGCTAGAAGGTTGAAAAATTGTATAAATATGAAGAAAGGATTGTTCTTTATGCCCGACATGCGAAATATTATTTTTACTATACAGGTCTGCAATAATTCGTGTCAAATTATACAATTTTTGAATAAAAATAACTTTAGTTTTTTAAATGGCACCCCCTATTTGCATACCATCGAGTGCGTCTAGATTCTGGCAACGTTTTTTATTCAGGTTGTTCTAGAGCTAAAATTCATATTTTACGAGATATTTCATATTTTTGGCTGTGATCCAGATTAAGCCAGAATAAGGTAGATAGTGTTCCATGGAAAGCATGTAAATCGTTTTAACTCACATTTCAACACTGCTCAGTTTTGTCATCACTGATTTGTCATTTGATTATCCATTCCATTATACATAATGGCTTCTCATTACATTTTTAAGTGAACCTCTACAATTAACAAAAAATGTGAAAAAAATGTAATTTTATAACGGTTTTCCAAAATGTAAAATACCACATATTACCATAAATCCATGGGAAAAAGCGGTGCTAATAGTCAAATAAATTATATGTGGTTCAATTAAAAAAAAACAAAGTTGTGTAGCATTAGTGAGTTTTGGAACACCTATATGCGTTAACATTTTTTTAGATTGTGCAGACTAGCAAACAGTGCACAAATTGTATGAAAAAAAATTAGTATTTTACATGGTTCAGGAATTATGCACTAATGACTCACCTGTATTATAGCCAAAAAGATTTGGATTAAATAGGACACAGAAATATTTCACTCAACACTTTCATTTTATTTTGCAGACGACACTTGATTGTTGTGTATTTTGTAAATATCTAACGTGCGTACAAAAATAAAACGAGGCTGTCGTAGAAGCTCACTACATTTCAATAGAGTGTAGAAAGTGTTTGTTTGGCCTTGGAATGGGAAAATTTGGATTAAATTTTCTTTTGGCATTCGTTTGAGCGCGATACATTTAGTATAGTTTTTAACGAATTCCATCTTCTGTTGTCGATTAAAAAAAGTACTGTCGAATGTCATGGTTTGACAATGTCAACAGTCAACAGTGTAGAAAATAAAACAACAATTTTTTTGTACACTCTTTATACTTTATTTTATTCTGATATTATTATCGACGGACGTTTTGTTTAGGTATAATTTTAAATCATGACGAAGCAAATATATTTTACTGGTAAATATAAAATGTAACAGGTTAATTAATTGTTGGGGTGGAATGCGCCAATTCGTATATTGAAAATAGAGCGATTGTTTACATTTGGCACGTCTCATGTACATTATTCAACTGATAAAAATTGCTCGGTGTCGTAGCAGTGTTTGTTTTTGCTCGCACAAGCGACATAATTCCGCAAATGAGTTCCACGTTACGTCCTGCTTGCAATTTATCGCTCGGATGCAAATCGGCGTCGTCTCGAGACGCCAAGCGCCCCCGCTGCATTTTGCTGCGTTTCTTCGGCGTCCGTGTTTTGGTTGGCAAGTGCGTCCCGGATTCCTCCGTCGAAGACTCCAACAACTCCAGTACCGGTCGAACTGCAATTTTAAGCGGGGGCCGTCCCCCGCTCCAAGCCCCGTGGCACACCTCGTGAAGGTGTCCACCAGCCTTAGTCGTACTAAAACCGTGCCATGATGTCCGCGAGCGGAAAATAGCGCGCGCCGCGAAAATCGAATTTTCCGTGAAAATCGTATCGATTCTGGTGGTGATGTGCTGCTTCGGAAGCCATGCGCGCTGTTTGTTGGTGTTCTTGTTAATTGGTGATGGAATCATGGTCGAGTAGGATATGGCGGAAGTCAAGCCCTTGTATTCGACATGTGTGGCCGTTTTGGGATTTGTCTGCTTCGTGGTTGGCGCCACTGCCGTGGGAATACCCATGTGGGGGTATTTCGACACCCCCAACGGTAAGACGCCGAACTAGGTTAAAGGTGGATGCAGAAACTAACAACCATCGACCATAGATTACATACAGCTGCGCCCACCTCCATTTAATATTTATGTACGTTGCAACTAACAACTACACTATTCACTACTATCGCTCTCTTATCGCGCAACTTTTCGTTCCGGTTCCGGAAAACTACAAAATCGTCAAATTCAACCGTCGAACGTTTCATACAACACGTAACAATATTCCCGCAACGTTGTTGTCAATCCAAACTGGGTGATCAGTAATTACACGCTATGCGCATCAATCCACGCTAAAGTCAACCAAACAAAGAGAAATACGAACGAAATTCTCCAAATTTCTATGTACAATATTATTATGTCAATAATCAGTAACAGTCAATAACATGAAAGAATGTTATCTTGTTGCGTTGCGCTGCAGTGATTCACACTGTACACTGTAATTTTTTCTCTCGTCTAATTACCGCCAGGAAACATGTTTGTTTCGTAACTCTTAACGTTGTCATTTTTCTCTAATACAATGCGAACCTAAACTGAATATTAACTGCGTCGCATAACTGCCGTGAGTCATTGGAAACGCAGAAATGTGAAGTGCAGGAGTCATCTTTGAATCGACGACCTACTCTGCCGTTCTGCAATTTATTAAATCGCTTCTTGTTCGTGTAATTCAAAGGGACTAAACTTTTGCTTCGAAGTTAGTCAATTGGGCGAACGAAGAGTATTGGATCGAAGTGAATTTTGCACAAATTTACAAGACGGGCCCACGAAAAGAAGTTTATTATTTAATTTTCTTACACTAAAAAGGGCAGTGACATAACTAGCAACATACATTATTTTATCCGTACGTTAATTTATTGGGCACTGATAACACCAAAAAATTAGTCAGCAACGACACTACAATTTCGCGTATAACATTTGTACATTTTTGTTCAGCAACTTTTTTATGAATAATTTATAGAAATATGGATTGATGATACTTGCGCTTACATTTACTAAGCCTAGGTCTCATCTTCGAAAAATTTAAGATGTTCTAGTTCAGAATTTTGTTAGCAAATTTGTTGTTTCCTTTTCTTGTAACTATAATACTTGAGCCCCCCGTTTCGAAGACCTAAGTTAGTAAAACAATATCTTACAAATTTACAAAGAAAACAAAGATATAATGCAATATAATTAGCACAGTTAATATTATTTCTTGCAGAGGAGCAAGTATAAATAATTTTTTTTTAAATTTACATTATAACTGTGCTGTTGTGTCATTACATATAACCTGCATACAAATAAAAACAGCAGCTTAGGGGGCTGGGGGATATTTTGTTTTACTTTTTGCATTGTAACTACACACTATCAAATCATGACATTTGACAGTGGCTGCCATTCAAAAATTTGACAACATAAGACGGATTTTGTTAAAAACGATACTAAATGTATCTTAAGCGTGTCAACAGAATATTTAATCTGAAATGTAAAACGTCAAATACTTACTACACTCTAATGAATTGCAGTGTGCTTCCATGATCTGCGCAGCCTCGTTTTATTTTTGTAGGCACGCTAGATATTTTTTCTATTCCCTTGCAGCAAATTTTCCTTTATGCACTAAATCTATTGCAAGTAAACTCCTTACGTGTTACGGTTATGTAATGAAAAAAGTTACTAACATGTAATACATATATTACATATCAGTTATAGTATAGTATTTTTCTCTCGATCTTAAGTTTATGTTGGCACCGTAATCCGTCATAAGTGCAATTTGTCGTTCTCGGGTTGTCATCAGTTTTTGCGTTTTTCATTGAATATCGTAATATCGTCGCCAAAATAGAATTGGAATCCATATTTTGATCGTAGAAAAAGTATAGTACATTTACTCGTTGAATTGTGTGACCTTCCCCCTTGTGTATAATTACCTGACCTGACCTGCTTACATCTCTCGATATGTAACATACTATAAAAAATGCATAACAATCAAAAGTGTCGTATGCAAAATAAAATGAATAAAAGTGTTTGAGTAGAGTATAAACCTGCAAATTGAAGTTGTTGAAAAAGTCATTAATATCTCTTATGCATTGTGTCCGAGACAATTATTAACAAAGAACTTAATTTGAAATTTCTCCAACTCAAAGTCGAAATTTTGCTATTATTGCATGGTCTGCATCGGTTTTATTATTGTGCGTACGTTAGGTTTATTCAAATTTTAATTCAGACTTCCAATATAGCACATTTTGTCTAGAGGCATGTATTGTTTTATGCAAGTTCCTCCGTTTCGAGTGAATTGTAAATAATCAAATAAAGCAATTTAGCTTGAGCTTTAGTTTTATTTACATTGATGCGTATTTTAACAATTTTATTTCAAAATTTTTACAGCAAATTTCCAATTTCTTTTCTTTGTAACCAAAGGGTTACAAGTTACTAAATTTGATGAATAAACATTATCTTTTAATAATTTTTGTATTTTTTAATTTACGAGGAAAACAATGTTTGAGATATAATTATAAAACATTTTGAAATGTGGAAATTATAATATTATAAACAATTACAGGAGAGAAAAAAATGTCCCACTGTATGTATTATAATTTTTTTTGGTCTATATTATAATTGTCTTGCCGGGGAGCCTAATTATTACAATCATTATATCATTATATTTAAAAAACTCAACTATTTCCCCCATAGTGTTGCTTTACATTAATTAAGTCAGCAGAAAAGTGTTAATTTTAGCTCATAATTTAAGCAAATTTCTTATTTCTATGTCTTGTAACCGAAACGTCACCAATTTCGAAGAATCTAACTTACTAAGTTTGAAAAACGAACAATATCTAATTGAATTGAATTTATGTCAAATTTACAAATAAAATAAACCAGAGTAAATGATAACGACCACTAAATGAATTATTGTTTTATTTACATTGCAATTTATTTTTCTATCAATTCGTTATTACGGATATTTTACGAATTGATTTGATGATCCACACTAGCCTCCGAAAAATGTTTCTTTTTAATTTGTAGAAGAAGGTTTGAGCGAAACTGTGCATTCATTGATTTGTATCCATAATTTTATGTATCTGTGGCATTTCCCCCATTCAAAAAAATAAATTATATGGACACGGAAAAAAATTTATGAAGCTGTACTTTTGTTTTGGAGCGCTCTGCATATTTTATGTAGAAAGGGGCGTACAAAAAACGATTCATTCGCTTTGGAATTCGCTACTGTAAAAACGTATGACCTTGACATAGAGAAAAAGTTTTCGGTTGACAACCGCTTATATAGATACATTTTGTGTCTTTTTTAACAAATTTCGTCTTCGTGCGTCGGTTGTGTAACTTTTTGATTGACAGCTCAAAATGTCAATGTCAAGGGTCTACACTGCTAAAAATAAATGAAGAGTTACATCCCACGGTCTCTTGATAACTCCTTTTTTATACCCTCAATATTTTTATTTCACTTTGATGTCGTCACTAATCGCGATAGCTCAATTTGTTTTGAAAATTTTTGTAACGTATTTTTTCGGAAAATAAAAATTAATAAACACAAGTTTGCTTGCTCTAATTTTGTTAGGTATCTTCAGAAGTCGTTCCACCACGTGATTTATCAATTTTTGTTGAAAATTCGTCCACTCTTTGAAGTACCTGCATAAAATATTATTGTTCGAATTTACTGTTCTAATTATTTAAAGATTGTGGACTTTTTGTTTGATGAAATCGATCCATACTTCTAATGTTTGCTCTTTTGGGCTTGAGATAATAATAATATTTATATTCGCCTTCTTTCTGACACATTTTGACGTTATTCGGGCGATTTTCCTGGATGTGTTGCTCCTAAAAATAAAAATTGTATTTTTAAAAAATATCGCGTAACATTCATGCTGAAGGTAACGAAAACCTGAAAAAAGCGCACTCTAAGTAAGCGGCATGCATAAATGAACACAAATAATGAAACTCGAGACATTTCTGTGACATCCACAAAGTTTTACAAAAGTTTGAAGCTGACACTCAACGCGGGTTTGTAATATTTGAATGAGTGCGAGTGTACAAATTTCAACAAAGTTGTGAATTTACGGCCACAAAAGCAAAACCCGACCAAAGTAGGTCTTACGCACCAGTGCACATTGGCATAAATTATTTTCTCATACATATTTTAGGGCATGGTACTAGTTTTGCTTTTTAAAAACTTACAGTTTATATTAGTTTGGCCCCGTTTTTGGCATGTGAAGCTACATTTAGTGAAGACATGCCCACTTCCTCCAGCTGACGTTTTAGGAGGACACAGGTGTTATCTATCCACCATTGCATGTTTGGTCAATAACCCCACATATTTCAAATGTAATTCTTATCATTGATTAGTGCGTGTTTCCTTCGGCGAATGTTGAAAAGCAATTCGTTCTCGTCCGTGCAATTTTCCCTTGTCGATTTGATTCCTCGCAAGATTGAGCTGTCACTGCATAAAAGTTAAAATGACGCATTTCGTGATTGTGCGATCTTTTCACAACAATCTTCTCACGAGGCTAAATTTGCTCCGATCGATTCAATCTCATTTCGATCGCCAACGACCTTATTAAAATGCACATTTTGCATTTTGGTCTGTTAGTTGCTTACGAAACTTTTCCATGCGTGTCGATATTGAGGGATATGGAGCACCGAAGTATTTTTTTTATTGGAAATTTTAAAAATAATTATAAAATGAGAAACAGATTTACACATGAACAGTGAAAGTAGTAATTCCTGCATTTTTAAATTTGAAAATGATGGAAAAGCATACAAGTTTAATCAAAATTGAATATTGCTTTTAATGCATGTGTTACTTTTGAAGATTTTGTTCAGAATTTTTGAAAAATATACTATTCTTTTGCATTCACCGTATTAAAAATGTCGTTCAACGTTTTATACATACTTATACGTTGCTGTATAGATAGAGCACACAAATCTATTTTCTAAATATTTTTCACTATAAGGCAGAACCTCTGGTGTAATATTTTAAAATACAAGTTAAATATAAAAGGGAATTGAAATATCAAAGGCAATAGCAAATTATTGCATCAAAAAATTGAATTATTAAAATATAAAACATCCAATTTTATTGGAAATTCGTTTGCAATTTTCAATCAGAAATAGTTTGGAAATAATGATTTTGAAAATTATTTGTAATGTAATTTTATTCTGAACCTGTAACGTGACAAAAAATTATTTTAAACCTTGTTGTGTTTTGTATAAATATTTCACGTGTTCCACAGTATTTACAAATAGTTCGAATTACAGTAATCAAAAATTTAAAAGTCAAATTTATGTTTTGAAAACAATTATGGGTTTTTTAATTTACAAAATTATAAAGCGCACTCGGTTTTAGTTTAAAGTGAAAAATAGCAAGGCTTATTTGAAAATTAATTTAACTTCAATTCACTCAACTAGAAATTTTACGAAATTTTGGTGAAATGAATAATGCGCTAGATTTTTGAAATTATATATTTTTTTATAAATTTTAATACAGACATTATGACTAGAATTATTTTTCAAAACGTCGATTTTTATTTACTACTCTTGCACTTTATTGCACTGAATCTTTCGGGACCATTTAAAAATGTTACACGAATTATTTTGGAGCTGGAGATGGGAGTATGCATTTGATATTTGGTAATTTTAAACGTATGAAATTCAAGCATTTTACAACAACAGAAATTCAAGCTATTTCTAAATAAAAAATTCATGTGGTGTTTGGAACTAAAACGGATTTTAAATTTAGAAATTAAAGCTCAATTTTTATTAAGCTTCCAAATAATTGGAGTAACATTTAGTTCCAATTAAATTGGGCGACATATAACAGCGACATTAATACACTTATATTCACATATAAATTATAAAAACACTTTGCACTTAATTTTCATCTTCAAAAACAACACACACAATCTTCGAATTTACTAATTTGACATCGCTATTTAATTCGACAATTAAAAGGGCAAGTAATGACTGTAATTTTAAAAATACTATAACATTCTTGTATGGTTTTATAGAAAATATTTGCAGTGTTATTTCCTACAGAGAATTCGATGCTTTGGCGTTGTTTTAATTATAGAAATGCAATAAGAGTCATTTCATTATTTTTTAATAGCAAATTTAGATAAGTAAAAATTTAGGTCGGATTTTTCGAGGCATTTTTTAAATTGTAACTGAATATACGCTCATAATTCTTTCTTTGAAATATATGCCTTACATAAATTTGTAATCTAAAATGTACGTAGCAAAAAAATACTCTGGCATTCCACAGAGAGGCAGGCTTCTAATGATCGTTTGAAAAGGGAAACCTTGGCCAAACCAAACAACCCAACGTTCTAATTGAATTAGTTAGTCTTTAATCGATTTGAGTCGCTGTTCTTTTAGTGGCAGCGTACCGTTTTAATGAGGTTCCAAATCAAAATTCAAAATGGCTAATTGCAGTACCCAAGATGGCGTCGGTAACAGTGAGAACCTGTCCGACATTAAATTCTCGTCTAGGTATTCGCTAAGCGTGAAGACTCGCTAACAGTCTTTCCATTTTAACTTCCAACGGAACTAGTCGAGCATTCAAGGTGGACCAGAAGAGAGTCTCGTCCTCGTCTCAACTCTCTACTCTCACACAGACTAAAAGGCAAATTAATCGATTCATTGTTGCACGAGAACGTTTCCCAGCATTTATGAATTGTTGAAAAATAAACGGAACCAATGGAATTGTGGAATTGTGCGGCGTTTCCTGTATTTGTGTGAGAACGGAATTTCCGCTCCACTAACCGCAAGTCTGAATATGTCCAGCTCGGGGAAAAACGGGAGCCGCCAAGTGTTTTGTTGCCATTTCTGAAGCCATTTGTAACGCACTCAAATTAAAAGCTGGATGAAACGGTTATTGGGAGATAAATTTCAATACCGCACCTATGGGAGCGAATTTTCCACATGTCATCACCGCAAAAATTAATCAGAAAGCTGATTCGGGCGCCCTAACGCATAAATCATCAATATTAAAGCGAATCGGATCCCGAAAATGTTGAGAGCTCTTCGCGCTAATCGCCTCAAGATCACGTCCTATTTTTCCCTCAGCTCATGTAAAACGCATTCTCATCACAGCGCCGTTGTCACTAGGCTTTTCCCATTCCCTCCACGTAATAAAAACACTCCCGAAGCACAATATCGAATAAATTTCGGTCGCGTACAATACGCGTCCTCTCTTTCAGACGGTTCGTTCACCCATCGCTAAAAAGAATTTAGACCACGAGTGAAAACCTCCTCCACCATGGGCACGAAGCCGCCCATCACTTTCAAGGTTCTTGAACTTGCCTTGTGGTATTGTGCAACAACTGCAGTTATGTTTTAATAGCGACAACCCAGCGCGAGATTCCTACATAAAACAGAATAAAACAAAACTCACAGCTGGAGGTGTCCTCTTCGTAATTGAGAAAAGTTCCAGTTTCAATTATATCCCGCAAAGTGTAAAGTTGAACAAACCGTTCGTTAATTTACAAATTGAATTAGATGAATTAGTGGCGAAGTGAAATAGATGGGCACGCTTGCAAATGTGAATCGTTCCCAGTTTCAATCATTCAAATCAGAATAAAATTCACTAATGCGTCGATACGTCATAATTATGGCGTTACTTATGGCATTCTGATGTACTTTTAATCGGCAAACTCATTACTTTCGGTGTTGGTGGCCAGACGGTGCTTCAATTTAAAAACGTTTTGTTGTTCTACCCACTTTTGGGCATGAAGGGGCTCGCTTCGTATTAATGAATGGAAAATGACGCATGTTGACGCAAAGAGAGATTTGTACAGTGGACACCCTGTAATTAGGACTCGTTAGGAAATCGTATCCATTCATTTCACTTCTCTGAATTGTTGATCAAGGTTGTTACTCGTTTCGTAACGAAAGGGTCATCTCGGAGCACTTACACGACTAATTACAGCATTACGAGTAAGGAGCACCTAATTGAGAGAAAATTGAAAAATTTAACTAGCTCGAGGAGTGAATCATATATTATGCATTGCTGATCACACTGATGATTTTTTGTCAAGGCGTACCTTGCACTGAACACGGTAAAGTGCTTTGTTTGTGATTACTTTATCGCAATGTTTGTTTAGGTCGAGTAAAATGTTGGGAATTGTGGTAGTTTATGTGAGGAATAACACATGGAGTGCGCCTGATCGTGGACATTTTATTACCCATTATTACTTACATTCTTAACAAATTGCAAGTATACTCTGAAACCATTAAATTTGTTACAAGAGAAAACCCACATTTGGCCTCTAAATAATTCTAGAACCATGCGGTGGGTCCTTCTGGACAATGGTCTATATTTCTACATTTTACACAATGTCCCAGAAATAATGGCATCAGTAGTATAACTCGTCAAACCTAACAACTTTTCTTAATAATTTTTTGCTGTAAACGTTCGTATTAACAAGTTAAAATTGTATAAGGATTTGACTTTATTTTGTTACCCCCCTATGTAATAATGTCCCATGTTAAACACCGATAAACGCAGAACAAAAAACCACCGCAAGAAAACCGTTTCTAGTGTTCCCTACTTTTTGGTTCTTTCTACACAGCAACTCATAATTTGACCGCTGCTGTTGTAAAATTCTGGAATTGAAATTGATAAATGTCACTTTAAGGTAGGGTTTTAATGCTAAAACAAAATTGCGATTTAAAAAAATGGTACATAGAACGTGTCGTGACGTTTATTTTTTTATTTAGACAAGTCTAACTTTCAGGACGTGTAACAACAATTTTCAGTATTTCTATAAATATCTTAATGTTGACTATCCAGAATGTATTTTAATTAATTTTTAATTAATTCGATTTAGCATCGCCTAAAATTATCCTCGCTGTCAATATTTTTTCAATTTCTCAAAAGTTCTGACAATTATTGCCAAAGTATGTTTTGATGAGTTCTACTACAGGTTAAAATTAATGTCATTATTTCCGAAACACCCTGTATAATTTTGATACGGTCTGCACTCACTGAAAGATGTAAAATCAAGTTTTCATATAAAAAAAACCGCTTTTAATTCTGTACAGTACAGGAAAAGTTAAAAGTGCTTTTAAATCACCCTAAAATTTGGGTGTTGTCCAGCAGTTTATATTACCATATGTGGTAATTGATCTGTCTTTAAATATATAACTTCCATAGCTGATAAGTGATTTATACCATTTTGTTCTTTATTTCTGATGTCTAGACCATGTTCAATTTTTTAGAGTGTAACTCTTTCACGTTGTAAAATTATGAAATATTGCACGCTTATTAATAATATGCTGATATAATTCAGAAAAACAGAAAATTGAGTTTGCTTTATGGATAGATTCGTTTTAGCGCCATCAATCAAGATTACGATAACGACACTATCGTTTAGATCAAACTTATTTTCATTATTTACTTTAGAAATTCAAATATTAACAAAATGTTTAGGGTGACACCCAAAATTTAAAGGTATTTTTCGGTAATAACCAGGGAACTTTATTTTCGGATTAGGTCAGTATATTACACGGGCTGTCTCAAAAATAGCGGAAAAACAGAAAGAGAAGAGATATAAGCGGTAACCTGTATATTATGCTGTATTTTAAAGAATAAAACTACTCCAAACAAAGTGGTGCCTTTCTTCTTTCAAGTAATAACAAAAAAATACAAATAAAATTCATAATAAATACAAATTTATTTATTTATTGTTGTTAGTAAATTTTAATTACCATCTTATGGTTTATTACATATTTTGTAAAATCGCCAAATACCAAATTCATATTCACATATAACATATTTCAGCACTTGTGAAATGTTTGATTTACAGAACATTGAAAATAATTTGCAATATTTTATTATAAATTTTGAATTAACAAATTGAAATTAATTTAAAAATTAATAATCATAGTACCGTACGAGTACTTGCCTTACAATTTCTTACAAAAAATATTCATAATACAATAACAAAAACTACACTAAAAGTAAATTAAACATGTAATTAAAAATGTAAGCCTGTTATAATTATACAGTTGTAGTGGTCATGTTCCATTGTATTTAAAAAAATGTAGGTTTTCAAACTTATTAATTTTTATTTTTAATAATTCTCAAACAAACTGTGTTGCGATCACTAAATTTTGCGCAGATATTTATTTTGTTTAGGGGCTTCTGAAGTGCCAGTTCTGTGTTCGCATATCTATATTGAAATAGTTCTAATTAATAACTTTTTGTGGTTATATTGGGTTTTTGTAAAATATATATTTGGTAATTAATTGATTGCATAAACCCAAAGAGCTTACAAATCATAAGCAATTGACTTAGATTTAATGAAAGGGAAACCATCAAAACTTAATATACTACACGAATAATCCTTAACCAATTTCGCGTTTACATAAAAAATAAATTTGTCAAATAGAAATTTCTAATGTTTTATCAATAAATTATAATAATGTGTGACAAAACAAAATATTATAAACTCTAATCGTTTAATATGTTTTGTAAGAAGTAAAATGAGCAGGTTTTTTAATTTTTGTTTTTTTTAATTCTATATTCTTTTAGTGCATGTTCTAACTGCCCTTCCTGGCTTGTGGCTTGCAGTGAGAATTCCAAAAATTATTCTTTAGAGCAGAAAAAGAAAATTAAAGAAAACTCTGAAGCAAGAAAAAAGAATTACAATGTGCTTCATAATTTGTAACATCCTGTCACATAATTTCATGATTTCATTAAAAAACAGTGACAATTTATTTTGGGGACGTCAATTATTTGTCAATTTAAAGTCGAGTGACGTCCAAACCGATACCGGGAAATACAATTTGAAAGGAAACTCAAATTATATCATATCCGAAACGATTATTAACAGAAAACAAGTTTTCCAAACCAAGATCAGAAATTTATTACTCTACAAGTAATAGGGAACAAACAAAAATATTTTTTTTACTTAATATGATCATTTAACGCTTACACATTTATCCTAATAAAGCTATCCCTTCGATAAAAAAAACTCTTTTGATAACTCTGCAAATTAGCCTTCTACAGCTTCTTCATTCACCGAAATCACTCTAATGGTTTTTTGAGATTGATATTTTGGAAGCCCAGAAGCCCATAGCTTTTGTTTAATTTTTCTCAGGGTAGTTCTTTCACATTTTCAAATCATATGTCCAGATATTTTACTGCATAGCCTAAATACTCGTTCTTTTCGGATTCATTCGTGTTTAGTTTAGTTATTAAACTCCTAGCACATTTTAGAATTAACTTTCTATTGACATTTTGAGTAATCCTTCCGCTGACAGTTTAGAAATCGAATTCTAATTGCCAGTTGATTTAGAACTATAATTACCGCAACCCTGAAACTTTTGCACTCGCAAAGGTCAGATCAATCTATTTCCAATTGTGGAAAGCGATCAAAGCCATGTTGGCAGATTTCTGCCACTTCAATGCCAAAAGGAACCGCTCGCGTTTATTCAAAACCCAGATTCTTGAATACGTTTTAGTCTGCATAATACAGGATGTCTATAAATGATTGTCACATTCAAGTGGTATGAAATATGCCACCTTTCGTTGTTGATGGGCATTACTATGTAATACCTGTCATGATTAGTTTGTGAAGTTGTGTGCTGTCACTTTTTCTCTATATAGAAATAGTTAATGAATTACACTTTTTGTGTTTATGTTGTATTTTTGTAAAATATATATTTGGTAATTAATTGATTGTATAAACCCAAGGAGCTTGCAAATCATGAGCAATTGACTAAAATTTCATGAAATGATAACCAGTAAAACTTTATATTCTGCACAAATAATTCTCAACAAATTTTGCGTTTACATAAATAATAAATAAGCCAAATAGAAATTTCTAATGTTTTATTGATAAATTATGTTACAGAAAGTTATCAAAATGTTGCCCATTTCTCGCGAGGCTACATATTTTGTTATCAAAAATATTTTGCAACATTTGTTGACTGACACTTCTGCAAGAACGAGTCATTTCTATTCATTGTTATACCTGAAATACAATATAGAAAAGAGATGCCTTTTACAGCTTACTTACAGCGTAATTAAAAAAAAAACTTGTTTTAATGTTAGGGGCATTATAAAACTACTGAGAAAAGCGAAACTTTTGATCAAAACTAGAAAAAACGAACAACCATTGCAAATGACAGTTTAAATGTCAGATTAGTAAATATACTATAAATTTGAATTGGCAAAATTCTTGTTTGAAGTTTGCAACATCTTCTGGATGCTAAAATCACTTCTACACCTTTTCCAAGTGTAATTCAGATTAGTCAATTGTATTTCAGAAAGTGTTAATTGAAATTTAGAAAATAGCATTTGTAATTCAGAATGTAACAATAGTAATTCGGAAAAAAAAATTATAATAAATTATACCATGAGAATGAATACTTTTGCGAATGTTTATTGATTATTAGGAAAGTTTACATGCATTGAATTTTAAAGATAGATATTGTATTAATATTTTAATATGTTTTGTGTGGTTAAAATTACTTTTTGTGGTAGGTATAATTATGTATTGATTCTCTTTTAAATAAAATTTAAATGGTCAATTATGTTATTTGAATTGCAATTGCCAATTTCTGAATTACAATTTACCTTGAAATACAATCCACTAATCTGAATTACAATTGATGCATTCTGAAATACAACTGACTAATCTGTATTACAATTTACGCTTTCGAAAATACAATTCACTAATCTGAAGCACAAGTGATATTTTCTGAATTACACTTGGAAAAGGTGTAGAAACTGTGTGTATTATAACGAACGTAAAAAAACGGAGCCTGCGTAGGTCATGGAATAACTTTGACGTTCGAAAGAGTGTGTCAAAATGTCGATATTGAGTTGGAGAAATTTGAATGAAAATTGAAAAAATCGGACGCAATGCATAGGGTACTTTTTGTGCCGACAAATTCTCCTGGTCTCGGTTTAGACGTCATTTGCGCAAATTTTTTAATGACAGCTCCTTGAAAATGTCATGATTTGTCATAGAAAATATAAGACAAAAGCTCCTGCATCTCCGTTTTTTTAACGCTTCTTACGTTTTTTTGTTAAGTTTTTTTAAACAATAATTCACTAACTTTGTGAACGATGTTTTTTTGTAATCCTTAGGACAGGGTAGCAAAGCAAAACAAATACATTTATTATTACCCTTACCAAATTACAATTTTAGCAATCATTTCTTCCGTCACACACTTTGTAGTATTTTCAGACAATAAGGTAATAAGCAAATTTCCAACATTTCATTCTTTTCAAGACGACTTCTGCAATTTTAAACTTGCTTTAAATACATATATACCTATACATAGTTTGTCGACAGTGTGACCTGTGATATTGATTTCGCGCTTATAAATCCATTAAAACTGCTAATAGCCAGTTGGCCACTCTCCAAATCTATTCCAAAGTAATGTCACAACAGCCACTTTATTATCGTCGGCTTATGTATCACGAAATGAATAGTTTAACGCGAACAGACGCATCTTGATTTAATTTAAAACACAAGACGTGCTCGAAGCCCCTGCGGGATTTCCGCTTTGCATTTATATCAATTCTCCATTTTTCAAACAGGCGGTCCTGGTGAGGAACGAGGCTACTTCGGGCCGTGGACGACGTGCAAGTTGCTTTTGTACAACCGAGAGAGATGCGGAGACAACTCGTCCAGGTTCAAAGCGTCCAGTGAGTTGTTCCTAGTTGTTTCATTTCCTCGTCCATCGTTGTTCTGATTCCAGTCGCTGTGTGGGCCGCTGGAGTCTTGGCAGCGATCGGTGTCGCCATTTGGGGCGTCTTTTGCTTCCTCAGCGTCATCCAACTGGCCATGCTGAGCTCCAAGGAAAAAGTTATGATCAAGTATAGCGTGGTCGTCGTCACGAAACTGGCACTAGCTCTCCTAGCGAGTGAGTATTACCTCAGATTACTACAGATGGCCGACTCAATGCAAATATTTTGACGAAATGATCTCTAACCTTTAGGGTAACCGTTTTCAGATGGCGCATTGATCGAAATTTGCGGCAAATTTAAATAATCTCTCCTCTTTTTATAGGTAGTAAAAATGTTATTATATTTTGAATATTTTAGGATTTATTCTACAAAACTAATATAGAATAAATCATTAAAAATTCATTATTTACATGGCATAAAAACAAACAATTTTATAAAAATCAATTTATTATATTACATAATTTAAATTATACAAAATTATACCGAAAATGTTAACAATTACATTTCTATGATAGGTATAATAAGTTATACATGTCATAATTTGGGGTTATTATATAATATTGGAAATCTTGGAGGACTTGCCCGACAACTAGAGCAACCTGACCTAGTTTCTCAAATTCATACACAAAAATAAGGAATAATGAAGCCTAAGATCTAACGATGCTGAAAAGTGTCCCTCCACTTGTACTTCTGCAATTTTGGAGATTTAGAGCTTCTTGCCAGAGTTTCGCTTGGCAATTATATAATTAGATTTCCTCATCTTTACTTTTCTTTACTTTTTGAAAAACAATGTATTTTCTCCGCTTGGTTTTCACCAACACCGCAAATAATGCAAAAAAGACCCATCTTTCGCATTAAATTATTCACAAATACAAAATGCAAGCAAGTTTTTACATTTATTTGCTTGATTATAATTACCCAACGCTGTTTTTAAAATATTAGTCAGAAAAAAGCAATAAGCGTAGAAATAGGGACGCTTTTTAAAAAACGCGGAATTGTACACTGTTCAATTTAATATAGTAAAAATATTGGGTCTGTTATTTGAATTTAAATAATACTTTTTTTAATGACATCTAGCGGTCGTAAAGTAGTAAGCATCAGTAGTGGCCCCTTGACCATTTCATCAGAGGAGGCAAACAATTTCTTAAACTATTTATTAGGAAATGTGGTTTCAATCATAATATTCCACATTGGTAATATGATTTTTTTTCAATGAAGGAAATGAACTCTACTTGGTCAATAAAATAACTTTAATTTTGTATGGACACAAAATAAATATAATTTATTATTGTAACAGTTGCATGCCTGTTTTGACGGAGCTGATCTAAAATAATTTCGATTAGTTCGGTATATTTGTAGTTTTCCAATTTTTCAGCTGTTATAGGCTCTATCCAGATACAATATCGTTAACATCACCATTATTTTGAGAACAAACACTATCTAAAGTCCACTTGGAGTGTTTCAAATCAGATGGCAAAATCCAGTTTAAATCATGGGTTGACGTTTGCATTTAAAAAACCATTACATGCAGATTTTTATCCACAGTGACTCCATTTGTTCAAGACAGTTGATTGTCAAAATAAAATATGAAATAGCATAACAAATTTAGAGAAGATTTGACATCCCAATTAAAAAAATTTTACTTTGCATTTATAATTCCTACATAGCTCATCAAAATCATTAACAAATCAGCTTTAAAAAAAGTATCGATTTCTTTTACTTTGCGATCGAAAGCTTTATCGTGTCTTGTTTGAGGATCTGATCTCACACTATTATTTGATGACGAAGATAAATAACTGGGTAGATTTGGGAAAATAGATGGTAAATACAACCGGCGCAACTGATTTTTACCAGTCTTTAGTTTCTATGCTGTCGGTTTTAACAAGCACCCATCTCTACTTATAAAAGGGAATGTTTTATGGCACTGCAGGTTTGAAATTTGTAATGTTTATATTTTTTGGTTCAGGTCTTGTTATAAAAATTATTGCTGAATATCCATCCAGTGTTGAATGAGTTAAGTAATTTGCTACGAATTAAGAGAATGTCCTGGTCCTGAACCTAAAGGTGTAGAGGAGAGACGCTGTTTTTGCTGGTTTTATTTTAACGCACATATGTGCATAGGATTCAGTTTTAAATGTAAACAAGACCGTATCAGAAATCAACGGAGTTGTAGAAATATATTTCGCTAGTATAACGTAAAAAGAAAAAAATAATACATATTTTTACATTGGTAAATGTGACTTTTGTAACCGTAATGGAAAATACTTCATCGGTATTATTTTATTCACATGCAAAGTGCATTAATCCGTTATTTTATTCAGTTGTTTAAAAAAACCACATCATGTGTAATAATGCTAAATGCTCAGTAAATTAACAAAAGGCAGGGTAGAGAGGTAGCTAGAGGTAGAGAGGGTAGAGGCAGGCTCATTAATAAAATAAAACATTTGGTGGCAAAATTCATCATTCCGTAATAAACAATATATTGTAAAATAAATCCATTTTATAAACTATCTATTAATTAACTATAATTTGAAGAATATTTAAACATAGAACGTATTCATTATATTTTTAAATATGAGTTACAAAATTAATTTCTTTTAGTTAACATATAATATAAAATTTAGCAGACAGTCAGACAAAAAAGTATTTTATTAAATAAATGAACATTTCTTCTCTTTTCAATTTGGTGAACGGATTATCCAAACAACGAAATAAATTATAGTAAATATTATATAATGCGTCAATTTTATTTACTTATTGTAATAGAAGAGTTGTTTTCGCGTTTGAAGGCCGATCTCGATGCTGCTTAATTCCATTTCATTTTCCGAATTTTTTTACGAGCTAAATTTAAAAAATTAACCCAGGATAAATTACATACCAATTACATAAATACAATATTTAATCCTGCAAATCTACAAAAAAACACTGAATGTTTTCTACATTTAATACTGAGCATTTAGTATTTTTTAAAGCACAAAATAATATTAAACAATGAGCACTTTTAATTTTAAATCCCACATAAGTTTTAAACATACATATGCCCAAATCAACAACAGATACGAAATTGACATGATTCGTACATTTGGTTTTTTTCTCTGAAGTTTACTTATTGAATGATTCGATGGACATTCAGTAATAATTTTAAAACCAAAGAAATACTAAACATTACAAAATTCAAACCCAACGTCTACCTACAGTGCCATAAAACACTTTAAAAGTATAGATGGGCAGCAGAAAAACTATAAACTACAGTTCTCGGTTTTAACGCGGAATGTTTTAAAAGAACGTTGATAGAAGTACCATTTCATTGTTGCCACATTTCTCTCTCAGCGCGGCTCACCTGAAGAGACCTTGCATTCGATTTGTAAATACGCATCCTCCTCATCGACCGAAGGCAGGAAATGAAACCTCTTTCAAGCGGCGGAATTATTTGCTTCCGGTGAAAATATCGAGCGGGATTGCATTCCGAATTTATTGTTGCAGCTCTGTTGGCCATCGCTGCAGCCGGAATGTTCGCTTTGCAAGCGGATGACCGGGAACGTTCCGGATTTCAAATCACGCGCGGGCCTGGATTTTACATCCAGGTGAGCTGTAGGCGTCTGAAAGACGAAATGTTACGTTCCAATTGCAGATTTTACTGATCGTTTTGACGGTAGTACTGTTTGTTATGTCCGTGTATGATGTCCTCTTCTCCAGGCGCGAAGGTGGCGACCCCACGAGCGTGGCGGTTGCAATCGAAGGCGCCACCTACGGCAACCCAGGATTTCGGGAGCAGCGCACCAACGGTACAGAACCAATAATGACCAAAAAGGGAAAATGTTTGTGGGCAAATTGCAGGCAGGAGCGTTTCAGTGACGGATGCAAGCGGCAAGCCTTATCTTCCCACAGCATCCAACGGGAGTATGGCCTCGATGAACACGACGTCCACGACGGTGGGCTCCACGAACGGGTCCACCGTGGGTTCGTCCGTGACGCGATCGCCGCTCCGCTCCAGCCTCAAAAAGCCCAAGCCCAAAGACGGTTTGGGCATCCAAAATCCGGGATTTTCAGGAACGTCGCCTACACTCTCCCGAAACGGGAGCACGAAGAAAGTGCGCATACAAACTCACAGTACGGAAGTGTAACACCAGTGGACGCTTAATTTATTCCAGTACAAACGGCTTCAAGTGCACTTATTTGTATCATGCAAGGACCACGTCGTGTTTTGTATATAAAGTATGACTTGTATATAGCGTAAGGTACTCATTCAATCCGTCCATTGTACATTTTTTATTATTTTGTGTTAGACAGTTTATATATTTTATTGGACGATTTCTGACATATTTTATCACTGTTATTTGAGTTGTCTAAAATGGGTTGGGAACCACCACCGGCGGCTTCTTCTTCGTTGTTTGTGATACTGAATAGATGCGAAGTAGGTGAGACGGGCAGAATGTCACGAATATTTATTACCTTAAGCCGTTTTAATTTTATACATCAACACACGTCTGCATGCATCCTTAAAAAATAAATAACAATTTGGACAGTAAGCACCGGATGACTCTATAGTCTAACACGTATCGCGTGGCAGTTTTGAACACATTCGAAGACATCTCCCTTCGATATCAGTTCTCTTCGTTTGTACACAGGACAGGTTTGGGCCCCGACTCCCACCTTCTCTTTTTTTTCCTTGCGTACCCGCTTGGTATACTTCTTCTTGTCCGAGTTCGTTTTGGTTTTTTCCACTTTAGTTATGCGCTCAAAATCGGCAGTCCTGGACCTTAAAACCGCGTCCCCTTTGCTCGTGGGGTTCGGCTTCCTCTCCTGTTTCACTTGGTCATGTCGTCCTTCTTGCGTTTGATCTGTTGTACAGCCATGGACAGTCAAGAATAACACCCCTGTCATGCAAATACCGACTCTATGAGATATTGTCATTGAGTCGGTTTTTGCATCACACTTGCCGGCTTAAGTGTTATTCTTGACTGTCCACGGTTGTACATCCTGTGTTTCGGAAAACGACACTTTTTCTAAAGTGGCACATTAAATTTTTGTTATAAATTTCATTTCATATTTATCTACCTAGCCATGACAACAAAATGCATGCAAAATTATTATGTCATGTCAAATAACTGCGATACGAGGGTCATTTGGAAATATATCGGCCTGAAACAGAAAAAATATTTATACTTTGTGTAACCTATTATGGACCTAACTGCTGTTGTTTTACTATTATTTGACATTTAAACAAAAAAGAGCCCTTTTAAAAAAAATGCTCCCAAACGAATGAGAATTTAGGCTTGAAATTTTGACAGAAAATTTAATATTCAGAGTGGACTTATAAACGCAAATTGTTAATATATTCGAAATTTTCAAATGGAAAGTCCTGTATATTTTGGTACCAATTGATCACATTTTTGATAAGCTATCCAATGACGTTCTAATGACTCATCATTTTTTAACTTCTTAACCAACTATTTTCCAAATAATCGATATTCCACTATTTATCCATTCATTAAAAACCTCATCAAAAATATTATGGATTGATACCAAAATATACGAATAAATGAACAATTTGCTTTCATGAGCAATTCTGCATATTAATTTAGTCCAATTCAAATTACGAATTGAAAAATTACGAAAAAATTTTGTAAAGGTGATGCATAAAGATGGTAGTGGGTTTCATATTTGAAAGAGAAATTCCCTAAACTCAGCGACGCAAAAATTAAAGAGGGAATATTGAATACGAGAAGTAATGAAGGATAAGAATTTTGAACGGAAACTGAACGATCATGAAAAATCCGCCTGGAAATGTTTTGTTAATGTCGTCCAAAATTTTTTGGGAAACCACAGAGCGGAAAATTACGAAGATTTAATTAATGAACATATAATTTCATATAAAGTTTTGGGGTGTAAGATGTCCTTGAAAATGCATTATGGTAGACTCTCATCTGGATTTGGTTAATGAAAACTTGGGCGCTGTAAATGACGAACAACGCGAGAGATTTCATCTGGACATTTCCTTAGTAGAAAAGCGTTACCAAGGGAAATGGAATCCAGGAATGTTAGCCGATTACTGCTGGAGACTTAAAACGGACCTACCAGAAGCCAAACATTCACGAAAATCATAATTATTAATTTTACAGCAAATAATAATTGTCTAACTGTAGGTGATTTTTGTCCTTTTCATCAAAATATAACGTGCGTTCAAAAATAAAACGAGGCTGCGTTGGCCATGGAATTTATCGGCTTACCAGTGTAGAAACCATAGAAAACATAACATGACAAATGTCAAAATCTGTCAGTTTAAAATTTACCATCAAAATAAAACGGCCCAAACGCTAGGACAGTTTAATTTTATTTTTTAATGAGCCACCTTATGACATTAAAATGTTACGTACGACGTCATGTATTTTTGTACAATGACGTCATTATTGGTTTTTAAACCTTCGAATCCAAGCAAATTTTTTTTTAATGTATATTGTGTAATTTATAACTCACTAGTGGTCAACGTTCGTGTTTAACTATATACACAACGATTGGTAGGTCACAAACATATTATTTTTAAATTGGTATAATAAATAAAATGTAAACATTTAAAAAAAATTAATGTAAACTTTAATGAAAGACAATCCGTAATTAAACTCCAAAAACAAACAACATTTATCGCAATTGCTTACGATTTTTTGCCGTAACTCGTCTAAATTTTTTGGCATACTAAAATAATAAACCTTCGAACCTTTGAATCCAAGCAAACCCGAACCTTTTTTTTCTAATGTATATTGTGTAATACAACTCCCTAGCGGTCGACGTCCGTGTTTAACTATATATACAACGATTTTTGAAATATTAATTGAGAATGCAGTTGTTCTTAAACTGAATTGGTAGGTCTCGAGTTGCGCATAGAGACTGATGACCCATGAAGGTTGACGGGTAACTGAGTGCTGCCAAATATTCTCAAGACATTTTTCGGTTTTGAGACTGATTCTTCTTCATCGATCTATTCACGACTTACAGTTATATCAAATTAATGACCGTCCTGGTCGTGCCGATATTCTCCTCAACAGAGGAGAAGCTGTAACAATGAATAGATTGATGTTTGGATTCACAACGATACCGGGAAATGTTTTGCACTTTTTTTATCCCATTGTAAACAAGGAAGCTAATCTAAACATGAACAGACTCGAACTGACACTGAAATTTTGCTACACTAAATTGATGCACAAAGTTTTTCCATGGCCAATGCAGCCTCGTTTTCTTTTTGAACACACGTTGTGTCAATTTTTTTTTCATTAATATATTATCATTCTGTGGCCGTAGTACATACAAAGTTTTTGTGTGACAAAAAAAAGTTTGAAATTTGTAGACTAGTGTAGACTAGACCTAACTGCTGTTGTTTTACTATTATTTGACATTTAAACAAAAAAGGGCCCTTTTTTAAAAATCTCTGCTTCCAATCGAATGAGAATTTAGGCTTGAAATTTTGACAGAAAATTTAATAATTAGAGTGGGCTTATAAACGCAAATTGTTAATTTATTCGAAATTTTCAAATGGAACGTCCTGTATATTTTGGTGTCAATTGATCACATTTTTGATAAACTATCTAATGACGTACTTATGACTCATCATTTTTCAACTTCTTAACCAACTATTTTCCAAATAATCGGTATTCCACTATTTATCCATTCTTGAAAACCTCATCGAAAATATTATGGATTGACACCAAAATATACGAATAAATGAACAATTTCCGTTCATGTGCAATTCCGTATATTAAATTACTACTATTCAAATTTCGAATTGATTATGAGCTAGAAGATATTTGAAAATTGTATGTCAAAATACTCATTGGTTTGGGGGCAGAAATTTTTCAAAAAAGGGGCTTTGTTGGCTTAAATGTCAAATAATAGGAAAACAACTGAGGTTGGATCCATCATAAGTTATAGAAAGTATAATAATTTTTTGACACGGAATCCACAAATAGTGTCATATACTGGGTGTTTTATTTAAAAAAAACCTAATTTTGATGCGCCACTCTGTAGAGATACTGTATATAAGCAGATTTTCAGAGTGCTCATTTAAATGGATTGTACTCTCTGTCGAAAACCGCATCTCGATAACTTTTTTTATTTTAGAGTAATCTTACTTCGCCGTAGCGCTGGGACACCTGTATAATATCGCACATGTAATAATACAGAGCGACACAACGCAGTCATTTTTTAGTTAATTCGCTAGAATTACAGTAAAACTTGTCTGATGAAACTTGTCTATAACAAAGAACGCAAAGTTGCAAAAATATATCTGTACTAATTGGAAGTGTATTTTTCCCTGCAGAGTAAAATATGTCGGATTGAACCGGCAAGAGTAATACATCTTAGTTTAATTGTAACTTGACAGTGACAAAGAAAGAGATTGCATAATATTTCTTGTCTTGTTATAATATGCATTGATAATTAATTGTAGTAAAACATTTTTACTTTTTGCGCTTACTCTACTAGGTAAATATTTTCGAGTTGTGTCACTTCTGTATTACATTTGCGATATAGTGAATTGAATTATATTTTCTTCTTCTTTTCTTCTTCGTTGTTTGTGGTACTGAATAGATGCGAAGTAGGTGAGACGGGCAGAATGTCACGAATATTTATTACCTTAAGCCGTTTTAATTTTATACATCAACACACGTCTGCATGCATCCTTAAAAAATAAATAACAATTTGGACATTAAGCACCGGATGACTCTATAGTCTAACACGTATCGCGTGGCACAGTTTTGAACACATTCGAAGATATCTCCCTTTGTTTACTTGGACGGGACACTGGATATCAGTTCTCTTCGTTTGTACACAGGACCGGTTTGGGCCCCAACTCCCACCTCCTCTTTTTTTCCTTGTGTACTCGCTGCGTCCAGCGCTTCCGAGTCGGGAATATGTCTGGTCTGATGCCTGGAATCCGTGTACCTTCTTTTGGTATACTTCTTCTTGTCCGAGCTGCTTTTAGTTTTTTCCACTTTAGTAATGCGCTCAAAATCGGCAGTCTTGGACCTTAGAACCGCGTTCCCAATGCTCGTGATGCTGGGACTCAGCTTGGGCTCCCTCTCCTGTTTCACTTGCTCGAAACCCTTCGACATGTCGTCCTTCTTGCCTTTGATCTGTTCTTGCGTTTCGGAAAACGACACTTTTTGTAAATTGGCACTCTTCTGCGTCTTCGCCGGCTTTTGTACGTCATCAGGTATGTAATTGACGGTTTGATTCGCGTCTGGTGAGGTGGGGGGCGTGGACGCCCACGACGGGGGCGAACTGTACGCCCCCGGATCGACGCTGCTGGCCGGAGTATTTTGCACTGGACTTGAGTACGTAACTGAAGAACCCACGGCCGAATCGTATCCTTGCACCAAAGAAATGGATCCTGTGATGGGCTGCGCGATCGAAGCGACCGAAGAATCGCTTCCGCTGATGGACCTCTGCCGTCGTCGCGGCGGGACAGAAGGAGTCCGCACCAGGCCGATTGTTAGCTGCTGTCGTCCGTTCTCTACGTCTTCTATGTACGGAATGTCGTCGTCCAAGTTCAGTGGAAATGGTTGGGTTGTGGTTTGCACCGGGATTGTTAGACTAGCGGTTATGACGCCGCTGTTGTCCAGAACATACGGCGAAGACTTCCGTCGCTCGTCCTCGAGCCGGAGGACGCGGTTTAGGTCGCTGTCGGTGTGAGTGGAACTCGTGCTTTCGAGCGACGACGATCGGTTCTTGCCGTACTGATAGTCGTCGTCTTTCTGGCCACGCAGCCGCGAGATGATGCTAATAGCCGAAGTGATACCAGAACCAATACTGCTTTCATCGTCCCGCTTCTTTCTGGACACGGACTCGTCTCGCCGCTTCTTCGAGCTGCGCTCTCTGAAGCGGTCTTTGTGTCGCAAGCGCATTCCGACGTTAGGACCACCAGTCGCAGCTCTTTCGTGCAGAAACTCTTCGCGCGAGTAAGTCTTCTTGGGCTCGGTTTCGACTTCGGGAGTCCACGGCGCCGAGTAGCTTTCACTGTCCACCTCGTCGACCGATCTGAAACACTTCTCATTAAGGAGAGATTTCGGCAAAATGACGTTTTTTCGTAGATAAATTCAACTCAAATTTTGTGTATAAAGGAACTTTGATTCTAGGGCGGGACAGGCTCCTTTTTCCAAAGTTCTTCAAGGAAACCCTTATAAAAAATACTAAAGTTGCTTAAAATTACGACATTTTCAACATGAATTAACTCAGCAACGGATAATAAATCTAAAAATTTGGACGTGTACCGCCCTAAAGACAACACAGATTAAAATTCACACTCCTCTAGGAAATTCCATAAATGAGTAAAATATCTACGAAAACTGAATGTCAAGTCAAATTTCTTAGAACAGCAAAGAGGGGAATACGCTCTCTGTCTATGTTCAACCCAGAATTTTTATTATTTGTTATATTATCTGCTTTTATTTACTGTTGGCTCGGACTGATGTAAATTGTTGCAATTACAGTCAACCCTGGTATATCGCGGTTAATTCATACCGCGTTATATGGAGAGACCGCGATATAAGTAAGAAACTCTGAATTAAATAATACAAATAAGATTAATTTTTCATCGGTTTGCATAAAAACCACGTTATGGGAATCTCAGGAATAAATAAATTGACAGATCGATTTGTTTTGCATTACATACAGGGCTGTTTTTTTAAAGCGGTCTTTAGAAAATTTTCAACTTGCTATTGTCCTATAAACTTGAAATTTGGAACAGGGCCGAAATTAACCATTGGGAATCGAAATAAATTATTGTCAATATAGCGGCACTTTCTCTTATACCGAAAATGGACGCCATTTTTGTTATTTTAAACGGAATATCCCAGTTTTTATTCAATTTTCGAGTCCCCCTTTTCTATCTGAGTGCAGTGCATCTATGTTGTCTCTGTCTATTTGTCATAGTTTTAGATATGTGCTAATTATTTTACAAAATTTTGCATTTACGATGTCTATCAATAAAACGATTTCTCAGTAACCATGCGGAAAAAACGCAAACTGTGTTTTGCAGTCGATAATCGAAAGTTTATAAAATCTATTGCTGGTATCAACAATAATTAAATCACATTCTAGGTATAATCATTAATAAAAACGTCCAAAATAAAACTTCACAATTTAAATTTTTTTAAATGGCACGTAGAGGTTTTGCAAATGCGTTGGCACATTCTTGTACAAAAAGCTCGCAACAAAAATATGGCGTTATAGGAAGCTAAAATTAGAACGGAAGCAGAAAACTAACTAGCATTCTACTGGATCTGATAGAAATTATGGAAAAGCAGAAGTAGATATTATGGATAATTTACCCCTCTCTGAACATATAAATTATAAGTAGACGAATGTTTGGAAGAATTGAAAAATGCTGGAACGGAATTATTGAATTAGAGAGAACAGTCGAGGAAAATCTCTGAATCTTATTTGGAGAAGTGAGCGATTGAAGAAGTTGACAGCGAGCAAATTTGGTCGTGTTTTCAATATGAGAAATGAAACCCCTCGTGCAAAAACTATTATTTTTATAAAAATGCGTCGACCTTTTCAACAAAATGGGGTAAAGATCATGAATTAGCTGCTCTGGAACATATACGTGGTGTCTCAATAGTCAATTTGTGAATGTGGGTTTTTTTGTACAACCGTCTGAGTCATATTTAAGGGCTTCTCTAGATGCACCAGTAGATAATGACTATAGACTATAGTTCTCGAAGCAACATTAATTGGTAAAATCACAAGTTCAGAATAACAAAGTCGCATTAAAATAACCATTACGATTATTATTATGGACAATTTGAAGTCACCAATAATTTTTTTTGTGGGTAGATACCAAACGCCTTTTGTTATCCAAAGAGTTCAAAAAGATAGGAACTTTGAAATAATAAAATGAAAGGAATTGTAAAAACCTACACAAACTGTAAAGATTCTACTCATTTTCTTCCAAAACTGATAGACGATTAAATATAAATAAAGATTTACAATAAAAAATACAAAAAACATTTTTCACACCCTTGTTATAATTTTTACTAGTTTTTTTATGTAATAAATTCTGATTTTCTGTACAATTATCAAATTCAGGGACAATTTGAAGTCACCAATAAAATTATTATTTTTTTGTGTGTGGATACCAAACGCCTTTTGTTATCCAAAGAGTTCAAAAAAGATAGGAACTTTGAAATAATAATATGAAAGGAATTGTAAAAACCTACACAAACTGCAAAGATTCTAAACATTTTCTTCCAGAACTGATAGACGATTAAATAGAAATAAAGATTTACAATGAGAAATACAAAAAAAAATTTTCACACCCTTGTTATAATTTTTACTAGTTTTTTTAAGTAATACATTCTGATTTTCTGTACAATTATCAAATTCAGGGACAATTTGAAGTCACCAATAAAATTATTATTTTTTTGTGTGTGGATACCAAACGCCTTTTGTTATCCAAATAGTTCAAAAAGATAGGAACTTTGAAATAATAAAATGAAGAGAATTGTAAAAACTTACACAAACTGCAAAGATTCTACTCATTTTCTTCCAGAACTGATAGACGATTCAATAGAAATAAAAATTTACAATGAGAAATACAAAAAAAAATTTTCACACCCTTGTTATAATTTTTACTAGTTTTTTTAAGTAATAAATTCTGATTTTCTGTACAATTATCAAATTCAGGGACAATTTGAAGTCACCAATAAAATTATTATTTTTTTGTGTGTGGATACCAAACGCCTTTTGTTATCCAAAGAGTTCAAAAAGGTATGAACTTTAAAATAATAAAATAAAGAGAATTGTAAAAACCTACACAAAATGCAAAAAATCTACTCATTTTCTTCCAGAAATAACTGATAGACGATTAAATAGAAATAAAGATTTACAATGAGAAATACAAAAAAAAATTTCACACCCATGTTATAATTTTTACTAGTTTTTTTTAAATAATAAATTCTGATTTGCTGTACAATTGTTTTTAAATTGATATCAGCATCAGCCGCCGGCGATTGCAAGCGTGCAGACAGTCTTAGCCAGGCACAATAATAATATAATAATCATTGATAGTTCGTTCTGCTGCAAGCGTGGATTCCAATAATGTCTATTTTGGGCAAAGAAGAACCAAGTGAAAGTAAATTAGCCTCTCTAGAAATGACAGACCCAACTACATCTGGGTCCAATAAAATTGTAAAACCCGAACCCGAGGACCACTCTTTTTACTGATAGTAATATTGAGCTCTGGTTTGGAAAGGGAACCGAGAGCTGCAGTTGTACTCCCCTGAAATCCCTTCGAGTTTCTAACATCGGTCTCCCCTTAAACTTCAACAATATCAAATTTAAGAAACGTACTCGTCAGCGCCGGCCACAGCATCACGCTTGTTAAGAAGCTGGTCCAAGTCCTCGGGATGGGAGTCCATCATGTGAACGTAGATTTCATCAAGCAGCTCCGCGCTAACACTGAAGAGATGCTTGTAGTGATCGATGAGAGTGCGCACCACGTTTATGATATCAATTCTATCTTCCGATCGATCCTGGATATTGTCCTTGGCTCCCGGTTTGATGCAGTGCAAAATGTTTGGAGCAAACACCGTCGCTAGGTTATTAGAGTCCATTTTGTTCCCCGCCACAGATTCGCCGGATTCGTCCGTCAAATCCGTTGCGTTTTCGGCGACGATTGCCAAAAACGCAAGAAGTGCATACAAAGTGTCGCGGTTGGCTGTGGGCAGCAGCTGAAGCAAATGTTGAAGGGCCTCGAATTGTAGGCGTCTGTTGCGTATTCCTTCAATTCGCTCGTTAGCACCGAAAAACACACACGAAGATAAAGTACTCACGTTGGGTTTGAACAAACGCGTGGTACAAATCTCTACAAAGAAGCGGATCCGGTAGGTCCCTCAAATACTCCTTAAGAAGGGTGGCGACGTCGTGCGGACACTGCTCGTCGTCGAGTGTTGTTTCCTTTCCGCAGTCGAAGTCCTCCCGCAGCTGCCTTATTCGCTTCTTGGAGGTGCTCACTCGGAAGATGCCTAAAGTACGCAAACCGTGCTGTTCTATGTGCTTGAAGCAGGCGTTGAGGATGTTAGGGACGGAGACTTCGTCTTCTAGCATTCCTCCGTGGAGGTCGGCAGTAGAGCCGCACGAAAGCGTGTCCAGAAGACCGGGAACGCTTCCAACGATGCGTTCGCGAAGCATCAAGCTTTCGCAAGAACCGCTCTGCAAGAAGAAGCGCACGGTTGGAGTTATTTCTAGCTGGTGATTTATGTTGGAGCGGTTTGCCAATTCTACCTGGACGCATTGAAGATGCGGTCAAGGTTCGGTTAGGTTTGCGAGGTCGATAGGAATGACGTCGAGGACGGCATATGTTACACCCTAGATTTATTGACGACTACAATGACGTTTGTTTTGTATGCCCACAGGAATTTTCCAAGCAGTGACTTGGATTAATGGTACTGAAGAGATTTGTAAACGAATCAGTGAGAAAAGTACGAGGAAAAGGCAAACACCACATTGGGGATTTGTAAAATATGCAAATATGTAAATATGCGAAGCATTATGTTTGCATATTTCAAGAATGAATAGATCCAGTGTCTAAAACTGCTTTGTTGTAACCGCAGGCGCGTGATGAAAATAAATTTTAATTAAAATGTACAGACCATTATTAAAAATTTCGTATAAATTTTATTTCAAAGTTATCTACCTAGCCCTGACAACAAAATGCAAGCGAAATTATTATGTCACGTCAAATCACTGTTGTACGAGGGTCATTTGAAAATATCTCGTACTGAAACAAATAAAACATGTCCCAGCGCTTCGAGAAGTAAGTTTTCTCAAAAATGAAAAATGGTATCGAGACGCGGTTTTCGACAAAAAGTTCAATCCATTTAATCACTACTCTGAAAATATCTGCTTATATACAGAATATCCAGATATGGAGTGGCGCATCAAAGTTATGTTTTTTAAATGAAACACCCAGATATTGCGCTATTTTCGGATTCCTTATCAACAAATGATTATACTTTGTATAACAATAACCTATTATGGACCTAACTTCTGTTGTTTTGCTATTATTTGACATTTAAACAAAAAAATCCCCCAAACGAATGAAAATTTAGGCTTGATATTTTGAGAGAAAATTTTTAAAATCGTCGACTTTATAGTGGTCAAGTCAAACTTTGAACTTTAATAATTTAGTATGCAAGGTGAGCTTATAAACGCAAATTGTTAATTGAATCGAAATTTTCAAATGAGACTGTAGAGAGAGAGAATATATATACATTTTGGTGCCAACTGATCACATTTTTGATAAGCTATCCAATGACGTTTTTTCAACATTTTTCAACTTCTTAACCAACTATTTCCAAATTATCGATATTCCACTATTCAATCATATCATTAAAAACCTCATCAAAAATGTAATCTATTGATACCAAAATACAGAAGGTTCCATTTGAAAAATTCGAATAAATGAACAATTTGCGTTCATGAGCAATTCTCTATATTAAATTACTACAATTCAAAATTCCAATTGATCATTATGAACTAGAAGATATTTGAAAATTTTCTGTCAAAATATCAAGCTAAGATAGTCATTGGTTTGGAAGCAGCGACTTTTCAAAAACGGGCTTTTATTGGCTTAAATGTCAAATAATGGGAAAACAACTAAAGTTGGGTATGTAATAGGTTATACAAAGTACAATTATTTTTTGAAAAGGAATCCGCTAATAGTGTAAAATACTGGGTGTTCTATTTAACAAAACCTAACTTTGATGCGCCACTCTTATGTGGACATACTGTATATAAGCAATGTTCTCTTAAATGGATTGTACTTTTTGTCGAAAACCGCATTTCGATATCTTATTTTATTTTAAAGTAATGTTACTTCCCCGTAGCGCTGGGACAGCCTGTATAATATCGCACATGAAATACAGAAGTGACACAACTCAAAAAGGGTCATTTTTTAGTTAACTCACTATAAATGCAATAAAAAGTGCTTTCTTTGTTTCTTTGTTGAATTTTCAAAAATGTATCTGTGTAGCTCAAGTGTAATTTTCCTTGCAGAGTAAAATGCGTCGGATTGAACCGGCAAAAGTAACATATCTTAGTTGTAACTTGACAGTGACAAAAAAAGACCGCAAAACATTAGCTAATATTTTTGTCTTGTTTTAATAATGCGCACTGATAATTAATTGTAGTAAAACATTTTTACTTTTTTGCGCCTACTGAAAAGTAAATAATTTTGTGTTCTTGTGTCACTTCTGTATTACATGTGCGATATAGTGATTTGAATTATTTTTTATTTTCCAACATAATTCTCACTCTTTTTCAATACATTCAATACAAAGGGCGCCTGAACATTATCCTTTACTATTTTACATTTTGTTTTAAAATAGTTTATTGTTCGTTAAGATTGCATGATGAGTGAGCTCAGAAACAAATTAAGTGGTTACCAATCGAGGAAATAAAATGTATCTGAAAACAAAAAGACTGAGTAACTGTAATTCCAAAGCTTGATAAAATTTTACAATACATCAAAGTACATCAAACACTTCGACTGCAAATCTGGAAGTAACGGTGAGATAACTTTTGAATTCTAAATTGTTCGATCTTATGATTAAATCAAATTTGGTGTATTACTTAAAGGCCGCTAAATACAACGTGTTAAATTTTAACAATTTCCCATTTTATTTAAATGGGGGGGTGGGAAACAGTTTATTTTCGAAGGGATAGCTTTATTGGAGAAACGTTGGAATAAATGTGTAGGCGTTCAAGGTTGTTTCCTTCATGGCCATGGTGATAATCTTATAATCTCCCCCTCGTATCTAATTTTGTTACCTACAAATTCATAAAACCGTTTTTTATTTATTTTTATTAATTTATGATATTGGTTTGTTCGATTTTAAGATTCCGTATACATTAGTGTATAAATTTCCTGGACCTTGTGAGATGCAAATTTTGTATCAACAAGATTATATCAATGACTCAAGTTTTATTTTTGAATAATTTATATTCGTCGTCTGCGTACCCGTTCATCTCCGATTTCTCATCTTTTCGTTGATACCTTTTGCCAGTGGTCCAACACTATAAAAGTGATTGATTGAGCGTGCGTTTTTGTCGAAACTTAAAAAGACAATAAAAACACGTTTCTGAACGTCGTCCTTCTAAAAACAGCCCAATTTCGCAAATGGAGAACTTTGCACAATTGCGTTGACGTCGAAAATGTTTTGCACAAATGCCAGACAAAATTTGACCCACGTCTAGACACAATTTGGCCCGGTTTATTTTAATTCCTTCACAATAAAAATGTGCGTGCGTCCGCGCTTACCTCATCTCCTCTGGGACCCTCGATTAGGGAGCTGAAGCTGGACCTGGACCCGTGTCTGCCTAAATGGGCTGGCTCTTCGGCGGATTCTGTCCCAAAAGGACTGGTCCTGGCCGCGGTCCTTGAAATGCGGTCGTTCTCCACGCATTGGGTTAAAGGGATACCGAAGACTAAACCCCCAGTGGAACCGTCTGAAATCCAGAATTTGTAAGTTATGTATTAATTTAATAATGTTGCGTCTTTGGGGAATTTAACTCAAAAGACAAATAATCTCAACCGCATTTTGGTTGGGTATCTAACTTCGTAGGATAAAAGCCACCGCCGTGTTTCGGAAATATAAATTTTCGGTAATTGCCGTTTAAATGTTGTCAATCGTCGGCTTGAAACAAATCCTGTAATTTGTTTTTTTTTTCTGGAGAAAGCACAGGCGCTTGCCAAATAACTCATCACTCGTCTGTAATGAGTAATTGTAGCTTGTAGTACGAGAACAACGGTAAGAAAAAGTCTCGTAAAATTGCAGAAATCAACAAGATTTCTTGAAACGACAAAATCTAACGAGATTTCAGCATCTTTTAATTTATTTTTTTTGCCGAAATAGCCTCCTCGGCGGCTTTTATGTGTTCGAGAGTCTCGAGTGGTTTTTCAAATATATTTTTCATTTCGCGGAAAGATGGGAGCTGAAACGAATCCGTTTCAGCGTGGATTCGGATGAGAAATAACATTTGCTCAAACCCGTGTTTTAGCATTGGAAACTGAAAGAGGATTTATTATTTGAACCAAAATGCAACACGTGCGCAAAGTCCAATAATAACAATAATTTTTAATTCTGGCACAGTAAATTTAGAACATTTACGGCTCCACACTTATGTAAATAAAATCGCACTACAATAATAAAAATCATAAAAACGGCGCCAGTAAACATGAAAAGAAATATTTTTAATATAATGTTAAAAATAGAATTAAAACTTATTTTCATGAACTCGTAACATTCTTGCAATAAAACGAGTGATATTTTTTTTGGAAAAAGCCTAAAAATACAATATACGCTTATTTTAATTTTAATTTAAGACGTGGAGTTATTTATTTCTACGACAAATTATAATTTAAAATTATTAAATTTCGATCGATTATAATAATACAGGTTGTCCCAGAACTTCCGCGTGATATTTTTATATTAAATTGTAAAATCCATTAAAACTAAAAGTGGTGTTCAAATGGTAAACAATTTTAGTTGAGCAATCAGAACGACTTTGTTAATTGCTTTCTCAAGAAAAGACATTCCCGTATTAATTTCAAATATAGCTGCTGCTGAAAAAAGTCATTTAATTGTTTGGTCCACTGTAATCAAAATCACACGACCGTATAAATTTTGCGCCAAATTTAAATCAAAATTTTATTGTGTTGTATAGAAAACAACTATTTTTCTAAGAAATAGTTATTTATTTTTATACTTATTCTATTTCACTTTTGCTTGACCGGTAGACTTTGTCCTGCCTTTAATATTATATTTTATTTTTGATAACATTATAAAATACAATGACACAATTCTCCGCCTTGTTTATGGTGTCTGTATTAATGTTTCAAGTGGAACAAATACATCAATTCCATTTTTATGCTGCTTGTAGAAAAATTAAAAAATATTGGAAAAATGAAAACCAAATAGTAATGACAAATCTGTGCACCTGTCATTAAACAGAAATGAACTAAATACGTAATATCGTTCTTTTGTAGATTATTTATGTCAAGTTTCAAGTATTATAAATCCTTTTGGAATTTCTTTCGGAAGCTATTTGCTATAGTTTCAAATAAATCTGAATTGAAAAATATTCAAATTTTTTTTTGTACAAACTTTACACCCCTTGTACTCATTTAGGTATAATCAAAAATTTATCAAACTATGTATGTTCCAAACCTTTCAAACATCAAAACAAACATTTCTTGTAAATCTGAGCTAATTCAGTTCAGTATTTTCCGAGTTTATAATTTTATTATTACATCCTTGCACTCTCTTAGAGAATTTAATTTCGAAAAACGCTAACCCTAACTTGCACAGGAAGGCATGGAAAGCAAACACAAGCACACAAAAACTAAAGATTTTAATAACAAATAAAAATTTAAAAAAAATACTGATTCTGATCTACATAGATCGAAATATTACAAATAATGGATCAATCAAATAAGGGATTTAACCTGGATAATTTTAAGAAGCATGGAAATAACGCCACATAATGGACTTTACATAAACAGGCTAGAGCATCCGATGTATTTGGTGGATGCTGCCTCAGGTATTAAATGGAAGAAGGGAAGGAATGAAGAAAATGTTTTACACAAAATGTTTTCGCAGTTATATGCCTGAGAATATTTTTGTGTACCTAATGTTTCGTTTTGCCAACACGTAACTTCACCTTCTCATTTTAAATAAAACACTCTATATATTCTTGGATTTTTTATATTCCTCGTTTGATGTTAGATCGAGTTTAGTCTAATTTGGGGCCTAAAATGACGTTTTCGAGTTATTCTACTTATTATATTATACTTATTTATTGAAATGCAGCTTTTCAGCGATCTGAAATATTAATACGAATATCTCTACACTGAATTCAACATATGCACATCACATGCGCGATCTTATGATTAAAACAAATTTGGTGAAATACTTAGAGGCCGCTAAATACAACGTGTTAAATTTTAACAATTTCAAATTCCATTTTATTCGAATGGGTCCTTAATTTTTTTTAAGAAAGTGTGCGAATTTTGTTTTTGTTTTGTAATTTCTATGCATTTTTGTTTATTTTATTTTTCAATTTATACGTAATAGAAATTTGCAGGAATAATTTGGCTGCTTACCCCCTTGCACCCTCTTAGGAATTTAATTTGGAAAAATGTTAACCCTAACTTGCGCAGGGAGCCATGGAAAGCAAAGACAAAGACACAAAAACTAAACATTTTAGTAACAAATAAAAAATACATTAGCAAGTTACCACTATTCAACACAAATTTTGCAAAAAACTTCAAAATCTCGATAACTATCACAGATAGGTTAAATAAGTTACTTAACAAAAATGAAAGATATTTATTAGTATAAAAAATGAAGTGATAAAATACCATGCGTTCCATTAAAAAAAAAGTTTTGGCATTTTTAAATTTGTCGTGTTTTGATTACAGTTTTAGTTCATATTTCGACTCGAAAGGGGGTCGTTTCGAGTCGAAATATGGGCAAAAACTGTTGCAATAATCGTAATTTCCAAACTGAAAATAAATAAGATATGACCTGTTAAATAACTAATAAAAAATAATATTCTGTGTAAAATCTCAGATATCTACAAAACCAGTGGGTTTACCTAAAAATCAAGTTATACAAAATATGTTTGGAATTTGAAGTGCAATGGAAAAATTCAATAAATATGGGTTGTTCCATTTAAAAAAATCAAGTTAAATGTCATACCAAGTTTATGGTACAACCGTGGACAGTCAAGAATAACACTTTAGCCGGCGGGTGTGATGCAAATACCGACTCAATGACAATATCTCATAGAGTCGGTATTTGCATAACACGGGTGTTATTCTTGACTGTCCATGGCTGTACATACATCCTGTGTACATAAGAATATTTTTAAAATAAGCAGTCTCCGGATTCACGTAACTGTATAAAGATTTACAAAAAACGATCTTGAATTCAGGTGTTGATGATATGACACATTGTAAGTGGAACAGAGGTTCAGTCTATAAAAGTGTGAGAGATTCAGTGGCTTGTCATTTATATTTTATAACCGTAGACATTAATTCTTTCAAATTTAGTATTTTTTTACTTTAGAATTGGCTATTAAAATTTAATAAAGTAAGTTTGGGACACCCCTTATATGTATACATATAGAGCGTACAAAAAAAAAGGATTTGTAGTAAATGACGGAAACTAGCTTTTATAACATATATTTTAATTTTTACATTGTAGGTACTGACTTTTGCTAGGAATTCTCAATCAAAAAGATACCAAAACGACGAGCGGAAATGGAATTTGTTGAAAAAAACATGAAATGCATCTTCTATGTCGTGTTCGAAACGACAGAAAATGTTGTTTCAAATTTCTCCATTTCAAAGTCGTCCATTTTTTGCGCTTAATCGAATTTGAAAATAATTCCATGACCTAATCTGAATCCTTTTTTGTGTCCGTTCGGTCAAGGTAAATTACATAATGAAAATAATGATCCAGATTTCAAAATTGAAGACACAAAACAAATGTTTTCTTTGTTTTGAACACGGAACTGAAGCAAAAAGTGTTTGCGAATTATCACGTTGTGCATCTTTCGGGGTTTTTGGCTCGAATCCGTCTGCAAGCGTTGAGAAAAAAAGAGAGTTGCCGAACGCGATGAAAAGTGCGAGGTTTCATAATTGGGGCAAGTGTGAAACCCGCGTTAATTTTACAAGTTTGCGTCTAAAATTAAGCGTCGTTTCGTAAATATTTGTTCTCGGTTCCGTATTTAAGTCGCACGATGCATGCGTGTCCGGAAATCCGCCAAATTCGCAAAATCCCGCCGACAATTCAAGGAAGGAGGAGGTCGAATTACGCGATCCTCAGCGAAAATAGCGTATGCGAGTAATTTATATATTTCTGTGCCGTAAACACTCATTCGTTTATTAAGCAACAGGTACTTCTCCGCGCCGTTTAAAATGTTTAATTCGTCGAAATCCAAGATAAACATCGAAGTGGTAAAAGTTATAAAACAGAACGTGCAAACAAACTCCGGCGCCGCGCCTGCGAAAAATCCCATCCGTGCACTCCTCCGAGCGCGCATATTTTCGTTTTGACGGGGCGTTTCATATTTGACACGCGGAATTTCGGTCCGCAAATAGACGCCGGACTAAATATAGCCCCCCGAAACGAGGCAAATTCGATTTTACCCTTGTCCGAGTCCTTGCGGGTCGTGTCGAAGATGCTGGTGGTGAGCGCTTTCCTCTTGAGAAGATACGGCCTCCGCTTCGGCTTGGACACGCCGCCGACCGCCTCTGCAACATCCACAAGAAATAACACACCAAGGACCACACTCATTAACCGAAATTAAAAAAATATACAATATTACGGCGTTCCGCTTAAAAATAGGCGCCGCTCTGTAAACAAATACTGACGCTTTTGTGTTCGGGAGTCCGGTTTTAGGTTTATGGCGGCCGAAAACAATGCCATCGGGGTCCTGAAAGTCGCTCTGGTGACATCTGGAGTAAATATTTGGACGCGATAAAAAGACGCGCGACGCCGGAACGGACCTACGTTATTGTCAATAATGTTATGCATACGTACGTCCCACTTGTTTCTACACAGAACTTTTGGCCTATTTGTGTCTCTCGTTGTGTTAAAAATATAGAAAGCGTGGCCTGCGTCAGCATTTGTTGCTACATTATTGAAATTATTGAAATCATCAACACTGAAATTATTTTGGACGTCTCGAAGTGGATTCACTTTTTTATTGCAACCGTACACATCGATTCGTTTTTTCAAGTTATTTTGGCGTATTTTGAACTGCTTCACGGTACAAAAAATTACATATCGAAACTAACTTAAAACACAAGAAATTGAAGTTAAACGAAACGGAAAGGAACGTAACCGAACGGATGTGAAAAAAATTGAATAAAAAAAAAGTTGACATGAATAGAGTTGAACAGAATAAAATAGAAACAGAAAGTAATCGAACGAAATATTATACAAAATAATAGAAGGAGTAGAATGGAACTAAAGCGAGCGATAAAATATATTGGAATTAATTAGTATTAGTAGAAATTAGTAGAACAGAAATGAATAGGATTGAATCAAATAAAAGTGAGTTCGATCGAAGAAATCGAGATAAAATATAATTCGGGGGGAATTTAACAGAATAGAATAACGTTGAACAAAATTTAAAACAGTTGAATCGAATTAATTGTAATCGAAGAGAACCGAATGGAAATGTACCAAACAGAAGCAAGCTTAATAAAAGAGAATACTATAAAATAAAATTGAATAAAATAATTTACGTGCAGTAATAAAAAAGAATTGAGAGTAGGCCTTGTAACACTTTGGATTTAGTTAGTCAATTTTATTTCAGAATGTGTCAATTGTAATTCAGATTTATCAATTGTATTTAAGAAAGTGTGAATTGAAATTCAGAAAATAGCATTTGTAATTCAGAAAGTATCAATTCTAATTATCCTGCTGATAATTGAATTGAATTAAGTTGTACAAAATTAAATTAAACAGAATAAATTGAGTCAAACTAGCTGAAACATAATCGAGTAGAGTAGAGAATAAAATACTATTGAATAAAATTTACTACAAATGAAAAAAAAAGAATATAACTGAGCAGAAACAACCAGACTCGAAAAGAAGAGAATTGAACGGAATCAAATCAGGTAGAGCTTAACAGAATGAAATCGAACACAAGCGAAAGAAATAGGAGATAATCGAATTGCACAGGAATTAATGGAACTGAATAGGATAAATTGAATCAAGCAGAAGCGAGTTCAATTAAAAATAAAATAAAAATCGAATTTAATGTAATGATAGAGTGTAGGATGGTGTTATCATTTTCCCCAAATTCCAGTAGAACACGATCTTCAAGCACGAGTAAGACATCTGTTGTAAACAGAATAAAATTTAACAAAACTGAACCGAACAGAATTGGGCTGAATAGAAAAAATTCAAGAAAATATAATAAAATTGAAGAAAAATGTCTAAATTGAACCTTATCGAGTAGAATGGGGGAGAATCACATAAAATAGAATTGAATTGTGCAGAGCTCAATTGAAATAGAATCGAATAGAACTCAATAAAATTAAATAGAGTAGAATAGAAAATAATGCAATGAAATAAAATTAAACAGAAATTGAATAAATTTAAACGTTTTTCATTTATGGCGTATATTTATCGGTACGGATACTATTTTGTTGCAACAAAAAAAATACAAATCAATAAAAACCGTATACAGAATGGAACACAACTATCATATCAAATAATTACTGAAATTTTTAATATGAAAAGTTATGAAAAAATATTTAAGCCAAAACTTGTTTGGCTTTTTCCACGTATGCAAAATATTCAAAATTTCAATGAGGGATTCTTTACCAAAAATTATTATTGTGTTTTCTTACTAAATCAATATTTTCTCCTTTATTTTTTATAATGGTCATTGCAGAACAAAATATAGAAAAATATGCTTGTTTCAACTCACACAATATTATTGGTGTAATTTAAAAAACACAGTTGTGGCCCAAACTAAAAATAACACATCATGCATAATAATAAACCACACATGGTATTAATAATATATTAAAAAACGAGTTTCATAATGCATATTTATTGTATGAGTCCAAGTTTATAAAAATCCGGCGGGAGTTTTGTAAAGGCGTGTGCCATAATTTCCTTAAACGAGTTTTTCATACTATTTTTTCTACTGTGCAACTTTTATGCAATGTTAAAACCTGGGGAATTTTGCTTGGGTTGGTTGACAATTGTCAAAATTGAAATTTCGATTTTCATATGCAGTTGACGGTGAAAATAATTTTCAGCAAAATATTGTGTTAAAACCTGGGGAATTTTGCTTGGGTTGGTTGACAATTGTCAAAATTGAAATTTCGATTTTCATATGCAGTTGACGGTGAAAATAATTTTCAGCAAAATATTGTGACAAGCTTGTGTTGGTGTTTACTTTGACGTTTGGCATTAAATTTCTGATCATGACCCACCCCAAAAATAGTTCTATTACGAAATTCAATAAGCTATTAACACACCCAATTGTTTTGTTATTGACGCGAAGTAGAAAAACATGTTTTCATAATTTCTCAAATCAGGAAGCAATGTTTTCAGCAATTTTTTGATATTTTTGTTCCACTCTTTCACATACAGAGGATATTTCTCCTGTGAGGAACACACTATTCTGGTTACCTATTCAATTTAATGAATAGTATTTTACAAAAATTCGCAATCCGAAGAATTTAATCGGGCTCTGTGTGAACAAATCAAGTAGTTACTACAAAAACTGCAAGAAAATGTAAATTTTTAACACTTTTCTTAAGAACGGAAGATGTTGCCTGAATTCCGAAAACAACTATTTAAATATCATCATAAATCTGAAATGTCCATTTCAGGAACGAATTCCTTGAAAGTGACTGATTTGAATCACGTATAAATTTTGTCTTATTCAAGGCTTCGGAAGCAGAAATTCAGCAACAAGTAATTTGTCAGGAGGCATTTTTAGTTCTTCCTAACTATTTACCTGTTCCAGTCGGAATTTAGGTTATCCGGATCAACAATCGTATTTTTCAACGAGAGGATGAAAAATACACACTTTGCACCAACACTTCAATAATATTTACAATTATTCCCGTAATGTTGGTACTACAATTTCTGCCAACTCTCCGCCAATTAATTATTCCGCGCCGCGCTATAAATTGCTAATGCACATTTAATTAGGCGCCGATTAATACGAGTATATTAATACGAACTTTTCGGTCCAGTCAACCATTCGTGGTTTGTATTTTTTGTAGGATTACAACTCGAACGAACTACTTTCAATAAATCACGAATTAGAAACTTTCAAAGCGTGCGCCCGACGTAAATCCCCCATTTAAATTAATATCGCTCCGGACTCTAAAATTACCAAACTAAAAATGCTTAAATACCTGTCGGAACTTTGACTGCCACTCCCAAATTGAGCGCTTGCAGTTTGGCTAATGCGACTTTCTGCAAAACTTTCCTTTCCACTTCAGACAGATGTAGCAAATTCGTGGTAGAAAGCACGACTTGTCGTCCTGAGAGACTGCTCCACACGCATCCTCCCTGCAACAGCATCCTGAGGACCACAAACAGAAAATTGTGCTTTACCTGGGGCGTCCAGCTGCACGCCGCTTGCGCCGGTCTCGTTTGACTCTTCGACCTGGACCTGAAGATCTTCTTCGCCATGAGCCGGCCCCCATGGTGCATGACACTCGACGACGACTTCGACTTCTGCATGGCGGCTCCAGTCGCCACAGCTGCGGTAGATTTATCATGTTTATCGTGTTTGTGGTGAAGCAAGTGGCTGAGGAAGGAATGCGACTTGGTCGGAGGAGGAGACGAAGGAGAGGACTTATTATTTTCGTCAATCCCGATATCGATGCTGCTCCGCGAACTCGAGAACCGACTTTCCGCATCCGAACCGTCCGCGATTTCGTCGAATTTCAAATCGCGGTACCTCACAATCCAATCGTCTTCCGTCTGACACCCTTTATTGAGCCCATCGTCGTCGCCCGGTTTAGTAATTTCCCCTTTCGCCTTAATATTCCTCAGGTTCCTGTCGTAGTTGACGCGCTTAAACCGGTCCACTTTATCGGTGTCCACGCTTTTTTTCCTCGCCATCCGAAGATATCGCTTGATGGTGTCGCTCACCGACTGGGAGATGTCGTCGTTGTCAACGCTGCTGCGTCTTCTTGGCGCCCCTTTCCCGCCGTCTTTCTTCTCCTCTTCGTCCTTCTCGGCCACGAGCTTCTTGTACTTGTCCTCGCATTCCTGGAGGACTGCTTCCGCAATCGGGAGCGTCTGCACCCCCCAATCGTGATAACAAATCTCGATCGTCGCGTTTTCTATTTCGATGAGCGGTGGGGCGTGACTCGACTCCTGGTTCTTCTGATTCAGGCGCTCAAAGTTCGAGCTCTGCATGGGGTATTTAGACAAGTTGTTAAAACTGTGTCTGGACGGGGACAAGTCGCTTCTTGTGCGAAACCCCCGGGCTCGTCTGATGTCGAAATAAAACCGCTCAAGAGCACGTCTGTCGGTCAAAAGATCAGAAATGACGCGATCTCGATTGGTGTGCTGGCTGAAGTAACGGCTCAAAGTCTCCGACAGCGACTTCTGAACGTGGTCACCTGTAAATTGCACTTGGTTGGGGCTTTCGTAGCTTGGAAAAGCCACGTAACTGCTGCTGGCCAGTGTTAAATGTCGCTGCAACCGATCTACTAGTTCCTGGTAGTTGAAATCTGGTGCATTGTAACTTGTAGTTGGGGTGATTTTCAAATACGTTTCCAACATAGTCAATAGTTGTTTCTCCTCCAAGTCCTCACCTCCAGGAGCTGCGGATGTGTAATTTGTCGGTGAAGGTTTGTTTAAGAAGTCGTACTTCATTTTTTGTATGTCGAACCTGGAAGTCGTGGTCGTGGGGAGGTCGAGTTTGGTGGGGCGGGTCAGTTTGGTGACGTCGACGACGTCGTCTGCTGAGGAGGCGAGCCGACAACTCCCGCCTTTGCGGCGCTCTTTTCTCAGTTGTTGCTTCTTGCGCAAAGCACCAGGGTATGAGTTTTTGCGCCACAGAAGAAAGCGCGGTTCTTTTCGGCACACCTCCTGGAAGTAGGCCTCGATTTTGGGGATGTCTTCGGGGCGGTTTTGGGCACCGTCTGGTATGAGTTTGCGGCCGGCGTCTGTCATGTACCGCCACGTCTTGCGAGTGAGCAACCATCGCTCTTTCGGTTTTTTTTTCTTGTCGCGGATGGAGCGTCCCATGGTCAGGGAGTAGTCGGTGCTTTCGGTGGAGGCGCTCTTGGTTAGAGGCTTGCGTCTGGAGCGTTCCGCCATTTTATTAGATAAGCATTTGCGGTGATATATGCCCAACAGGTTTGGCCAGTTCACCTGTCAGAGCGATCTCTTCATCTTGGCAAGACGGACAAGTCCAAATATTTTCTTCGATTAACAATACCCAGCGAATTATAATCTAAAAGTGTACCTCTTTTTTGGCAAACATCTTCGAGATTCGGGCGTAGGATTTGAGATATTCGGATTGTTTGATCACTCGCGTTCGTGGCGATTTTCACGTTCGGGGGTTAGTAGCACTGGGGGTGACACGTCACGGGGTTTGGGGGCCGATGGAAGGCGGCATCGCGGATTTGGCGGTTTCGGGGCAATCACGCGGTCAGTTTGAGTCCACTTGGTTAGCCACTCAACACTGACGCGACAGAGCAAGTAGCGGCTACTTGGAAACAAAAATATCCCATTTGGCAAGAGACACCTACTAAGCTAGACAGAGTTAGCAAAATAAAGATAAATATTAGATTATATAGCAACAGCGATAGAATAAACCTCGCGTTCGGGGAATCGCATTTTTTGGAAAAGTCGGACCAAACACTAACACCGCCGTTAAGTTATTGGAAGTTCGAGTTTCATCCGCAACGGGGCAAAACTATTTCGGGCCGATTTGGGACATGCTGACGAGTTCGTGACATTTTCACTTTTAAACTGTTCTTAATTTCTTGTATAGGAAAATATGCGCGGGATCAAATGTTCCGCTAAAAATAGACAATCGATGCATTTGTAGAGACACGAAAAACCGCAGGCACGGACTACTTTCAGGAAAATAGTGACAATGCTCGTTTCAGCCGCAAACGAGCGATGTGGGTCAAGTTTTAGCGCTTGCCATTATTTAGCGATTTTATATGACCATTGCTGCTGTGGCCTTTTTTAGGACACAATCAAATAAATACAAAGTCTTGCTGTACGTGTTCTGTAATTCAGTTATCGGGTTTATTTTGATTATGCAAGAAATATGTATTTTTATAATGTTCGCTAAAACAGATAAAAATGTCTCAAAATCAGAAGATCAAGGAGTCGAAGTTTAATATGACCATTGCTGCTGTGGCCTTTTTTTAGGACACAATCAAATAAATACAAAGTCTTGCTGTACGTGTTCTGTAATTCAGTTATCGGGTTTATTTTGATTATGCAAGAAATATGTATTTTTATAATGTTCGCTAAAACAGATAAAAATGTCTCAAAATCAGAAGATCAAGGAGTCGAAGTTTTATATGACCATTGTTGCTGTGGCCCTTTTTAGGACACAATCAAATAAATACAACGTCTTGTTGTACGTGTTCTATAATTCAGACGTCCCATTTATCGGGTTTATTTTGATTATGTAAGAAATATGTATTTTTATAATGTTCGCGAAAACGGATAAAAATGTCTCAAAATCAGAAGGTCGTGGAGTCGAAGTTTTATATGACCATTGTTGCTGTGGCCCTTTTTAGGACACAATCAAATAAATACAAAGTCTTATTGTACGTGTTCTGTAATTCAGACGCCCCATTTATCGGGTTTATTTTGATTATGTAAGAAATATGTATTTTTATAATGTTCGCGAAAACGGATAAAAATGTCTCAAAATCAGAAGGTCAAGGAGTCGAAGTTGTTCTGTTTTATTATTTTATACCAGAATAATCTCACGATATTTTTGTATTAAATTACATTTTTTGTTATTCTTAGGGGGTTTGGTTCAAGGCCCTAGCACTGAAGCAGCAAGCTTATTGTGTCCCCATAGTATTTAACTCAAAGAAATAGAGAGCATTCGCTTATAAATATAATAATCTCATCAAGACTACAATTCAGGATTCGGTGGCATTCAAATGGTAAACTATTTTAGTTTAATTAATTGCCTTATCAAGGCATAACGTACTACTCTTATTTCATTTTTATCGTTTCGCATCAAACAAAACTCATTAATTGTTTGGTACATTTTAATCAAAATCATCACGATCGAGGAAATTATAAATCGAACTGAAAAAGTGAAAAGCTTTAAAAAATGTTTTCGTTGAACAATTTCAGCTCGTGGATTCATAAAAATGTTATAATAAATAACTATTTTCTATTAAGTAGGTAAGTCCTTTTTTATACTTTTTCCATATAACATATACAACACGAGATTCTCGAATGCAGACGTTTGTAGAGTTTTTCATTTTGGACCGGCTAAGTTTTGAAAAATTATGAAGAAAATTATAAAACGTTGTTACTGGTTAGTTGGATTAATTAATATACTAATTATAGTTATTAGCAATTAATATAGAAAAAGTGGAAGAAAGCTCCACGCGATTAGTTTCCATTGCTTGTCGTTTGAATATCTTACAACCCTGAATATTATTTCTTTCACATTTTGTGTTAATTTTTATTAGGTTTTAATTCATTTGCTATAATTGGAATTTGTTTATTAAGTATTTCGGTTCTGCAGATTCACTGACATTAACTCCATTTGAATATTTGCATATGTTGAATTTTTAATTGTTCTAAACTCTTTAGAATTTTCCAGGGTTTTATAATTCATTATTCACTGTAAAATTTTGTAGGTCAATTTAGAATTTTCATAAATCGTTTCGAGTCGAATTCGAGTTTTTCAAGCCTTTAGAATTTCATTTGCTTTGCTTAGCATTTAATTTTTTTTTATTTCTTAAGATTTTGAATTTTATTAACATTTTGGCACGTGTAGATTTTTTTAAATTTAATTTTGTATTTCGTGTTTTTTATGAACTTAAAGCAACAATAATTTCAGGTGTTTTAAAAATTAGATCGTGTAGGATTAAGTAGGAACTTCTTAAAATTTTTACAAAGTTGAAGATTGTATAAAATCTTCTTTTTTGGGACCGTCTTGAATTATTTAGAGAGCTTTAAGATTCTGCTTTCTGCAAGTTACTTTATAATCCATGTCCTTTTAATTTTTTTGGTTTTTCTTGAAATTATTAGATTTTGTTCTTGTTTGTTTTGGTTATGATTTTCTAGGATATTTAGATTATTTTGAATCCATTCAGTTGCGTTCAATTTGATTCATATTTTTGAACAAGAATTCGCCTCCCCTGTTCACATAAATATATTAGACTGTCAATCTAATTACAGTTTAACGAGTATTTCTATAACGAGAAATCGGCTAAAACGAGTGAATTCCTTGGACCCTTGCTTTTTCTAATCAATTCTTAAAAAAAAATTTGTGTAGATTCTCTTGAATTTCTCGTTTTAATTTTTTTTTATTTCTTATGAACTTAAAAGAACAATCATTTCAAGGGATTTTAAAAATTAGATCGTGTAGGATTATTTAGGAACTTTTTTAAATATTTACAAAGTTGAACATAATATAAAATCTTCTTCTCTGAGAGCTTGGGAGCTTCTTGAACAAACAATGATTGAACAAAAATTCTCCTGTTTACATAAATATATTAGACTTTTAATCAAATTACATCAGAACGTCTGTATAACGAGAAATTCGCTAAATCAAATGAACTCCTTGGACCATTACTTGGAAGTTATATAAGATCGGATTTCTTTATTTTTAAAGCTTTAAGATTTAGATGCTTGTATTAAAAAACATAGGTTTACACTTGAAATTAAAAGATAGACCTTGAAATCCTTATTCAAATAAAAAGTTGAAGCACCTGTACTCTTGCCCCCTTCAAATAAAACTCATTTTATTTTCAACATTTTCCTCTACACTGTTGATATTCGAAATTATTTACTGTGTCAGGTTAAATGACAAACCCATTTTGTTTATCTTACAATAAAAAATCCTAATTTCATTGTTCTATTAATGTTTCAATAGTGTTCATTTATTACTTATTTTTTAAATTAGCGATTTTATAATATAAATAAAATCGCTTATATGGAGTATTTTTCTGGTCCCTTGAGTTCTCGTTATAACGGGGTTCTACTGTATATTTCTTATTGATTTCTTGGCCAATTTATAATCTTTTTGTTTCTATGAAATAGCGTTTATTTCCACCACAGAATTGGCTATTAAAATATCATGCCGTAGTTCTGGGACATCCTCTTTGTTTATCTGAATCGTCAGAGACAGTTGAAAGCATCCACACCTCCCGTTAGAAATATTTAAATTCCGCTCGTCGTCACAGTGTTGATTAATAAAGAAGCAACATTTTTATCCGACTTGTGTCAATAGACCATTCAAATAAATGGTCCGCCACTTCATCAGCTCATTTTTGATCCTACCGGTGCCTGTTTTCTAAACAACATTTTCTTCTGATAACAAGTTTATGAAAGAATTCTTGAAATAGCACAAAAAAGACAATGGCAAAAGCGATGAAGCGATAAATGAATTAATTAACCGCAAGCGAGCACGTGCAAGAAACCACGTTGGTGCATTCTTTAGATATTTTCAACGAAAAGTAATTTAAACAGTTTGGGGTTCATGCCGTATGCTTAAAAATATTTCCAAACGCTCGTCCGCATTTGTGGTGATTCTCACTGGATCTTGAAACAACTTAAACGCTTTTAAATTAACGGATGTTTACCGAAGATATGGACGCAGCATTAAATGCGCGGCATTGTTGCTAAAATTATTTAAATTACAGTCTAGACGCTTTCAGAGCTTGATTTCTAGTTTGCAGACGTTTTGAATAACACTTCGTGGGTGTAGCAATAATATTGCGTTGATGGGAATTGAAAAACGCTCGGAAATTTTTTGTATGACGTTTCTTATTCGATCCCAACCGAAACCGCACTTTTGCATATGAATTTTTAGTCAGTTTATAGACACTTTGCTGTTGAAGTCTCAGTTCGTCGACCATATCAACTGGTAAGTTTCCTTTTATTTTATTATTATCTAAGAATAAACAAAATCCTGATTCAGTTTGAAGGGCAGGGTATAATAATATAAATGTGTGGCTACATTAAATTTTATTTCATAATTAAATAAACAAAGGCAATTTATATTCAATTCGTTTGACGAACAGAATTTAAGAGAATGAAATGAAACGCTGATTAGAAGCACCAACCCACATGCAAATTTTTAAATGCTATTGGGGCAGCACAATTCATTTAGTGCTTTATTTGCAGTCCGAACGTTAATTCCTCCACAACCACCGTTTAGGATTTTCCCTGCAAATATAGAATTTTAAGTAGTTTTAGTTGATCGTGTAGAAGCTGAGTGGATATCACATGATTCGCTCGCAAATCCGAAATAATCGATGATTCAGGCGAAAAAATATTACTTTTGTGCGTCCCACTCCCGTAATTTATTCGATTATTTACTTTTTATTCGGAGGAGCGGCTATTTCCACGCCGTTGTGCGTTTTTCTTGAAAAATTGAAATGAGTGAAAGACCACCAGGGGCGAATAAATCGGATAAATTTGAGCGGTGGCGGGCCTGATGACGCAATTTGATCTTATCGGAATGTTTCCTAAGTCGTGCTAATTGCAACTTTTGATTGGTCAGTGTCAGTTAAGAAATGCAGTAAAAAACGTCATTTTTGTTAACCATCAAATCGAGTTTAGTAGTGTTTGTACTGAAAGCTTTATGAAGTTTACTCAGCGCAAAAATAGACTCCCGATACCACTAAATTGCTGAAATTTTGTTACTCTCGAACCGAACAATTAAAGACCATTGGCTGGAAGCGCCGTAAACCTATTTCGAAAAAATGCCAGCGATTTCCAGGCCCGGATTGGCAAATCGCGCCGCTAAAATTAGCCCCCAGTGACATCTGTTTGCCCCCAAATCCACTTCCTACTCCGTACCAAAACAAACACACTGTTAATATGAAATTATTATTGGCTGCAATGACGCAACTTGTCGTTTTTAATGTGACTGGATTTACATAAATCTGCCCGTTTTAGTTCAATGTCTTCGAGAGCTTTGCGCTGAAACCGGCGCGGCAGCACCGCCCGCCGCCTGAAGATTTCCTGAAAGCGCACCCGCCAGATCGCAGCACCATTTCAGCGACTGTATTTTTGGCTGAAGGATATCGACGGTGTAAGGTGGCGGTGCTGTTTGTCGCTGAAATAAGTCTGTGTTTTCAGACAGCGCGGCTCTCGAGATTATTGGATGATAAAAAAACCAAGAACGATTTCTGACGTCAGTTCTCTTTTCGGACGACTTATTTATGAGATGGAAAAATTAATATGTTGGTACAATGTATTTCAGTGTTTCGGGGGATTAAATTTATAGGCGAGGCGTTTCAACACCGTGCAGCAGCAGTAATTTTGGAAAATTTGCGAAAGCGTTTCCACACTTCTTAAATAATTTTCCGCTAAAGCATTTACACTTACAAAAAATGCGTCTGCAATTTTTCTCACTTTTTATTAATTTTCTGTCGTTAGAATTTTATTGAAATAATAATGAATGTGCAACTTTCTCAATCCCACTGAAAAATAAACTTGTTTACTCGTTTACTTGTTTATTTTTACATTACATTTACATTGCTGCTAAAATGGGACCATTTTGTGTCAATTTGGTTACAGGAATTTCACAAAACAAACGCTTAGATTTTCTTTGGTTTTGTATTTTGTGTATTGAATAACCTGGACGAATAAATTATCATAGAACTAATATTTCAATTTTTTTTTATTCATGTTAAATCGATTAATTTATATTACGTATTATATTTTTACATACGCTTTGTTAGTAATTCTTTAAATAAAATTGTTTGGATTTATTTTTATATTGTTTATACTACTTGTACTAATAAATCTTGCATAATTCGAATAAGATATTTTTAGATATAAAATTACTTAATATCGTTTTAGATAATACTAAAAATATCACATTTTATTTTGTAGATTTAAATAGTTCGACACATTCAATAAAAAAACCTTAAAAAATATATTTGAGCATTGTGGTTAGCTTTTTCGTTGTTGTCCCATATTTCTAACTGGTGTGTCTTATTTAGCACTTATTTGTCTCATTTAATACAAGGTTTAAGTGAAATGCACATTAAACTAATGAATAATTATAAAACATTCATCTCTACACATTTTGTAAAATTACTTTTGTTTTTATAGCATTTTTACACTTTTATCAGCTTTACATATAGGTTGCTTGACTTAATTCCCCATTTTTTTGTTATTTTCGAAATATCTTTAATGCACAATTTACTTATTAAGTTTGAAATAATTTTTGTTTTATTTTCAGCTTTTATAAATTAATACATTATAACTGAAACAGGTTTATAAAAAAAAATTCAACATTTATCTCTGCACATTTTATAACATTTTTACACTTTTGAACAACTTTACATAATATTTGCTTGAAATAATTTTATTTTTTTTCCAGCTTTTATAAATATATATTTATACATTCATTACATTTTAATCCTTTTATAAGCTGAGGTTTGCTTCCTGAGGTAATTAGTTTAATGAGTGCTGGTTTCTGCAGATTCACTGGCATTTAACTCGATTTGAATATTTGAATATGTTGAATTTTTAATAGTTCTAAACTTTGTTTCGAATTTTGCCGGGTTTTATAATTCATTATTCAATGTAAAGTTTTGTAGGTCAATTTAGAATCTCCATAAATCTGATAAATATCTTAATATTTGAGTTTTATATATATGCCTTTCAGATTTCGTTGGATTTGCTTATGATTTGTCCAAATTCAATTAATTTACTTAGGTTCGTGGAATTTTATAAATATTTTGACACGCTTAGTGTCTATTGAATTTGTTATTTTAAGTTTTTTGCTTTCTTTTGAACATAAAGAAGCAACAATTTCAGGTATATTTAAAATTATAGCGGGTAAGATTTTTTAGATTCATAATTCATGATTCTTCATAATCCAGTTCTATTAAATTTTTTTCAATTTGTTAGATTTCTTTCGCATTTTTTATGATATTCTAGACATTCTAGATATTCTATGCAGATTATTTTTAATTCTTGAATTGCGTTCGAAGTTTTCTATATTTTTTCAGATTTTTGGACAAGAAACCTTATGATTTTATGTAGGCCGGTTGGTGTTATTAATAATAATTAATAATTAACTTCCCCCTAATGGGACTTCAAATGCAACACGGTCCAGAAACCCGAATAATATTGTTATTATTAAGAAATCTTATGTTAGGCTTAGGATTTAATTATATTTCTTATTGATTTCTTGGCTAATTTATACAGTTTTTGTTTCTACAAAATACTGTGCTTAAAATCAAGAACTGATTTTGTCTACAGGGGCAAAAAAATGCGTTCCGACAACTGAATAAACTCATTAATCTAAATTATAATTTAATATTTTAAAATTTCTTACATTTTTAAATAAAGTCCCCCAAAACTTAATTGCTGGTATAGTTATCCTCCCCAAAATCTTTTCTTGCATATTCTCAAAATAGTGATTCACAGATGCTATCAGTTCCTTATTTTATCTCCCCCCAATCGATGCATGTTAATGTTTTTTAAACAAAAATCATTAACCAACACGGTAACCAGAAAATCTTTGTGTAAGTAAAAGTTTACAGCAATATTAATTTGAAACTTTGATGTTAGCAACAAGATAGATGTCGTTTTGAATTCAACTACAATTAATTCAAATATGTTAGCGCCAGAACTTTTCAAACTGTCATCGTATTAGGACACATGCTTTTTGCAAAATTTATTTTACTTATTATGCATTTTGTCAGAATCGAATTTTTTTCGTGGATTGTGAGGCATAACAACCATCTTCACCTAATGTTTTAAAATCATTTTGTGCAGATTAGATTTCTGATCTGTTCTGTTAATTTTTCGAACTTTTTTTAAACACGTCATTAACTACTTATAAAATAGGTTTTAACAAGATTGTCAGAATGGATCTTAGTTTAATTCTGAGATTATCAATAAATCGTCAAACTTAAAACGAAAATAGTTTTCAATAAAAAGCCTTAAGTTTGGAGAAAAGGAAATTGCTTTCATTTACAGAAAAGCAGTTAGAATAACAATTAAACAGACGTTTATATTGAATTTAAGCTATGATGTTTTCCAGGAAATTCATTTTCCTTTACATAAAATACCTCCGGATTAGTAAGTTCGTTTCTTGTTACTTGTTATAATTGCGCTCAAGACGAATGAAAGCTTTTAACAGCTTCTTGTATTGAAATAAAATTTCAAATTTACAAAATGTAAACTGGTCATTTTGAGTAAAGAATGAAATAACTCCACCAAATGTCTACTGGATTTATAATATTGCTAGCTATTTAAGCTAGGTTCACGTTGAAGAGTTATAAATACTTTTTTTTTAATGGCATGTAATTTGTTTACTCTACGAGTAAAAATAAATATGACCCTGACACGATAACAAACAATAAACAAGGTGTACTGAAATACGCAGACAATCACTCTGGTATCATTTTCACGTAAACTTTCTAATCCAAACTTTTTCGATTGAAGCTTGAAACGATCTCGAAACGGCGTCTCAATGTAAATGCGGCCGTAAAAAAGCAATCGCACACACAATCCCCGCTAGAAAAAATATACTTTCGATATGAGACGAGTTCATTAAACTAATTATATTTTTAGATGTGCGAACTGTAATTACACATATTCCGCTTTTAGGAAATTCCGCCGACATGTTCCTCGCTTCTATTTAAAATTGCATAGTTGGCATTATGGCGATCTAAATATAATAAAGTTTCGGCGTTCGCTTTGATCGGAACAATTTAGGGAATTTCGTAAATTCCATAATTTATTCGAATAAACTGTCTCGAGCTCATAAATGTTATAATTGACGAACGAAATGATCCAAAATAGAAAGTTCGTTTCATTGATCGGTGTCGGGTTTACGCCAGTTAAAATGCAATAAAGACTTTTAATGAGTAATGTTGTTTGAGGTGAGTAAATACCAATCTGTGATAATGGCACGTGAGTAATTGCGAAATCTAATGAAATATCTGCACGCGAACGAAATAAGGACGCGGCTAATGAGTGTTGATGTACATCGTTTGTCATTTTTTAAATTACGACGTGCATCAAAATAAAAAATTACAAAAACCATTTACCGGTTTGGTGTAAGTTTCAGTTTAATATCCTCGTCTTTAATTTGTTCTCAGGTTTTATGTTGTAGATAATAGTTTGGCTTAATCCCTACAATTTATCGTAGCGTATTTTCGTGTTCATCTCTTCATTTATTTTTCTTGCGCCGGTTTATGTTGGTGGTCAAGGTTTGTGTTAATCCGTTTCGTAGTTGTACGAATTATGCTGCATTAACATCCGGTTTTACGCGATTTTCTGGGATTCAATGAAATTTAGTTGCGTTCAATCAACGCCGCCGTTTGGAAATTTTTCAATCGGTCGCTTTGGCACCGCTTTTCCGCAATTTGCGTTTGACCAAAGACGAAATTTCACGGTAATAATGGCTGAAACGGCGCCGCCGAATAAATCGATGGTCATTTCTTGGGCGAGTGACGCCATACAACCTGTTGCCAAACACCTGAGATTAAGTGCGTCGTTAAAGTGGCGGTTTTGGCCGCTTTCCCGTGGAAAATCCCTTCTGCGGTGGAGTAAATAAGTTAAAGTCGCAAAAATCCGCGTCGAAGGGCCCGCGACTTCCTCCTCGACTTGGAGGACCTCTATTTCGAAACACAATGCAAACGGTGCATTACGTCCACGCTAAATTTAAATGGTGGAGGAAAAGCTGGCAAGAAACGTGGTTTAATGGGTAAAATTAGATCGGTTTTAATAACTGTCGAATCGTAGTAAATACGCGACCGGAAATTCGGCACCCAGGACCATGGGAATGGGACGGGAATGGTCGGGCGCGTGATGGTCCTTACCGACAGTTTTGCTTTTTTGCACGTACTGTGCGGTGGTTTCCACTCCCATCAGGCCGCCGAATGGTTTAAAGAAGACGCTGGTAGTAGCAATTTGCACATCGCTTCTAGCAACCGTTATCATCGGTTATCACTTTCTTTCACATTTCACCCAAAAACGCAATCCCACATTGCCGCACTGTTCACCACACCTGAAGATCTCGGTGACTTCGAACGAATGCTCACACACGAGCTTCCAACTATTTTCAGACGCCTCTACGACATGCACTGTGTACAGTATGACTGAAAATTTAACACTGAAGCCTTTAGTTTTGGCTTGGTTTCTCTGAACGTGGTGTTCCCGTCTCGCTTCTTTTCCATTTTTAAATTACGGTTTTTCAGTTGATGTGATTTTAGAGGTTTCAGGATTTGTGCCACATTGGAGCAACAACCTTTTTACAAGACCACAAACGCGATAAATTTTCTCGCTCGGAATTTATTGCACGAGGATGATTTTGCGTCTAATACTTTCGGACAAGAAGTCTTCAGGCGCGATCTTGATCCTCGATCGAAGCCGTTTGATTGTGGCGATTCAGTGAAATTGTCAACATAACTTACGACATTTTAAGTTGACTCGTACAAAGAACTAAGAACCGGTGCCAATTACAATATGAATTTATACTCTCTAGTCAAATTATTTATTATTCATAATGCAAAGCTTTATTCTCTAATGGACTCTCGTTCTGATTCATAACGTGATTCATACGAATATTTTTCGGAATGAAAGAAGAGACTGAAGAATGTGCGACTTGCTTTGATCATGTCAACGACGATGAGGAAATGCCAGTTTCTGCATAAAAAACAAACTGCGTTAATACTTTCAACAATCAAAATATTTACGACTAGGTTTTTTCCTTGTTCCACTTCGCTGTTTTTTCATAATTTTTGTTTATTGTGGAACGAAAATGTTGGAATTTTATAAGAAACGCTCAGCGCATAGTTGCTCTAGCAAAAGGTCAACACTGTCCAAAGTGTTACAGAAAAGCTAGAAAATAAACCGATTCTCGTTTAATCTGACATTTTTTATTCTTGACTTGATTTTACCCAACTTGACCCATTCGCTATATTTTCAACAAAACTTGGCTTACTTCTTTACTTTTATTTGGATGATGAACAAGAAATTTATATTGTGTATCAAACACGCGAACAACGTTGAAATTGTAAATAAAAGAATGGAAATAATTATCTTTAAAATTATCATGCAGAATGTGACATTAAGAAAAACCAAATATTTTCAACAAAAAGTTTATATTAGGTATGTAACAAACACGCGAATAAAGAGTTTACATTTTAAATAAACTAACGGATACACTGAAGACCTACTTGTATTTAGACTTCCATTTTATCTATTTTTGTAATATTTAAAATTTGACCGATTAACATCATCATGAACCTAGAAAATTGAAGAAAATTGAACAAAGCGGAGTGAAATTGAAAAGTGGCAGCACTGAAGCTGATTTTTTTTTTTGCATTCATTATTTATATAAAAGCAATAAGTGTGTGAAGTTTGGTTGAAACATCTAGTACTCTTGTGGTTGAATTTTCTCTGATAATTTTTAATAATATTTTATGGTCAAAATTTACGTTCTTAATTAATTGTAATATTTGTTCCGGAAATCCTGTGTGGAATCTCTTATTTTTGGACACGTTTAATAGTGTTGCTTGATCAGATAATTTTCTAAATTGTCCGTCAAACTTGAATTATGTAATTGCTCGGTTGGTCCACCGGGAAAAAACAAAATCGCATTTTTTGACGTCGCTCTAAGTTAATTCGGATCACAAGTCTGCGATATATAAATCCATCTAATAATAAATCAAATCGTATCCTTGAAAATATTGACGAGAGAAATGAATCTATTTCGGTTAGCTGAAAATGCACTTTATCTTCCAGTTTTAGGTACTGCGATGAATCACGGCGTGGAAAATGAAGAAAAAATCATTATTAGCTTTGTATCTTTCAACCACCAGGGAAGTCAACATAAAATATGAATCAGATCAAAATAGTCTGCGCCATCTGCTTTCCCGACCAGCACCTGTTCTTTGAAAATCACTCTTCGCCAATAAATTAGACAGACCAAAACGATATAGTCTGAATCACTCGTATATTTTTTGCAAACTCGTGGTCATCGATTCGTGTTGCGGCTGCCAATGTTGCGTAATGTCCAGAATATTGATAAAGCAGAACACATGAAAGTATGAATGCAGTCGTAGGTGCTAAAACTAGAGCCAGTCCAGGAACATGTTTGAATAACAATATACAACTTGTAAAAAAGGATTCAGAGTAAGCCATGCAATCACTTTGGAATTCGTTAGAGAGTAGAAAATATCTGCCGTTTTTTCAGAGAAATTTAAAATTAAATTTTCGGTTGAAACTGTCTATTCCCTATACCTAATTTTAGCGATTTTATTATGATTACAGCTTTCAATTTTTTTCAAAAATATTTACTATTTTTATAGACGATTAAAAAACAAATACAGTAAAAACAAATTTTGGGGGTTGCATTTCGAAAATGTGGAGTTATGTATTTTTGAGCACGTTGTATTTAGCGCCCTCTAAAAAAATTGATATCATTTTCTAAAAATAATAACAGAACAATTTATGCTGAATTCAAATTTCTCTAGGTTAGTTAGGTTCATTTCAATAAAAAAAGTTCTTTCAAAAACAGTACATATTATATTTATGATTAATTATTTAGAATTAATTATGATTAATAAACTTGATCTAAAATTAAACGAGGAATCTAAAAATTTAATAATACACGGGTGTCCCAAAAATTTTTAATCAGGTTCTCATAAGAGAGTGCTCCGGTTAATTGAACTTTTTCAAATTTAATAAACAGATTTTTTTAATTGGCCCCGCTTATCAATTAAATTTTTTTGTAAACAGCGTTTTATTCTGAATTCAGTAATGTAATTTTTAGTTCAGTATTCTTATTAAATTTTCTACACTTGAACTAAAATCGAACTGAATTTATAAAATCACTTTATATATTAACTAAGATTTGGTTGTCTTACTAGTGATGAACACTTTATCCAAATAATTTCGGTTAGTTTATAAATTAGATAAGGCGCACTGGTTATTTTATTTACTTGTTTTTGGTTTATATTTTAACCAACGTTCTTGGCTAGTTTACAAACTAATTGAATAGTATACGTACATATGGAGTATTTCATTTAAAATATTCATTCTTATATAATATAATATACATTCTTATGTTATTAAAGACTATTTTAATTCTTTAAAATACTATTTGCAGAAACATCAAATGTTGTATAACGTATAAAGCTAATTTTATGCAGATTTGAAATATGTAACAATAGAAGATGTCTCGGAAATAATGGCATTAATTTTAATCACTCTTCAAGGAAAACATTTTTTCTATGTACCATTTTCTCCAAATCGCAATTTTATTTTACCATTTTACCCTCCCTTAAATTCACGAGCTGTCAATGGATTTGATAAATCAGTGATATTTTTCAATTAAATTCCATAATTTTACAATAACAGCAACTCAAATTAATGGGTTGTTAGCGTCGAAGGAACCAAAAAGTAGGAAAGTTTTTTTGCAGTGGTTTTTCGTTCTGCACTTATCGGTGTTTAACATTATTATTATTGGCATTATTATGCATAGGCATATAATTCATTAAAAAAAACACTAATTTAAAATAAAATTAAATAAAAATGCTAGACAAAAAAAATGTCGAGACCATCATATTCTGTATAAAAAAAACTCTAAAAAAAGTTTAAAACATATTTGGTGGATTGTGTTTATATATTAGAGATGGAAGAAATGTGTTAGACAAAAATGTTCACAGTTAAGTGTTCTATCACCTAAAGATAAGAACAACGCTAATGATAGGTATATAAGAATATAAATTTGATAGACAATTAAAAAAAGGAATCAAAAACAGTAAAAAAATTGGGAGTATTTGAAAAAATGAAGATATGATATACCTTTGAAATTGTTCAAATTTAACGGGTGGTCTTTAGCGCCCTCTAGGTAAGATTATCATTTTGTTAAATCATAAAACAAAGCAATATATACTGAATTCAACAGTTCCAGCCGCATCTCTCTAGCTTATTTAGGTCCAGAGATATTATCATCTTTTCAGACCGCTGCAAAGGTCCATTTCGATAAAAAAAGTTGAATAATTTGAAAACATCCCAATTTAGCCCCTTATGATTAATAAAATCGACCGAAAATGAAGCAAAGAATTTAAAAATGCAATAATATAAAAAGAGTGTACATTTTTGCTGTTCTCAAGAAAATTAAAAAAGTGTCCAGTTTGAGACATATGTAAGTAAATTAGGATAAATTTAATTTCTCGTCGTAGTCACGTATTCGCGCGCTTTTCTCTCATTGGTCAGAAGTTTATGGACAACCTATATCTGTGTCTACTGCGTAAAGTGTGTTAAGTAAATCGTTAATTTTAGGAAATCGAACTTTATAATTTATGAAAATTCCTATAATTCTCAAACCACACTCGCTTAAATCTTTGCTTTAACTTTACATTTACTTGACACACATACAAATATGCAGCAGATAAAATGTAGTTTCTTGAGCCGTGGAATGTAATAAAAAATTTACAAAAGATATAATTTAGTATCGTGCGTTTGAGCAACTTTTTGATTGAAAGTTGTCAAATCAAACATCTACACTACAAAAAATAAACTAAATGGTCTACTGCAAATTCCTTTTTTGTGCGATCTTAGTTCAGATCACAATTTAAATAATGAAAGAGGAACTTGTTTACATTAAGGAGAATGCCGCATTTTTACCAGAACAAAGCAACGCAAGGTCTGAATATTTGTACTGTACTGTAATAAATTGAGGCACATTGCCCAAAAGCGACTTTTCGGCGGCCGTTCAACTCCCAAGGAACTGCCGCTCCGTTTCATGAACAGTCAAACAAATCGCGCGGAGTGTTCTAATTAAAATGTCAAACAAAAATTATTGTCTTAATTTAAGTGCGCGTGATTGTGTGGGTCGCCACGACAGATTTATTTCGAGTAGATTGGTTCGGATCGCTGAAACTGAAATCGGTGGATTATGCGGCGACACGGACCGCCTTTCTGAATCACTAATTAAGTTTATAATTAAGATAAAATATTGGGGGGCCTTGTATACATTTCGGGCCATATTTTTGGAGTGTTGTAGAAATATTTTATCAACGCCATCTGGTAGCGTTATTTTTAAAACGGGGGAATTTGGGCGCTTAGGTAATTGTTCGGCTGAAAAAAGCGTCCAATTTCAGGACAAACATGCGTGCGTTTTATGTACCAGTTATTGGTCATCACGAGCCTCCCACGTTACGCCATCATTTCAGGTTTCGGGGTTTATATTCCGCCGCAATTTTTCCAAAAGCGACGCCCGCGAAAATTTCTACGTTTCGCGGAATCCGCCTATAAAAATAAACACGAATAAAAAGCGATCTTTTTCATACTTCGTGGGGATTTGATGTCGTCTCGTCTGCGTCGTAAACTTTTCCTATATGCGAAACTCAAATAAGACCCAATTAGAGGCGCTGAAAAGTGACTAATCGTGATAAATGCGAACATAAATCGATTTCAGTGGTTTTCAGACTGACGTCACCAACATATGATATGCAACTGAAAACGTATTTATAGAGCTGATATGTGTACAAGAGAGTCGGGTAAATTTAGACACACATTGGCCATGTTTCCGTGCTAAATCGGCATTGAAAGAGCTTCATTTGTAGCGATTTTTCAGACGATTACGAGCGACAACAGCAACAAATGTATTGTGGTGCGTTTTCTGGAACATCTCCGGCGATTCGTGTTTCTTGTACGACTTTTGGGGCTTCCGCCGTCTTTTTAAAGTCGCCTCTCAACACTCTAAAAGCGGTTTGTCCGTAAGATTGCTGGTAGTCAGTTAATGGGGTGTAATTCCGCGAGGGACGAATGTAACCGAAAACTAAAATTACATCAATCTAGTGGGAAATATAATAGAACGTCTCAAAATTACTTCTTCGGGAGCCGGTCGAAGGAGCAACAATTTTAGGGCGCTTTTGAGGGTGGTACAATTTATTACAATACTCCATAAGCTGACTTTCGAAGCCGGAATCGGTACAAGCCCGTCCGATTAATTTTTCAACCACTACAAAATATTTTTTATATTTAGTCGAATTTGTTGATTGCAATACACTTACTGTCTTTGCTATATGCTAGTTGATAAGTGGAGATAAAGCGCTTCAAATACACCTTTCGTAAATGTTTCTCCCAAACGTCGGGATCCTGAAATTGCAAATTTGTATTTATAGCAGCAGACGTTGCATTTCGAAGAAACTCAACAAAGCGTACAAAGAAATCATCAAACCAGGTTAGCGTAGTTTAGAATTTAAATCAAAACTACAATCAGTCGTTAGTTCCGGTTTGAAGCATTTCTTCATAAATAAATAAAAAATTTTACTAGGTCATCTGTGGTGGAGACGCCATCGCGCCAAATATCCTCCTGGGGGATCGCATTGACGGATTTGTCCTCGGGTTTGGCACTTAAACAAAATGTAGGGTTTGAGCGTTAAATTTGCCACTTACGAAGCGAGTTTTTGGGGGTTTTGCCATCTGTAGTGGTTTCGGTAAGTGGTCACGAAACACTGGGCCATTTTACGGAAATTTGTGAACAAGAAAATGTCAGGCAGTTTGACAAACTCAAACAAAATATCTAAATTGAAATTGTTTAGATCGCATTTTCGAATGTTTGTTGCAATCAGAGTACTTCTCTTTGAGACTAATTTCTTGCTTTATTTTCCCCGAACACTGTGCCTCGTTTTTTTATAGTCGTTTTTCACTTGGAGTCGATGAAACTTTGCAACATTTGGGGCATCAGCTTGATTATTATCGAATTTATGTCTCCAGATATTATCTAAATATTTGAAAAATTATAGTGGATGACGCAAAGTTTCATATCCCAACTCATTAAATTCTGGCGAGTAATTGGGCATTTTTTATTGATCAGTAAGGGTACTAGTCGCACTACTCCTAGTTATATAATACAGGGTGGCCCAGAAAAAATGGCATTAATTCTATCCAGTAGTATAACTCGTCGAACCCAACAACTTTTCATAATAACGTTTACAAGTTAAAATTGTTTTAAGATTTGACTTTTATTTTGTTACCCGCCTAATGGATAATAATTTTAATAATGCTTCATATTAACACGGATAAAAGCAGAACAAAAAACCACTGCAAGAAAACTTTCTCTACTTTTTGGTTTTTCCGATTCGGCAACTCATCAATTTGACCGTTGCTATTGAAAATTCTGGAATTCAAATTTATTAAATATCACTGATTTATCATAGACCGCTCGTCAATTTCAGGAGGGTAAAAATTTTAATAAAACAATATTGCTATTTTGAAAAAATGGTACATAGAAAAAATGTTTGTCTTCACGATTTCTACTATTGGTTAAAATTAATGGTATTATTCCTGGGATTTTCTTATCTAAAATGCCAAATTATGCAAGTTTATACAGATTCGGGTGTTTTCGGTACGGATTAACTGCAAGGAGAAACTCTAAACAGTAAAAATTTGACGTTTATCGGGTTCAACTACAATGCTTTTGCCCATTTGTTTATTTGTTTATTTGGTTGTACAAAAAGTATAGTTTGCAACGCGCTTCAAAACTTCTCAAGACACTCGTGCTTAACATAAAACTCGTGTCTAAAGTGTCGTTTTTGAATCTTATACACATCATACAAAATATTCTATTAAAAATGATTTATAGGAATTTTTTGAAATTTGGTATAGAGTAAGGAAAAGTTATGTTCTATTATTTGTACATTTTTTGTCTATTTGTTTTTGAGTTTATTTAATAGCACGGCGAGTGAAATTCAATATTTTTGAGAACAGCATCTTTTTCTAACTATACCTGTTATATTACAAACTTTAAAAAATTAATCCATGATTAGGCCAAAATAATGCAAAATTTTGTTAGTTTTAAAAATGCTGTCTTTAGCTATTTAGCAATTTGCATAATTTTTAAATGCAACTATTAAATTAGCTTAATTAGCTGTTATTCTCGTACATTTTAAGCATAATGAAAAATACTAAAACCAATATTTTTTTATTTTACGAAACATGGCTATAATGCTTTCCATTTACTTCCTGGCAAACATAAATTCGATGAACAAAATTTTGCAAAGAATAAATGATGTATTCGTCGAAATATTGGCACCTTTATTTTTTGGAGTTGCTTTTACATTTAATATTACATTCAAAGAATTTCTTTCGTTGGCTACAATGGCACGTTCGCTCCCGTTTCATAAAATCTCTGTAAAGCTTTTGAAACTGTTGTCCTCGAGATCAGTTCTCGGTCATTTAAATTACTGTAAAAATATTTATTACTTGGGCACAACTTCGTCTTCTAACTCAGTGAAAATTTCTATACGCTCAGTTTTGCTGAAACGTACCATTATTAAACTAATTATTACATACAAGTAATTGTCAGCTAATATGCAAGTGACATCATTTTTAAAACTAACTTGTTCTAGTTTATTTTATTTAATTTGAAAAATTAAGTACAAATAAAGATAGGAATGAGTTACATCACTAAATTCAGAAAAACATATTATCTTTAAAAATATTAAATTTGTGGGTGCCAAATTGCAAAATGTGCCCAAGGAGATCTCCCTTATATATATTAACAATAGATGGGTACTTGTCTCCCAGTATGTATTTTCTTGAGAACAAAAGCGCAGGACCATGTTCTACTTTTTTTTAGTTTAATTTGCGGAATTTTTTTAACGTTATAATACAAATTAAGACAGGAATGTGCTACATCACTAAATTCGGAAAATATTAAAAATAGATAAATTGTCCTTGTATCTCTAAAATAAATAAAGGTGTAAAATGGAAAAATCTTATATGATAGAATTTCCTCCTAACCATGTGCCAAATTGCAAAATATGTCCGAGGGAATCTCTCTTATAATAACCATAGATGGCTTCTTGTCTCCCAGCATGGATTTTCTTAAGGACAAAAGCGCAGAACCATTTTCTTTAAATTTAATTTACAAAATATTTTTTACATTACAACACAAATAAAGGCAACTAAATTGAGAAAAACATATCCTCTTCAAAAATATTAAATTTGTGTGTGCCAAATTGCAAAATTGCAAATGATTTTTCTTATATTAGCCATAGATGGGTACTTGTCTCCCAGCATGGATTTTCTTGAGAACAAAAGCGCAGGACCATGTTCTATTTTTTAAATTTAATTTTTGTAATGTTTTTTTTACGTCATATACCCCAGGGACTTTGGCAGAAATGCCAGAGGACGGGTATGGCTAACCCGGGGTACCCGAGCTAGAGATGTCTGAACGCCAGATATCTGCTTAAAACCGGAAGCTGAACCTGGTGCTTCAAAGACCGCTGCGGGGCGTGGCAGTGGTACGTTGCACTAAGAGGACAGTCGGGGGACCTGGCTTCACCGCCCGGTCCGCGAGGAGACAATCTCTATAAAAAACCCTCAGAGTCACGGTGGAACAGCATATGCCAAAGGCTCGCCTGGCCAATGAGGTAGGATTGGTCATAAATATGCGAACTCACAGGAACCTGGCGCACCTGTGTTTCAATTAGCCTTCGTGTGGTAATGCGGGGCTCTGCCACACGCGACCTCTTTTCCCTTGCTACTCGTGGGAACATTTATGGAACCAAGTACAAAAACACAAGAGGTTATCAAAGACCTCGAAACATATCCTCCAACGGTAAGGGAAGAACTTCCCCACCCGGAGGAGGATAAGTTAACTGACAGCGTCACCAAAATCGGAGAAAACCTTAAGGCTCTCAATGTGAAAGAGCAAAAGGTCCGATTAGGAGGAGCTGCCAGAAAAAGGCTGAAGTATCTTCTCGCCAAAGGACTCTCCAAGGAAGAGGCCCTTGAGAAGGCGCTGAAGCCAATCGAAAGGGCAACGCCGCCAGGAAAAGGAGCCAAAAGGATCCGATCTGACGGCAGTACCCCTGAAACAGCAAACGCTAAGAGAGCGAAGAAGCAGGAGAGCAGTTCTGCCAAGCCCTCATTTAGCCAAGCTGTGACTGGAGTGAGGGTTGGAATTATACCCTCAGACTATCCACAGTCACTCCTGACAGCGGCACAACAGGAAGCCGTGCAGGAGGCTGTTGTGGAGAAAATGGCAGCCATGGGAGCAGGGGACAAAATAAGACCCAAGTTCCACGGCCTCCATTACAGGCCAGGTTGGCTTTCATTGGTGTGTGCCGACAAAGACACCGCGCAGTGGCTAGGAAGCATCGCCGATGAAATCAGACCGTGGGAGGGTGCGTCGCTCAGGATGGTAGAAGAGGCAGAAATGCCTCACACTGTCGTCCTGGTGGCGTATCTTCCCGGAAGTCAGGACTACTCGAACGAGAAAATCCTGAATCTAATAGAGGCCCAAAACGAAGGCCTCAGTGCAAAGAGCTGGAGGGTGCTTAGGAGAAATCCGATAGGCCCCACACTCGAAACAACGCTCTCTGTCGACCATCAGTCGACGGAGATATTGAAAACCATGGGCTTTAAGGTAAGCTATAAGTTCGGCCAAGTTCAACTTAGGCCAAGGACCGCTGGCGCCAACAAAGCCCAAGACAAAGGGGCGAGCACCTCTATTAGCTCTGCAACCAAGCCAGCTAGCACTGGTGTTGCTAGTGAAAGGAGATTGCCCGCCTCAACGTCTGCTGCAGCCAACTCTGGAGCAAAGCCTAAAGGCAGGAAATTGCCTAAGGTAGCGCAAAAGAAAGGCTGCGGCAAAAAGAAGTAACTGCAACAATGGCAGGCAGGATAAACTTCACCCAGATAAACCTCCAACACTCAAAAGCCGCATCCAGTGTGCTTTATTGGGGGTTTGTCAGAGGGTCCGCAGACGTGGGGCTAATCCAAGAGCCCTGGATAAATGGGGGAAACATAAAGGGACTTCCAACCAGATCATGTAAGGTAATAAGTGACCACCATGAACATCCAAGAGCAGCAATACTGCTCAAAAAACATATCAAATTTGTTCCGATTCCAGAGTTCATCTCCAGGGACTTAGTTGCAGTAGCTGTAGAGGTACCCACGGAAGGTGGCAAAAGGCCAATTGTAATGGCCTCTGCCTACTTCCCAGGCGACGAAAATAACTCCATTCCAGAGGAAGTTATACGCCTCATAAGCTGGTGCAAAAGGAGGAACAAACACTACATTCTGGGCTGCGACGCCAACGCACACCATCTCATGTGGGGCAGCACGGACACAAACAAAAGAGGTGAGTCCCTTTTTGAATATTTGTCCGCGAACGACGTGGACATTATCAACCGGGGGAACAAAGCCACCTTCATAAATGCGATTAGGAAAGAGGTTTTAGATCTAACCCTGGCGAGTCCATTTATTGCAAATTTTATTAAAAATTGGCACGTGGCGGACGAGGCCTCCATGTCGGACCATTGCACAATCCGATTCCACATGGAGGCATCCCCCCACAGCCTCGAAACGTGCAGAGTGCCGAAGGAGACGGACTGGTGTCTCTACACGGAGCACATCAGAGCCGAAACCGACGGACTCCGTTACCAAATCGACACAAGAGAGGACCTCGATGCGGCCTCGGTACATCTTCGCGATCTCATAGTCTCGTCCTATGAGAAAAGTTGTCCTCTGAAACAAAGAGTGACTTCGAGGAACGTTCCTTGGTGGAACAAAGAACTCGGCCGACGTAGGGCCGAAGTAAGGAAGCTATTCAATAGAGCTAAAAGTTTAGGAACGTGGATCGACTACAAAAAAGCTCTCACAGAATACAACAAAGAATTGAGGAAGTCAAAGAGGCGCTCATGGAGCACTTTCTGCGAAGGGATCGAGCAATTGATCCCAGCAGTAAGGCTCCAAAAAGTGCTCTCAAAAGACCACTCAAACGGAATAGGCTTAATAAAAAAACCTAACGGCGAATACACCGGCGATCTAAAGGAAAGCCTAAGGGTACTTCTAGAGACCCATTTTCCTGGGTCAAAGGCGCTAACAGACATAGAGATCAGAGACGTGACTCAAGGGCCGATAACACGCCCAACCCGGCAAACCAAGAGCCTAGCAGGAAAAATGTTTACTGCTAACAAAATACAATGGGCGATCAACAGCTTCAAGCCGTTCAAATCGCCGGGCAGAGACGGAATCTTTCCAGCCCTGCTCCAAAGGGGAACAGACTACCTGATACCCAGCTTAATGAGAATATTCAAAGCTAGCTACATTCTCGGATATATACCCGAGACCTGGAGAGAGGCTAAAGTGGTATTCATACCAAAAAGCGGTAGAAGGCCTCCTGAAGAGGCTAAATCTTACCGCCCCATAAGCCTCACTTCCTTTCTCCTCAAAACCATGGAGAAAATAATTGATAACTACATCAGAGGAGCTATCCTAAAGCAAACTCCGCTTCATAATAATCAATTTGCTTATCAAGCAGGCAAATCCACAGTAGACGCCCTACATTGCCTCATCAAGGGCATTGAAAGGACGCTGATGGCTAAACAAGTAGCTCTGGGAATATTCATTGACGTAGAGGGAGCCTTCGACAATACCTCCTATGAATCCATCGAAAGAGCTGCTTTACTAAGAGGCGTCGAAACCTCAACCGTAGAATGGATAAAATCCATGCTGAGGAGCCGAGTCATAACGGCAAGCGTCGGTGGAGAGGAGACGATGGTCACCACAGTAAAAGGGTGTCCGCAAGGCGGAGTCCTATCGCCCCTACTGTGGTCGATTGTTGTCGACGACCTACTGAGCAAGCTCAATGACTCGGGAATCTATACCCAAGGTTACGCAGATGACCTGGTTGTACTCATCAGGGGCAAACACGAAGGCACGATCTCTGGCCTAGCGCAAAATGCCCTAAACATCATCTCAAGATGGTGCTCGGACGAACAGCTCAATGTTAATCCGAGCAAAACTGTTCTAGTTCCCTTTACGAAGAGAAGGAAGCTAAATTTAACAGCTCCAACTCTGCACGGGAAAAAGCTGCAGTTCTCCAGAGAGGTCAAATATCTAGGTGTAAATCTAGACGCGAAACTCAACTGGAAAACGCATGTTGACAAAACTCTTACAAAAGGCACAGCGGCACTCTGGTGTTGCCGCAGGCTCTTTGGGAGAACTTGGGGACTCAAACCGGAGATGATCTACTGGTCATACCTGACGGTGGTAAGACCCGTGGTAACCTATGCATCCCTGCTGTGGTGGCCAAAAACTGAAGAAACAACAACGCAAAGCAAAATGCAGAAATTGCAAAGGCTTGCTTGTCTAGGCGTGACGGGCTCAATGCGCTCCACCCCTACGGCCGCCTTAGAGGCGCTGCTTGATCTTCTTCCTTTACATCTACATGTGAGGAAGGAGGCAGCACTGAGTGCCTTGAGGTCAACACAGACAAAAAATCTAAAACTAGGGGACATGGTTGGTCACTGCAGGATTATGAATCTGATAAGAGCAGAGTCCTGGAACCAACCAACGGACGTAATGCCAGCCGAACTCGACTTCGATGTTCCATTCGAAGTGGCCATTTTAGGCCGCCAATGTGGAACATTCGATACGACTCGACTTCCAAAGAACTCACTCGTCTGGTACACAGACGGGTCAAAATCGCAGCAGGGGACTGGAATAGGAGTCTATGGTCCGCAGACCAGGATCCATCAGCCCTTAGGAAGTACCCCCTCGATTCATCAGGCCGAAATATGTGCCATAGATGTTTGTGCTCGGAAATGCCTCGAAAGGCGCATAAAGGGTGCAAATATCTACATACTGTCAGACAGTCAAGCAGCCTTAAAGGCCCTGAGAGCCTACCGCTGTGTACAGAGGACTGTCTGGGAATGCAAACAATCCCTGAAGCAACTGGCGATGGGCAACAGAATCACTCTGTTGTGGATCCCAGGGCATGAGGGGATTGAAGGAAATGAAATGGCAGACGCCCTCGCCAAGAAAGGTGCGACAGCTCCATTTATTGGACCAGAACCATTCTGCGGGCTAACCAAAGCCCAGAGAATGTCCGACATCCATAAATGGGAAAAGGAACAGAAAGAATCCTACTGGAGAAATACTCCAGGCCAACGCCAGGCGAAAAAGTTCATACACTATTCGTCAAAGAAGACTAAGATGCTTCTCAAACTGGAAAAGAATGATCTGAGGCAAGTAACTGGCCTCCTGACAGGACACGGTCCAGTCAGATACCATCTCCAGAAAATGGGGAAAGCAGAAGTCGCTACATGTCGACTCTGTGGATCGGCGGTAGAAACGGCCGAACACATTCTCTGTGAGTGCAACACCATCGCTCATAATAGGTTACAACATCTGGGTGCGGCTGCACTCACGGCCGCCCAGATACGTAAATCAACTCCCAAGGATCTGGCCCACTTCATCAGGGGGCTAGACTCCCTGGGATTCCAATAGGAAGCAGGGTTATTCACAATAGACCAACAATGGTCGCAGTGACGAAGGGCTTCAGTAGCCAAACGACCCCCCTACAATACAATACAATACAATACAATACAATACGTCATAATACAAATAAATAGTACAAATAAGGATAGGAATATGTTACATTACTGAATTCAGAAAAAAAGCATCTTGAAAAATATTAAATTTGACTCGTTCTATTAAAAAATAGAAGTAAAATAAATAAATAAATAAATAAATAAATAAAATAAATAAATGCGTAAAATGGAAAATTCTTAGATGATAGAATTTAAATACGCTTAACAATGTGCCAAATTGCAAAATGTGCCCAAGAGATCTCCCATATTTTGACCACAAATGGCCACTTGTCTCCCAGCATGGATTTTCTTCTTCTTCGCATCCTCTATAAATTCGTGTGTCTTAGTGTATTTGCTTCACTTTGTAAAATGTTAAATTAATGTTAAATTCCGTGGTTTCCGGTAAAAAGAATTAGTTTTTTTTTGAGACCAAAAAATATCTGTCATTTCAGAAAGTACATTTCATGCACGCGCCTTACCATAAAAAATTGCCAAAAACGACTTATCGTTTGAGAAGCCCACCACTAGAACCGGATTTGCAGTAGTTACATCGATTTGAATCAATTTTTCTGAAAAATATTTTATTTTAACCCATTTTCCAAGAAACTACGGATAATGACAGTCACTGACAGAAATTCAATCTCTCCTTGAATATGGCATGGGTGTTTTCCTTGATAAGTTGTATTTTTGCTGAGGCTAATAGTGTTTGAGGGACCTACAATTTTCTTTTTGTCCCTTGACCTCCGCATGGCCCTTGATTCATCAAAAAAGGACCCTGCTCCTTGTGGTAATCTTTGCGAGCGCTCTGTGAGTTCCCATTACTGACCGCGATACAATTTTGTATATTTGAAGACACAGTAGTGCTTATCTGCTAACTGTGTCTATTATTTTGTCAGAATTGGGTTAAGAATAATGATATACTGTTCGTTGTTATTTATTTATTTTGCAGTATAAATTAGAAACATAAATAAGTAATACAACTACTCTTAGTCGAACGTTCGTTCTTTTATGTACACGATATAATCTAACGGTTGACTTCGCCTACTGGTAACGCCCCCTCGCGGAAACATTCTTTTCGTGATCTGTTTACCATAACCCGGTTCCACGCTTTGGCCGCCGAAATTATTCAAATGATCGCCGGTTTCAACGCTGGGCTCCGTTACTGGAACCTCTGCAGCGTAACCCGCGTTAAAATCGGCAGCTGATTCCTCGAGTTGTGGTGCTTCAGTGACCACATCGTAACCATCGACAGATGGAGAATAGAGTTGCGGTTGATGGTGGAAATTTGATACAGTCATCGTACCGTCTTGGTTCCAAAACGTGGAAAGTCCGCCGTTTGCATTTACCAGCGTTTGGTCCAAGTGGTTGCCGATTAATTCGTTGTAAGGATTTTGACTGTTTTGGTAGCCCTTGTAGTTGTGGTAGATGTTGTGAAAACCGGTTTGGTGCTCTCGATCTAGTTGAGCGTTCTGATTTTGGTAGACCGGATCGATTTGAAGATGTTGTTGAAGCTGGTTCTGGTAAAGCGGATCGGTTTCAACGTTCTGATTTTGATAGATTTGATCTTGGTTTAAAGAGACCGCGTTGTGGTTTGGATACGCTTGATTCAAGTGCTGCGAAGTTTGATGAAGGGATTGATGGTTGTTCCGATAATCTGGGCGGTAGGGTGGGTCAATGGGCTTGCCATAAACCAAACTAGGCACTGTCGTTGGGACAATTTTTTGTAAAACGTTTTTCTGATGTCTGTTAAGAACCGGAGCCGGTACTTCGTGTAAGGCTTGTGGTTTTTGATAGTAATCATTTTTTATTTCGTTGCTTGGGTTATAAGTTATTGGAAGAGGTGTAGAAGCGAAGCTTCTTGCTTCGTTTCTGTAATAACTCGCCGGAAGCGGAAGAGGAGTGGAAACCACTTGATTGTACTTAGACTCGGCCGGATAGTTATGGTTCACCAAATAGTTGTTTTTAAATCCTGAAAAATTCTGAACGGGTACTGCTTTGGCACCACTTGCACGTAAACCATTTGGTCTTAAACCAACGGGTTTAACAAACGGTGGAAATTTCTGATAGGTGGCACCGTTATCAAAATTGTTGGGCGGATTTGCTTGTTGGTAAAAATTTTTCGGAGCAGGGTACTCGTGCATTTGATGCCTCACCGGTCTGCGATTTTGAAGACCCATCATTTTGTTAAGTAGTGCGCTGTTGAGGTTCACTAGTCGCTGAGGATCTGTTTGAAGATGCAACTCGTACATGGCTGGTACTCTTAACACTTCCACTATTCTAGTGCCTGAAGGCGCCAGTTGGGTTTGGTCAAAATTGTTGTGGTTTATGTCAGGCTTCCTGGGTCGCAGTTTCTTTTCCCGAAATCTGTGGTTGTTAACTTGGAAGTTTTTCTCTTGTATGTCGGCGCTTTTCTCGTGCACTTGGTACATGGGAGTTGGGTAAACGTTGATGTTTTGGGTTGGTTCCGAAATTTGGTCGCGATGGTTTGACTGTGTCGAAGTGGCGTTTTCTTGCATTGCCGAATTTTCTGAGTGCACTCCATAACCCGCGCTTACGTTTACTTGAAAGGAGGTTGCGTTTTGGTCGATGCTTTGAGTGGCACTTTGGGACACCAACCACAACAAAATCTGTCGAAAAAAATCGTCAAAGAGTCAAACGTTGATGGGTTTACTCACAAATAGCTGTTTCATGGTACCGCTGAATCGTGCACTTCACTAAAACTGGAACACAAATAAAAGCAATCTCCACAATCGCACTTTATATAATAATGGCTCTAATTTGCTGCATTTAATTAGTTTTCAAACTTTCTCAGTTTTAGCGGTTTTCATGGACCAAATGTGCTCTAGTTTTCATTTTTCCTGATTTGCATTTCACTATCAATTCTGAAATTTGCAACTGACAACCCCAGATATTGATTCCGCAGAAATCAATAACTCGTAAAAAATTAAATAAAACGACAAAAACTGGTTCCAACAAAATTGATTGCGTTAAGAAGCGTGCAAAGAACTGGATTTTGTGTAATTTTTTACAGTGTCGAGTTTTGTCACTGATATACATACTTCGCCATCTACGAGATCATTTTAAATCAAAATATTCATTAATTCAAAATATTCATTTTGATTTACAGCCAAAATTTTACCTTCTTTAGTCAAAACATTGCAATTTTACGTTTAGTCCACATTTTTCCATTTTAATCATATTTATCGTCTATATCTTGTCATTATTTGTTAAAAGTTGATTATTTTTAGTCAAAATTTTACAATTTCAGGTCAAAATACTGTAATTTTCTGTCAAGATTTTACGATTTTTAGTCCAAATATGACCATTTGTGCTCAATATATTGTCATTATTTTTATTAAAAGTTTATTGTTTTGTGAAAATTTTACCATTTATGGTCAAAATACAAAAATATATTTCAAGTCAAAATACCATTTTGCCATTTTTAGTCAAAATGTTATTATTATTAGTCAACTGTTTACCATTTCTAACCAAAATATATATAAAAATGTATAATCATAAAATATTGTAATTTTTAGAATTTCGGCATTTTTAATCAAAATATACCAATTTATAATCATTTAAGATCAAAATATTAGAATTTTTTGTCAAAATTGTACTACATTTAGCCGATAACGGTTATGTTAAAATTTTCGGAAAAATTTTACCATTTTGAGTCCACATATTCTAGTCAATTCAACTCAAAATACGGTCATTTTTAGTGAAAATTTTATCCTTATTAATAATAAAATTACAATTTCTAGTCATTTCAAGTCAAAATATTATCATTTGTAGTAATTTTAAATCAATATAATATTGTCTTTATTCCTTAAGAGTTTATTATTTTAGGTCAGAATTTTACCATTCTTAATCATAATATTTAAATATGTAATCATTTAAAGTGAAAATATTGTAACGAATTTTACCATGTTTACAAAATCTACCATTTACAGTCATTTCAGGTAAAAATATTGCCATTTTTTGTCAACATTTTACAATTTTTACTTAATATATACCTATTATACAAAAATTTCAATTCAATATACTAACAATTGTAGTGAAAATGTTAAAAAAATTTAACAAAATAGACCATTTATAGTCATTTCAAGGCAGTATATTGTCATTATTTATTCTTAAGCGTTTATTAATAATAATAATAAAGAAGTTTATTTGCGACTAAATAGTTACATAAAGGACGAAAAGTCAGTCCTTTAACGACTGGTTTTCATAATCATCCGGAACAAAAAACACATAATAGAGAATAAAAAATATTACTAGATAAATAACACATCAGTAGAAAGAAAAAACAAAGAATATATAACTACATAAAATACATCAAATCAGTACCATTCCATACAACATTACCGTGCTTATTAAGAAAATAATGTTCTAATGCTGGTCGAAATGAAATCACCGTAACAAAATTTTACAATTTTTAGTCATAATATGACTGATCATTTATAGTCATTTCTGGTAAAAATATAGCCATTTTTGTCCAGGTTTTACAATGTTTACTTAAAATATGACCATTTGTAGTCATTTCAATTCAAAATACTGTAATTTGTGGTCAAAATTTTACAATTTTTAAACAGAATAGATTATTTATAGTCATTTCAAGTCAAAATATAGTCATTTTTAATGTCCAATGCTTAGAAGTTGTATATTTTTTTAAAAACCCACATTATCATATCAGAAATCAAGAAGGGTTGTCAAAAAAGAAATCAATCTCAAATTTTGGTCTCAAAAATGTTCTACACTAATCATATTCAAAATGCTCCCAGTTTCCTCTTAATATTGATAGATAACGGATTTATAAAAAATGATTTAAAGTAGGCCATATAATCAAATCGAAGGTGATTAGAGTGTAGCAAAATTTTAATCTTATGTTAAAGATACGAAAAATTAAATTGTTTGCTATTAACTGATTTGATAACTTCAATCAACAGACGTCGATTTTGTCGCTTAACTTTTAGCTTCTTAATCGACAGTTCCTGTCAAGTGACATCATAGTAAATGTCAAAAGCTTACACTGTAAAAACCAAGAATAGATTACATGGCCCCCTTGGGATATTTTTTTTGACTAATAATGATAATAACGATAAAGTACGTTTGAGAATAAACACTAAATTATCAAACGATGATGCGGGATGTGGAGCATGAAAGAAAGAAAGTAACGACAATTTTTATGCGTTTTAATTTCGTTAACGGGACCGTCTCGTATAAATAAATAACGCCAAATTTGCAACCCAATTAAATTTTAGGAACAAATACGAGAGTCGCTCTTCTGTTAACTGCGATATCGTAACTGTCAATTTCAGTTCGAACGCAAATGTCGGCTCTTCTGTATCCGCTTCCCTGCAAATCACTCGACGAATCCCTCACTTCGAAGATGATCCTGTGCCCAAAATGCTGGTTCAGTTCTGGAACGCAAACCCTTGTCCCATACCCCAAATCCAAGCTTTCGTCCATGGCCATTGTTACGTAATTCACACGATTGTCCATATAATCCTAAAAAGTTTATCCAAACACGCTTTTTAACTCGTTGTGCGTCACCTGTAGCGTCTTCAAGGGCGTCCCTTTTTTATCCAAATAACCATTCTCGTGGTCTTCGTCGTCGTAATCCGGATAGTAAGCAGTCAAAGTTACATTATCATACCGCTTTCCCTCACAATCCAAATTCATTTCTATTTCCAATGTACAATGTATTTATTTAGTAACACTCTCGAGATGACTTCAACTCACCGTTGTCATAGTAAGCCCTAGAAATTGTAAGGAGACAAAACGCAACGACTAGAATCGAAAACATTTTATTCACTACTAACAAACTGGTACAAAGAAACGCAAAAACTGCACTTTTACATGCACATGTCACCATAACGTCGACGCGAAGAAGGCAACGGCTCCGCATATTGCTGACTGCTTTTGATGATGCTTAACCCCATTTTACTTATGGTGTCTTGGTACTCGGAGCGTCCTGTTAGCGGCGTGAACCAATCCGAAATCGATTTGGGCGCTGAAAATTTATTATTCAATAAATTACACTCCAGTTGAAGCATTTACTTGTGTTGAAGATGACTGGTGGGCAGATGTCGATTCTTGGTCTTTGAATTGCGGAGAACCTAAACGCGGTCGGATCCCTGTAACCATCCCTTAAACTGATCGTGGGGGCACCGACGGGGGCCCCAGCAGGTGAATCGATCGCTGGCATCAATTTTCGGTACTGCTTAGCTTCCAGACCCTTTTTATTGTAATCGGTTTGATAAATCGACGACATTTTGTCGTCGTACGTGTCGCAGGGATGGTCCAACACCTCTCCAGCCAAAAACGACATTTCTTTGTCGAGGCACTGCAATTCTTCCCTCAACATCTTCTCCTTGTCCGCTAACATTTTGTACCGCCCCATATGCGGTTCATATCGGTGGAAATCGCAATGACAGTATGGTTCGATTAATTTTGCAACGTAAAAGTTGTTGGGTTTGGTGGTGATCGGAGGTTGTGCAGGTCTAGAAACAATTTAGTGCTTTTTTTCCGCAAATTGCAGTTCATATCATGATACGCACATGCCCGGTATATCAGTAGCTAACACGATTTTGGTTTCTACTGCGCAATGACGTCATGCATGTTACTTAGTAAATGGCGCTTTCGTGTGTTTTATAGTGAAGTAAACCGCGAAACACTATTGTGTTAAAGTGTAAATAATAGTGGAAAATTACATTTAAATTGTTTTTAAATGTGATAATATGTAATTGATAAACATGCCTAATTGTGCTATTTGGATCAGCAAGAACTTGTTATTGAAAATGAGATGCATTTTTGCCAGAGCTAATTTTGGTAACGTTTGAAAAATAAAATAAAATGCAATAAAAACCCATTTGGAAATATAATAGAAAATAAAATTAGGTTTTTGAAATCAAAATTATGAAATTGGGAGCACAACGGCAGATAGTTAGACCAGAGTACAACTCTTATCTAATTCGTTTTTAAATGCAATACAATATCTTGAAGAATGGGTTTTTGCCAATACATTTGTCCTGGCAGAAAGCCTCTGATATATTTAAAATTTTTAACGATCGGTTTGACTTATTTAACTCCCAGAAAAAGTGCCTTTGGAACCGATTATGGACACAAAACTATTTGACGGTAAAGTTCAGTACTTTATGTATGAGAATAATTTAAATGGCAAAAAATATCTCAAAATTTTGAGAGAAATTGAAAATTGATTGAAAATTCTACAAAAAAAAATTAATGCAAAATTGACATTGTTTGAAGACCGCTGGTTTGGAATTATGTGCGCGTTTGTGGCCACATCACCCGATTTGACCCCTAGGAACCTTCTGAATCATTAAAAAGTATTAGAAGTACTATTGAATTATGTATTCTTTAATGTTATACGAATCGACAGAAAAATTAATTATTGCAATATTTCAAATGGTTCAAAAGATATCAATTTTTAAGCAGATACATTTATTTTTAAATTTTTGCATACAATTAAGAATATTTTTAAAAACTATGAAACGTTAGTAACAACGATCTGGTTTTTTCAATTCACAATTGAGCACTGTATATGGACATCAAAATAGGGGATTGCCATTTAAAGTAACCCAAGTTGATGTCAATTTCCGGTATAACCGTTCAATTTTCTAGGTTTAATGATAACGATTTTATTCGGGTTTTAGGGCCGTGTAGGCACCATTTGAAAATTTTTTTTTAGATTTACGGGAAATAAAAAATTTTCTACATGAATAACCCTGTATGTCTGGGTATGTGGCTCATACTTTTAAAGGAAAATATTATTTAGGATTAGTAACAAAAAATGTAGAACAAAGTAAATATTCTTAAAATTGGTCAATTTTTATATCAAGAGGAAATCTGTTGAATTCAAATGAAAATATGTTACATGCCACTAAAATACTAAAGATTGAATTTAATAACATGCATGGAGAACCGTCAAGTGACAATAATTTATTTTAAAAATTGTCTGAAAAAACTATGCACAAGCTATAATCTAATTATATTTGAAGAACATTTTTGTTTATCCAGTACAAGAACCTTCATTAGACTGAGAGATATGAGTCGTAAGATACATTTTGCAAAAGAAAGTTGGACAGAAGAATATCAGAATTTACGAATAAAAAAAATTCTAAATAAGATAATTATATGTACGATTTTAATTAAGTGACAATGTTTGTTCGTGATTGTAATATTAGATTACTTAAAATAAAATTTAATGTAGCTTTAAAACATTATCAAAAACTTTGTTTTGTATCTTTATACACTTTTATAACATTAAAATATTTTTCCGTCGACCTTTTATTAAAAAGCCTATTAATTTATGATTTCATCTAAGAAATTGTTCATTAATGTAGGTCATTTTACATTAATGAACAATTTTCCGTTAATGCATAATTTTTCAATGGTAACCGTGGTTACAAGCATACCTGACACCGTTATTTTACGAATCGTCATTTTAGAAACAAATTTTTTGTCTCTTAAAAAGACATAAATGAGTTTATGGTCAACGAAAAAATATTGCAATGTATGTATTGCAACTCGTATATGTTAATGTGCGATTAATATACTTATTTATTAAATAACTATTTTCATCGGCCGTTAATTAAAAGGCCTATTAATTCATGATTTCATCTAAGAAATCATTCATTAATGTAGGTTATTAATGCATCATTTCATTCCATGCATGATTTTTTCAATGGTAACCAGGGTTACGAGCATGACACTTGTTTTGTGCGGAGAAAACGAAACTACGTTTTAAAAACTTTATTACCGCAAAAAATACTACATTTACTACGGCTTACTATTCTCTAATTAACCCACGTAAAAACTACCGGCTTTTTATATTCATTCTTTATGCTGAGTTCAACGGATTTTTATGTTGAACTTTGCTACTAGTATTTCTTCCATAACTCACTATTATTTTACGAATTGTCATTTTACAAGCAAATTTTTGTCTCTTAAAAAAGCTTGACTCGTATTTTAATGGGCGATTAATAATCTCGACAAATAAAGACACTAACTATGAACATATTTGTTTATTAAATAACTAATTTTGCATATTTCTTATGTTTATATTTTTTGTATGTCTATTACATACTTTATGCCGTGCTTTGAAAAATCAGTTCCAAAACTCAAAATCTACAATATATTGCCTTCTCCGCTGTATATTTTTATTAAACTTTCGTTTCAGATAAATTATTAATATTAAATATAGCCTAAAATAGTCTTTAATTTTCTATCAATCTGTCGACATCTAAATCATTCAAACCCGTTTGGCTGCTTGAAAGTAGAAGTATGCAAATTGTAATATTCTCGTTACCCGCGTGACGTCATAAAAGCGACAAAGACAGAAAGCAACTTGGGCGCGGACATACCGGGTTTCTATTTATCTTGGTTCACACTTACTTGGCCACTAATGGTACTGAACTGGGCCATTTGTAGTCCTTGCGATAGAAGCTCAAAAAAGTTTCCTTGTCGACAGTCATCACTGCTAATTTAGCCCACACCCACAACTCACTACTTCTTCCAAACGACCATGGACGACAGTTTGGGCCGAAGCAAGCCGTACAAGTACTTTACGCACAAATAGCACACGAAATTTTGTGACAGCCTTGTCAAAATCGTAACAAAATCCATCTTGCGTCTTGAAAATGACTTGTCACAAATTGCTAGATTATTTTTTTGGGCAGCACGTGGTGGATTTTGTCGCGGATTATCATCTGGCCCAGTCTTGAGATGGCGTCTTGGTATTCTGTGGCACCGGCTGTCATGGAGCCAAGCGGACCACGACAGCTTCCCGCTGGAATTTCTCTTTAGATTGTTAAATTCCAACAAAATTAGGTACCGCAATATGACTTGGAATTTTCGTCTCCGCGGTTGGACCCTGTCGAAGCGGTTTTTCCGCCTCCGACCCGATTGCTGATGACCGTAGGTCGAAAGGCTATGGCTCTCTGGTTGGGCCTGCACGGATCCCCAGGAAGTTTAACCGGTTCTGGACACGGAGGCGTTCCCAAAACTCCCGCGGCCCTCAAAAGATCGTCGTACGACTTATCAGGGTACTCCTCTAATCAAACTTTTAACCACACTCTCGTAAGATGGAGCCACTTACGCATCTTGCAATAGTCCACTTGGTAAGTAGTTCTTAGCCTGTCGCGATTTATCCGCGATATTAAATCGTCAGGAGGCGCAGTCCTCAAGCAGTCGTAAATGTAAGGAAATTTCTCTTTCAATTTCTCCAAGTAGACATTTGGTTGATTGTAACGACTGACTTGAGACTCGGGACTGGCACCCACTTTAACTGGATACACTTTGGGGTCGAGAAGAGGTCCCATGGGACCTAATCGACTCCATGCCGCTTCTGCTTGTTCACCAAGAAACGCTTTTTGTTCAACTTTAGGACAAACACATGAACAGGCATGATCTCCGGATTCAGGCACCGCAGGAGCCGGAGTTATCCTAATCGATCATATTAGTCCACAAATTTTAGTAAAACGACAACTTTACTTTATGCCATAAGTACGCACGTATGGCCAAATGTAATCCTTGCGATATGTCGTCATGAACTGGTCGAGTACCATTGCGAATTTTGAGCATTTAACGTAAATTTTGACACGGGTTGACACTGCTTGACGATTTATTTTGGCATGTTTGTTGTTGTTTTTGACAAATTATTTTATGAATAACGATGCAAAAGCAGGCAAAGTTGCGGCTAGTGGCTGAATCACCACAAGAAAGAAACAGACGACGAATAACAAAAGTGTTAGAAAAAAAAAGCTTAAGTGCAAATATATACGAATTAGGAGTAGTATGAAAAATACGAGTAGAAGCAAGAGTGGGTGGACTAGCAAAAGTAGTAGTAAAAATAAAAATAGAAAAAGAAATAGACGGAAAGATAACAGCATCAAATGAAATCAAAGCAGCAGTCAGTAAACTAATTTAAGTGATGATAATTTACTTGTTGCATAAATGACAGTCGAATTTAGGCTTTTGTAATTGAAAGTCACAGTTTGAGGCCCAATACTGAGTGCTTCCGAATCAAGGTTATCCGTAATTTCCTTTCTTAAAATAATCTCCAGTTTATGAGTTCTTGAAAGTATACTTTGGCAGTTCGCTGTCGTTTCCTTTAAACTACAAATTGTGGATGAGGTGTTAATGTAAACGTTGACCGATTAAATTAAATTTAAAGAAATCGAGACCTCTTCTAAATATAATCTTCAACTTGATTAGGTGACGAAATGTCACTTTCATCCAGCACTAGCGTTTTGTTTGTGCTTCTCATCAATCAGTGTAAAAAATTATAATATATTTTTAGATTGCATAATCGTTTTAGAGGCGAGAGATGAGCGCCACATAACTCTGCAACACTAGTTTGAGAATATCTTCCACGTGCTGCCAATTGAGCTGCATTTAACTAAAATGGTTGGAATGAAGAAGTTGAACGGATGAAATAAAAAACACGTTTTCAAAATTATTATACAAAAAAACAGCGAAGATAATGAACCGTAAATGAAACCAAATATTTATTTTGAAAAACAATTCTTCAACCCAAATTAGATTAAGGTGAAGTACGAGTCAAAGAATAGATATAAATAATATAACAATGCGTACAATCCTTTTTATAAAATTGCTGTTGCAGTTTCAAATATTTTTGTTACTAGTTGTTAAAATTTTTCGTTATTCGATTATTTATAGAAATGTGTTTAATAAATAATTTACTGGTTTTCTGGGACTGGTTCCGATGACATAAGAAATTATTCGTCCGAAAAATTAAGCTATGAAGGGAATTTATAAAGTTATATAACTAGTCATGAAGGAAACGAATCAGGCAACAAACGAAAATTTATTTTTCTACAGGTCTTGAACACTTAAAGCTTGTTTACACCGTGCGATTTTTACATTCGATATTCCACTTCAACAAGATTTTGATATTTTTTTTACACCATTTTTTACACCGAATTGAGCCAAACTTGTAAGTTACAACTCTAATATATTACAGTGATTTTACATCATGGAATAACTAAAATTACATCTTGTTTTCATGTCTAGATGCTGCTAGGTACAAAACTTTCTAAGCTCCCCTCGTAATAACCGCTTGTTTTATTAATATAATTAACTAAGAACAAAGCAATTGATAAAGTTTTTAATCTCATTTTCGTAAAATTTAACAAATATCACTGCGCACAAATTGATCACCTAACGCATAAAAAATACATAAACACATTTGTTAGTACGCAAACCATGAAATGCTTATTTAATATCGGGTTAAATTTAAAACATACCTATTGCAAGTATTCATCAAAAAATCGTTTAAAATAAAACTTTTTCTTCTTACTGGATGAAGATTTTTAAATTCATATTTGAGTGGTGAAAGAATGTAATTTGGCTTGCTATTGGACAACATTTTGTTTACTTCTGAATCATGTTTCTTCGTCAATCCGTTTTCTCTATCTAGAAAAGCTGGGCACGAAGAAACCACGATTCAGTGACAGTATAGACCAAAATAATGACAACTTGCAACATTTTATTTAATTTAGACAGAACCATGTCCTCATATTTCACGCCTGTTAAAATTCGTTACAGTTACAGGATCATTTATGAAACAAAAAAATCAGCTTGAACGCAGTGTTTCTTTTAGTAGAGTCACTTGTTGTTTGAAAAATGTGTATACTTAGGTTCTTGATACACTTAATAAGTTGAGAATAATTGCGTATAATTATTTTGTTGAAAAAAAAATTTAATAAAGAACGTTTAATATTTTCCTTTCCTGGAAAAGTATGGTTCATTTTAATCCATTTCCTGATCCCCATTTGAGGATTAGACATTTTTGTGGGTGATGATTTGTGACCCGTGATTTTTTTCATTGCATCTGCCACAATACCGCTTATGTTTATTGTATAGAACGTAAAAATAAAAAAGGATTATTTAATTTTTCAGTGTGAGAATTTGAAACTGTTAATCTAAAATCAGCTCAAAAGTCGTCTAAACCGACGCCTGGAGGTTGAATTTCTTAAAAAAGATATTAAATGAGTCTTAGACTCGTATGACGGGCTCGAAATGGCTGATAACTAATTTTAAATTCTTCCATCTCAAGATCAAACATTTTCTTTCCTCTAACAAATTCCAAATTCTAAATCCTTTTTTATTTGTACCCACGTTATCATTGTAACTATAGTCAATGTTTTAAACTAAAGTAAATCAATTTTTGTCACAAATTTCAAAAATACAAATTTGGCAGACAATGTGGTAATTGATTTTTAGTTTCAGAGAACTACGTAAAAGGTTCACATGAATTTTAAATTGTGTGAAATGCTCCTGGAAGTGGGCAACCAACTATACACCCCCTCGCTTGTAGCTTATTTGTCCCGTAGAGTTAATGTTCAACCGACTTGACGTTACAAATGGCCGACATGCAACGTCCTCTTTCGTTCGTCGACCGTCGACAAAGGAAGAACTAATCGTAAGTGTTCCATTTTAATTGTTTAATTTCGATTCTTTAGGCTTTATTTAAAAATAACATTTGCTTTCTCTAGCAGTCTGTCGTACTAATTGTAGTAAAGGCAGTAATTTCGCTGTTTTTAAACAAACTAGCCTGGAAATAGTTAAATAAAAATTTGCACGTGTTGTGAGATGGACGCCATTTTGCTTATCCAAGTTAATTTTCACTTATCTTTGCTTGATCCGGTTTATTTATGAAATAATTTTAGTTTTCACAATCGCGTACTAAACATCTACAAAAATGTATATTTATTATTTTAACGTTATAATTTTTTAAACTTACTCGGTTAGTAAATTTGCTTTGTTGGTCATGATCATGTTCTATTTTTTCTAAGAGCATTTTGGTTTTAATCAAATTAATAAGTTATTAGTTTATGTAAAGTTGTGATTGTTGCTTGATTGTGTCGATAACGTCGCAAACTGCAATTCGGTTAATTTTTTGCACGTGCTATCCACGCTACAATTGATTTGAAATTTGAGGGTTTTCTGCGTTTTGCATAAACTGCCGCGTGAGACTTTAGTTTTAATTATGCTGAGGCCGATTAGAATAGCGAATAAGTTCACTGTGTTGTGTTTTGGTGTCGATAAAGTCGCTAACTGCAATTCGGTTAATTTTTTGCACGTGCTATCCACGCAACAATTGATTTGAAATTTGAGGGTTTTTTGCGTTTTGCATAAACTGCTACGTGAGACTGGTTTTAATTATGCTGAGGCCGATTAGAATAGCGAATAAGTTCACTGTGTTGTGTTTTGGTGTCGATAAAGTCGCGAACTGCAATTCGGTTAATTTTTTGCACGTGTTATCCACGCTACAATTGATTTGAAATTTGAGGGTTTTATGCGTTTTGCATAAACTGCTGCGTGAGTCTTTAGTTTTATTATGCTGAGGCCGATTATAATAGCGAATAAGTTCACTATTTGTTGTGTTTTGGTGTCGATAAAGTCGCGAACTACAATTCTTTCACTTGTTTATAGATGGCGGACGCAGCTCCAGCCGGTGGACGCGGTGGTTTCCGTGGCGGATTTGGGGGTGGACGTGGAGGTCGAGGGGGCCCACGCGGCAGGGGCCGTGGGCGTGGTAGAGGCCGTGGACGGGGCAAGGAAGACCAAAAAGAATGGGTCCCCGTTACAAAGTTGGGCCGTCTGGTTCGTGACGGAAAGATCCGAACCCTGGAGGAGATCTACCTGTTCTCGCTCCCGATCAAGGAGTTTGAAATCATCGATTTCTTCATCGGGCCCTCGCTCAAGGATGAGGTAAGAGTCATGGTAGACTCAAACATACTTCAATTAATTTTATGATGAATAACTCAATTCTTTCGCGGTTTCCACCAGAAGAGTTACATCTTATGATGGTTTAAGAATACTGATTTGTTCAGTTTGTAGAACGAGTAGGTTGAATGTAAGGTCGATGTTGACAAACGTTTTGTTGTAGGTGCTCAAGATCATGCCTGTTCAGAAACAAACGCGGGCTGGTCAACGTACACGTTTCAAGGCATTTGTTGCTATTGGCGACAGCAACGGCCACATTGGGCTCGGTGTGAAATGCAGCAAGGAAGTTGCCACGGCCATTCGTGGCGCCATTATTCTCGCGAAGCTGTCGGTGGTTCCCGTACGTCGAGGATACTGGGGCAACAAAATCGGCAAACCTCATACCGTACCATGCAAGGTAATTATTGTATAACCACTTGTCCGCTTCATACTGCTCAATTCTTGTGATGAATAAGTTTATTCTTTCGCGGTTTCCACCAGAGAGTTCCGCTCTATGATGGTTTAAGATGTCTGATTTTATAATAACTTCGTCTCGTACAATTTACAGTTGTTGGACCCTAGAGTTACGATGTCGTTTTTATAGGTTACTGGGAAGTGTGGATCGGTCACGGTGCGTCTCATCCCAGCACCACGCGGAACAGGGATCGTGTCCGCTCCCGTTCCTAAGAAATTGCTGCAGATGGCCGGTATCGAGGACTGTTACACATCGGCACGTGGTTCAACCGGCACACTGGGCAACTTCGCCAAAGCGACTTACGCCGCAATCGCCAAGACCTATGCTTATCTCACGCCCGATCTGTGGAAGGAGATGCCACTCACCAAGACACCGTACCAGGAGTTCGCAGACTATTTGGCCAAGAATCACCGCATAGTCTCTGGACAGAGGCCAACGGAAGCCGCTGGAATTTAATTCTTTTTTGTTTGGTTTTTTTTTATTTGAGAACTTGCTTCGATATGTTCATGGCCAGATGATGTGTTCACTGAAGTCTGTCCGTGAACATTTTGAAACATGAAAAATAATAATGATTTAAAAATAAATAACATCAACAAAAGCTAATGTGTTTTATTTATTGTTTTAAGTGACGCCAGCTTTGGCTTGAAGCAAAGATTTTCCGAGAAAAATAGGCAAAAATCCGGAAAAAATAGGCTACATTTCGATGAAAATAGGCTAAATCTGATAAAAATAGGCAACGTTTTGCCAAAAATAGGCTAAATCTGATGTAAATAGGCAACAGTTTGACAAAAATAGGCTAAATCCTACAAAAATAGGCTACGTTCTGAGAAAAATAGGCTAAATCCGATGAAAATAGGCTGCGTTCCGACAAAAATAGGCTAAATCCGAAGAAAATAGGCTGCGTTCCTTACAAAAATAGGCTAAATCCGATGAAAATAGGCTGCGTTCCTACAAAAATAGGCTAAATCCGATGAAAATAGGCTGCGTTCCGAAGAAAATAGGCTACGTTTCAACAAAAATAGACTAAATCTGATGTAAATAGGCTAAATCCGAAGAAAATAGGCTACGTTCTGAGAAAAATAGGCTAAATCCGATGAAAATAGGCTAAATCCGAAGAAAATAGGCTGCGTTCCGACAAAAATAGGCTAAATCCGATGAAAATAGGCTACGTTTCAACATAAATAGGCTAACTCCGATGAAAGTAGGTGATGGTCCAACAGAAATAGGCCCTCTTATGTAAAAAATAGGCTCGGGTGCAGAAAAAATGGTCACGTGCTATAAAAAGGAATATTTATTATTTACAACAATAGAATGAATTTCTTGTATGTTGAATTCAACTCTAAATACTTATCCAAAGGGTTTCTTAAAATTGGGAAAAAAAAATAAGAGTCGTTATTAGATAAAAATAGTTTATTGTTTAAACAGTTTACCTCAATATCGGAGCGTCCAATGAAAGCAATTCGACCTCTCGTAAAAAGTCTGTAAAAATATCCGGGTTTAGTATTTCTACATTGCAGCAGTAAAAAGTTCCAAGTTTTGCATGGCTGACGAAATGAAGTTTTCTTTGTGACGCGTCAATTGGGAAATTTCACGCTTTTAAGTAAACTCTGAACTTCAATGAATTGATTTTTGGACGTCTTATATAATAACGGGAACGTGAACAAGCGATTCGCAGTACGAATGAAAATGGCTTTTGTTTAATTTTTTACAGTGTAGACGTTTAGCAGGACAAGTTCGACTAAACGGACGCCTGGAGATGGAATTTGTGAAAAAAGACCCTTACATGTCGTGTCCAAAACGGTTGTCAACCCGAAAAAACGAATTTCAAATCCTTATTTTGTGTGCACGTTTGATAACAAACGAACAAAATCGATTTGTTGTTTGGAAAAAAAAGAAATCGTGAAACGTGGTCGAAAACGTTAACCTAAAATAACGGGCGTGCAAAAAACACGATTCATAATAAGCCACGGAATCATTTTTGAATCTTTCAAGTGTAGAAAAAATAATCGACTTGAGATGGAGAAATTTGAAATTAAATTACGTCGACTGAGTAATTATTTGATTAACATTTCCTGTCAACTGTCTACAATTTAAAAAATAAAACGAAAGCTTACTACAAATTTTTTTTTATTTACTCACTATACAATCTCAAGAACAATATTCGGCAAAATAAACGTTTTGGACGTCTACTGTATGCATGTCCGGACAATTAAAAGAACGTGAAGTTTAATCTGATTAGTATTTCATGTGCAAAATTAAGAAATATGAAACCAAAAATTTTTCCATTACCAACGTCGCATCTGGAATTGCGAATTCCAGCGGAAGCAAGGAACGTTGTATAATTTGTTTTATTTCTAAACGTCAATTTTACGAGTAGCTAAATTTCAAGAAACATTATTTAAATGTAATTAGTTACAACAAATTTGTCTCTGCTGCGTAAAGTGTGGGTGGGATATTTTTCATATGTTACGATTCACGGCCGCTAGATGTCGCAAAGGTCGATCATTCACCAAATGCAAAAATTTTAGCATTTTTCCTAGTTTTTTTGCCTCAAAGATTACGATGAATCGTAGTATTCGTTGTAGAAAGTAGTTCTCGAAATACTAAATACTGCCGACAGTTCATTTGGCAACGAAAAGTTGATCGCAGCGACATCTCATTTTCAAATAGAGAACGTAGGTTTTACATGAAACACGTTAAAAATAATGCTTAATTTCAGTTATTAGGCAATTTAGGGCATTAATCTTTTGGTAAAAGGTTTTGGTAAACTGAGGCATCTTCATCATAATCAAATTCCAAAATCTGATTTGCTTTGGTGTCATCTTTTTCAGCATTACATAAGGGCCGATTAATTAATTAATTATCAAATAACTACTATTACGATGAATCTCATATGATCTTAATTTAAATTGCAATGTTCAGTGAAGGTAATACCAAAAAATCAGACGATTCTGTTGGAAAATAAGAAAGTTTAACCCTCCTATGGAAAAATTGCATGTATAATTTTTTTCTTAAATAACTACTATTAGGATGAATCTCAAATGATGTTAATTTCAAGTGCAATGTTCAACGAATGCTATACCAAAAAATCAGACGAATCTGTTGGAAAATTAGGAAATTTAACCCTCAAAACCCTCTTATGGAAAAAATGCATGCTGATTTCCCATTTTGCAAATTTTGTGGTTATTACATTCCATGGCTCACAGAAACTATTTTTGTTATCTGCATGTTTGTATGTATGTGTCGAGTGCAAAGGCGAGTGTTAAGGCAAAAATATCAACGATTGTGGCACGGAAATTACAAGAATTTGCATAAATTAGCAAAGTTTAAAGTCCGATTTCCAAAAATGAACGATTTCTGTCTTAACACACTTTAGGCAGCAGACACAGAAATAAAAACGAAGGCCCAGGCGGTCATGGATATTTTTTACATTGTAGATTTTTAAATTGTCAATTCATGACGTTTGACAAGAGCTGTCATTTAAAAATATGCCCAAACTTCGTTTAAATGGAATTTGTTGAAGAAGACATTAAATGTATCACGTATTGTGTCCGAGACTGTTATTAACAAAGAACTGCTCTTTCAAATTTATCTAACTCAAGTTTTGCTACCCTCTTTTGAACGTTAATGTCATGGCCTACGCCTGCCTCGTTTTCTATTTGTACGCTATTTATAAGCGAATAAACATAACTATAAAACAGCAATTTTTTGTTATGTGTATAACAATGCGTTTGTCGTTTTATCCCCTATTTCACAAATCAAACAAACCATTTAAAGTTACTCACCGTCGTCGCGACTCATTCCTCAATGGTCACCATCGATGGAAATTGCATTATTTTCTTCCACTCATGCTCATCCGTTGTACTTATTGAATTGTTTGCTTCATTACTTCTTTAACTATTTCTTCACTGCCATTGGCATCCTAATTATCGAACGACCACCTAAATTTCGATATAAAAGTTCATGTAATACACTTTAACCTCAAACAATTAACTTACTTGTCGAAAAAACGACTACAGATTACAAGATCGGTGCACTCAAGCAATGAATCGCAACAATGTAATCGTAATTAGCAACATTAATGTAGTCGCAGTAACAACAGTTCGATTCAGGAGTTCATTTGCTACTAATAAAATTCGATAACGAGAGTGAAAGAATGCTCTTTTTTGCTTCCACGATCGGAAGGTCCAACTATAAAAACTATCGATTAATTGAAATGCAAATAAAAATTATAAATAATTTGCAAAGGGCAGAGCACAAGTTCTTTGTCTACGTGCTAGTCTAAGTATGCGTTCAGTCATTGACAATGGAAAAAATTTGGAGCTAAAATTTGATGTACATAATTTAATAAAAACTAATTAACGTGCGTTCAAAAATAAACCACTAATAATAATAAGCATTGAACACAATTAGTGTAGATATTTACTATCTGAGGTTGGCGATTTGAGGTTAAGTTTTCTATGGATAACTGTTACAAAATTTAGCGTTTTTGTACAATCTACACTTCGAAAGCATCGAGTCTTTGTATTTGCCAAAATTTTAATAAATAATTCACGTCTAACCGTAAAACAAATTAAAAATGCTAGTCCAAGTTATAATTATTTTACCATTAATGTATTTGATAAATACTGGTAATTGTTTTCAATTCAATTATTGAAGAAGTAGAGAAAAATCAGTCAAAAAATTGAAAAATGTGTGACTAATTGTTACTAATGGAAAATTAATAATCTTTATTCGACTGTTCCCATGTTGAGGAAAGCGGCAATGTTTCATTTGCATTAATATAGTTTGTGGTCCTGAAAAGGACCATTTTTTTGGGCGTTACACCCATCCTGCTCCGTTGGTAAGACCCAAACGAAACGCATCCAACATAACTCTTCGTCTTTTAATTATCGTCTCATTCACTTCCTCCTCTTCGGGGAAGCGGCCTTCTTAGCCTTGGCAGCGGTCTTTGTAGTTTTCGGTTTTGGCGCGCGCGGCTTCTTGATCGGTCCAGCTCTAGTCGACTTCTTCGCTTTGGAAGGGGTCTTGGTCTTAGGGGTGGCAGCTGCGGCGGTTTTGGCGGGAGTCGCAGCTTTTTTGGGCGTGGCAGCGGCGGCTGCTTTCTTGGCCTTCGGCGTCGCCGGAGTGGCCACTGCGGCGGCGACCGGAGCCGCCCTCCTTGCTTTTGCTGCGGGTTTCTTCGCGGCTCTCTTGGCCTTGGATGGGGATCGCTTCACTGGCGACCTTTTGACTTTAGACGCGGCCTTTGCAGCGACCGTTGTCGACCTCCTCTTCTTGGTGGCGGCGGTGGCTTTCGGGGCGGCCGCCGTGGCTGCAGAAGCCAACTTGAAGGAGCCTGAGGCCCCCTTGCCCTTGGTCTGCACCAAAGCGCCGGACGCCACAGCGCCCTTCAGGTACTTCTTAATGAAGGGGGCGGTCTTCTCAGTGTCGACTTTGTAGTTGGCAGAAATGTACTTCTTGATTGCTTGCAACGACGACCCGCCACGCTCCTTCAGCCCTTTGATGGCGTTGTTGACCATTTGGGAGGTCGGAGGATGCGACGGCTTGGTCTTCGGATTTTTCGCCTTGGTCTTCTTCTCCTTCTTAGCCTGGGCTTGGGGAGAAGCGGCGGCGGCGTTGTTGGCGGTAGCGGCTGCTTGACTTTCAACTTCGGACATCTTGGATTTAATTGCGCACTGAATCAGCGAAATGCAGTAACACACACGAGGAGAATTTCAGAATAGAAAATTTTGCCAGAACACTTGCTAAGGTACACCGTTTGCGTGCCGCAGTCTGAACACGCGCCATGCACGTCGACTTGCCGACTCTAGGCCTCACATTTGCCGCTTCTGTGATGGCATCGTTGCTTTTGAACCCGAATTGTGCGCTTTTGCGAAAAAACAGCGCAATTGTGGCGATGCAGTCCGAAAGCTAAGATAACGAGCGTTGTCTGGATGCAGAAAAACCGCATGCCAACGCCACGAATTACTTTGGAGAAGCTCACGAAAGTTTGCGTACGCGCTGATGAGACACGATTGGGACGCTTTCAAACGACGCCACGCGGCCGTCGCGACGTTATTTCACTTTTCGTTTGCGGATTATGAAAGATGCGTCCCTCGTCTATCAGATGCATATAAGTTTTACACGGATATCTTGCGGGGATGCAGTGAAAAACGCGATCGAAGCGAACGAAACCAAGCTCGGACATGACGCTTCGAACAACCCGCGTCGCACATCTTGCACCTTAAAACCGCGTTTTTCAGTGCAAAATTAGCGTTTTTCTTGTAATAACTCATTTTTTCCGTTTGCACAAATGCCGAGGCGTCAGGTTTTACTCAAATTGGACAAAGAAAATTTGGGACAAATCCAGGAAATTTGTAAATGCGTAGCAAAAGCGTCCGGGCGTCATACTTCCAACGGTTCAAGCCGCGTTTTTCGCTAAATTTGTTAACATTTTTGAAGTCGCCGATTGGGGAACGACTAAATGTTAAATGAGCTGAAAGGGCCACTATGTAAAATTGGTTTTTGAAACGGCGTTTTTCATTATTTCGACAAAACATGCCGATAACATGAACAGTTTTTCAGCGGTCGTGACTTTTGACACAATTTGCCCTTCGTGCAAATCCCTAATAGTTAATAAATAAATAAAATGTGTTCGTTTATTCTGTTAAACGTATTCAAAGTTCAAGCGCAATTCTGCTTTGCCACTGTCTTGCTTCAAACGTTCTATTCCCGTTAGTTCTACCTTTTTTGCTTACTTTTGAGACCAGCAAAAGCAAGATGTGTTTTATTCTACTTTGTTTCGTCGTATTTTTTGTTGTAATCCTTACAATTTTCGGATTAAACATAAACTTGGCGCCTATTCTAAGGGTTAAAAACCGGAGGCTGCGTAGGCCATGGAATGAATAACTTTGACGTTCGAAAAACTGGCAAAATTTCAACCTTGAGTTGGAAAAATTTGAAATTGTTAATAACCGTCTCGGTCACAATGCATAAGAAATGTTTAATGTCTTCTTCAACAAATTGCATTTCCAAGTCACGGTTTAGACGTGGTTTAATCAAATTTTTAAATGACAGCTCCTGTCAAATGTCATGATTTGACACTGCCAACTGTAAAAATTAATCAAAACCTTGATTCCATAGATTCGTTATTTATACATGGTCTTTATAAATGATTGTAGTCGAAGTGTGCTTTGCTACGTTAACGGTCCATACGAATATACAGTGTGGATGAAAAGGTTGGAACCACAGGTTGGAACTAATTCGATATCTTTTTTATAGGGAGCGACAGAAAAAATCGCTTGGACACGTGAATTTTTAATTTTAAATGCGCTATTTCTGACATAAAAATTTGCTTTGTTATGTCATCTCTTTCAAGGCCATGACGTCATTTTATTTTTTTTTAAACAGGCACGTTGACTTGCCGACTCTAGGCCTCACATTTGCCGCTTCTGTGACGGCATCGTTGCTTTTGAACCCGAATTGTGCGCTTTTGCGAAAAAACAGCGCAATTGTGGCGATGCAGTACGAAAGCTAAGATAACGAGCGTTGTCTGGATGCAGAAAAACCGCATGTCAACGCCACGAATTACTTTGGAGAAGCTCACGAAAGTTTGCGTACGCGCTGATGAGACACGATTGGGACGCTTTCAAACGACGCCACGCGGCCGTCGCGACGTTATTTCACTTTTCGTTTGCGGATTATGAAAGATGCGTCCCTCGTCTATCAGATGCATATAAGTTTTACACGGATATCTTGCGGGGATGCAGTGAAAAACGCGATCGAAGCGAACGAAACCAAGCTCGGACATGACGCTACGATCAACCCGCGTCGCACATCTTGCACCTTAAAACCGCGTTTTTCAGTGCAAAATTAGCGTTTTTCTTGGAGAAACTCATTTTTTCCGTTTGCACAAATGCCGAGGCGTCAGGTTTTACTCAAATTGGACAAAGAAAATTTGGGACAAATCCAGGAAATTTGTAAATGCGTAGCAAAAGCGTCCGGGCGTCATACTTCCAACGGTTCAAGCCGCGTTTTTCGCTAAATTTGTTAACATTTTTGAAGTCGCCGATTGGGGAACGACTAAATGTTAAATGAGCTGAAAGGGCCATTATGTAAAATTGGTTTTTGAAACGGCGTTTTTCATTATTTCGACAAAACATGCCGATAACGTGAACAGTTTTTCAGCGGTCGTGACTTTTGACACAATTTGCCCTTTGTGCAAATCCCTAATAGTAAATAACTAAATAAAATGTATTCGTTTATTCTGTTAAACGTATTCAAAGTTCAAGCGCAATTCTGCTTTGCCACTGTCTTGCTTCAAACGTTCTATTCCCGTTAGTTCTACCTTTTTTGCTTAGTTTTGAGACCAGCAAAAGCAAGATGTGTTTTATTCTACTTTGTTTCGTCGTGTTTTTTGTTGTAATTCTTGCAATTTTCGGATCAAACATAAAATTGGCGCTTGTTCTAAGCGTTAAAAAACGGAGGCTGCGTAGGCCATGGAATGAATAACTTTGACGTTCGAAAAACTGGCAAAATTTCGTTCTTGATTTGGAAAAATTTGAAATTGTTAATAACCGTCTCGGTCACAATGCATAAGAAATGTTTAATGTCTTCTTCAACAAATTGCATCTCCAAGTCGCGGTTTAGACGTGGTTTAATCAAATTTTTAAATGACAGCTCCTGTCAAATGTCACGATTTGACACTGCCAACGTGTACATTGTAAAAATTAAACAAAACCTTGATTCCATAGCTTCGTTATTTATACATGGTCTTTATAAATGATTGTAGTCGAAGTGTGCTTTGCTACGTTAACGGTCCATACGAATATACAGTGTGGATGAAAAGGTTGGAACTAATTCGATATCTTTTTTATAGGGAGCGACAGAAAAAATCGCTTGGACACGTGAATTTTTAATTTTAAATGCGCTAATTCTGACATAAAAATTTGCTTTGTTGTCATCTCTTTCAAGGTCATGACGTCATTTTAATTTTTTTAAAATAGGCACGTTGACTTGTCGACTCTAGGTCTCACATTTGCCGCTTCTGTGATGGCATCGTTGCTTTTGAACCCGAATTGTGCGCTTTTGCGAAAAAACAGCGCAATTGTGGCGATGCAGTCCGAAAGCTAAGATAACGAGCATTGTGTGGATGCAGAAAAACCGCATGCCAACGCCACGAATTACTTTGGAGAAGCTCACGAAAGTTTGCGTACGCGCTGATGAGACACGATTGGGACGCTTTCAAACGACGCCACGCGGCCGTCGCGACGTTATTTCACTTTTCGTTTGCGGATTATGAAAGATGCGTCCCTCGTCTATCAGATGCACATAAGTTTTACCCCGATATTTTGCGGGGATGCAGTGAAAAACGCGATCGAAGCGAACGAAACCAAGCTCGGACATGACGCTTCGAACAACCCGCGTCGCACATCTTGCACCTTAAAACCGCGTTTTTCAGTGCAAAATTAGCGTTTTTCTTGGAGAAACTCATTTTTTCCGTTTGCACAAATGCCGAGGCGTCAGGTTTTACTCAAATTGGACAAAGAAAATTTGGGACAAATCCAGGAAATTTGTAAATGCGTAGCAAAAGCGTCCGGGCGTCATACTTCCAACGGTTCAAGCCGCGTTTTTCGCTAAATTTGTTAACATTTTTGAAGTCGCCGATTGGGGAACGACTAAATGTTAAATGAGCTGAAAGGGCCACTATGTAAAATTGGTTTTTGAAACGGCGTTTTTCATTATTTCGACAAAACATGCCGATAACATGAACAGTTTTTCAGCGGTCGTGACTTTTGACACAATTTGCCCTTTGTGCGAATCCCTAATAGTAAATAACTTAATAAAATGTATTCGTTTATTCTGTTAATCGTATTCAAAGTTCAAGCGCATTTCTGCGTTGCCACTGTCTTGCTTCAAACGTTCTATTCCCGTTAGTTCTACCTTTTTTGCTTAGTTTTGAGACCAGCAAAAGCAAGATGTGTTTTATTCTACTTTGTTTCGTCGTGTTTTTTGTTGTAATCCTTACAATTTTCGGATTAAACATAAACTTGGCGCCTGTTCCAAGCGTTAAAAAACGGATGCTGCGTAGGCCATGGAATTAGTAATTTTGACAATCGAAAAACTGGCAAAATTTCGTCCTTGAGTTGGAAAAATTTGAAATTGTTAATAACCGTCTCGGTCACAATGCATAAGAAATGTTTAATGTCTTCTTCAACAAATTGCATCTCCAAGTCGCGGTTTGGACGTGGTTTAATCAAATTTTTAAATGACAGCTCCTGTCAAATGTCATGATTTGACACTGCCAACGTGTACATTGTAAAAATTAAACAAAACCTTGATTCCATAGCTTCGTTATTTATACAGGGTCTTTATAAATGATTGTAGTCGAAGTGTGCTTTGCTGCGTTAACGGTCCATACGAATATACAGTGTGGATCAAAAGGTTGGAACTAATCCGATAACTTTTTTATAGGGAGCGACAGAAAAAATCGCTTAGACACGTGAATTTTTAATTTTAAATGCGCTAATTCTGACAAAAATTTGCTTTGTTATGTCATCTCTTTCAAGGCCATGACGTCATTTCAATTTTTTTTAAATGGCAACCCTAATTTTTTATTGCGTTATTTTAAAGAGCATGGTTTTTTGCACATAAAACAATAAAATTTCTAATTGGTTCCATAACAATATTTTTGAGAAAAATTAAAATTTAAAAATTAGAAATTTTGGTAATCACCCCACAAATTTTAAATGTACATCCACACTGTATGTATTTGTAATTTAGAGACTTATATTTTACAATTGAACTCTGAACTGTCAATTGCGGACTCACTCCTGTAATAATTTTTTGTACTTGTGTTTTGTCGTTTGCGTGTTTTTCTGTCATTTACTGTGGTCTTTTGTTGTTTTCGTTAAAAGTTAAAAATATCGGAATTTTTTCATAAGACTGGTATGGCGAACGATCCATTATTACAATGAAGTGGCACGTAAAAATTTTACATTCGGTTCCACAGCACCCTTTACTACAATCATTTATAATAACCCTGTAGTATTTAATCTCCCACAAAGCAACGCAATTTATTATTTATTTGCGTTGCACGAAGAAATGCATCTCTGAAAGAATTAAGATCAAAATAATAATTGCTAAGTGCTCGTCTACAACTCGCAAATCAGTATTTATATTTAAAGTATCATAGTACAGTTCCGTGCAAAAGAATTAAAATTTCGTTTTAATAGTTAGTAATAATTTATTGTAATTGAATGCATTTCACAAAATCGTTCATTATTGCGTTGGAATCGTTTCATTTACTTTCAATAGGATAAATGCAGGGCGGGAAAGCAAAGACCCCACATTCTTTGCAACCCCTGCCTAATTGCTTAAACTGATACAATATACAACTGATCCAGTTTCTGTCTACCTGCTGAAAATGTTTTACTCACGGGTCCCCTTTCTTATGGAATTACATATAACGGTCGTTCTAATAGTTCAGAAATATTAGCATTACGTTATTATTCATTGGCTATTTTTTTTTTAAACATTAACGAAAAACTGACTATCGTGCGTAGAGGGATAAAAAAAATTACGTATCAATTCAAACTTAATACATATGGGAAAATATGTAAGATATTGAAATAAATATATCTATAGCAGTCGCAGAAGAAAACTCTGGAAAGAATTCGTCGGAAGCACACCAATAAAATATCGCGAGCTTCGAGAGTTGAAAGCACCCGACAATTAAAAATGATCTACTGATTTTCAAAATAAAATCTGTTACTGTTTGCAGTTTCCCAATGTTTTTGCGAACTTCACTAATGACTTGAGAGATGCAAATTCTTGTAAACTAATCAACATTGGCTCTTCACGGCCTTCCAAAGCTACAGTAGCAATATGACCAATGAGGTACTTTGACAACAAACAAACGTTGTCGTTTTGGGCACAACTTCCAAGCCCCAAACGACAGATTTACATAAAAAAACTATTATGTACACAAGTTTTTTCTCTTGTGACGATGTCATAACCTAGATTTCATAATGCTTCTCTAAATTATTGTAGCATATCTTTACCCCCTTGCAAATCGGCATCAAATCGTACGAATTTGTATAATGCCTCAATAACCCGAATTATTACACATCGGTTCTTTATCTATCATTTCTTGCATTGCATCGATGATTTATGTGACAGCTGCAGTTGGTGGACGACCTTCGCTTGGTCCAAATTTAAATTTTTGGATAACCGATAAACTTTTCTTTTTGATGGTGCTTTATCACCAAAAGCCGCGACAAGTCGTTCTGCCACTGTTGTGTTCAATTATTTCGAAAATCATAAAAACCATGACACTAAAATGCTCACGACCCAAATCGATTTTTGGAACACTTTTCTCGATTCGACAGAATGAAACATTTATTCGGAAACGATTTTGCAAGACTACTCCCAAGAATAGAAGTATGTTATTCCCGAAACTTTGGTAGTAACTTTCGTATTCCAAAATTTCAGAAACGATAGAACATAGCACAATCAAGCTAGTTGTCGTTGAATTTATTTCCACCACTCTTCGTTCCGGAGGTGGAGTCATGTAATTTTTCAACTATCATTATCTCCGTAACTTTTGAACCGCATCTGATTTGAAACTGAAATATTCGACCCGAATAAGCTCTGAGTGAACTGTTACAAGATTTAGTACCGCAATCTTGACTATACTCAAAATTTAAATAAACGTTTTGCTTTTGGACCTGAAAAAGCCCTATGAGGTTGAACTTTCTAGCAATTTTCGGGCGACTTTGTGCACTACATCGTCTTACAGTTTTAAAGACCATGTGAATAAAAACTATTTGCAGAGAAGAAAATTATCAAGGGATAAAAAACAGCCGTCGTTGGTTCAAGCAAATTACTTTCGTTTGAAACCAAAAATAAAATCGCACAAAAGTCGCTTCTAAGATAAGTAAACAGATTCCAATTTATAAGGTTGATTTAGGTTAACAAGGAAAATTTTTATCTTAACTTTGACCTTCATTCAAGCCGGGAGTAAATATGAAAAAAAAAACTTGTAAACAAAATGACGTATTTTTTACACTAAAATGTAACATTATGTTGGCTTTTAGTTGGAGGCTAGAATGTGAACTATTCTTTATATTACGGTAAAAGCGCTAGGTATAATCAATGGTTATGATATGGCAATATGAATTGACCCAGACTCTTATTTTAATCTAAATCCGTTACACAATGTTGAAAAGTGGCACAAATTTAATGTACGAATAATTTGTCTATGAAAGTAAATAAAGTAAGTTTTGCTTAACTTACCGATTTCGTATGCACATTTAGAGATAATTTTTTCTTTCTTTGTTTTACCCAAAATCCCATACCTGCTCTTTCTTGTAATTGTGCATCAATTAAACAAATAAATACAAACAAACGCCATAAAGAGAAAAACCATATAGAAAATGGATAAAATAAGTAAAAAAATTAATAATAGATAAACAATAATGTAAACCGTTGTATAATTGGTTGCATAACGTTACACATAACAAAGACATCCGTCCCATTTTATTAAATTTAATAACATTTAGTTTAAATTTTATTAAACTGAATTCTTGGAATGCACTTTTTATTTTCCTCACACCATTGCAGGCTTTAGAATTTGTTTGATTTTTACTTCTGTTTATTATTACCTTTTACCACACCTGCTAATTGTGGCAAAGTATAAAACAAATTCTAGTTTCCGTGACCTGCTGAGCCGTTGTTTTTATTTGTAGGCTTGTATAATAACAAATTCAAGAATTTACCAATATAATTATTGCATTAAAAACAATAAAAATACAAATTAGAATACACTGTAGTCTAGTTGGTTGCATTTTCATAAAACCATAAATTTTTGGTTCAGTAAATTAAATTCAATCAAATTATTGTGTTTATTAGACCGGTCATATTTGATATAGAAATTTGGATAATTTTTGATAAATATCCTCCTCTATTTATGCTTTGTAGAGAATTTATACCCAATGTGGTGATTTTTGTAATTTGCTTCATAATTGTTAGGTTGGTAGCCGTGCATAAAACAAACGACAGATTCAGATTCTGTCAATGGTCAAACTGTCAAGTGACTAAAATGTCAACGCGTATCGTATATTCAGCAAAATATTAAATATTGCCCAATATTGTCATGTCGAAACTTTCGGAAGTTCCCACAGAGGAACTGTTATCATTCCAGGACTACCCGGCTGTCCACAATCCCAACCCCACAAATTCTCGTGCAGAATTGGACTTGAACCAAGATAACAACTTTGACAGGGGACGCAGTCCAGATGGAGCCCCATTGGACGACAACACAAGTACAACGTTTTTAATTCACCCATGACTTGTTATAAGTCAACTGTTGCAGATTCCAATGGGTCAAAGTCGTTCTGGACACTAGAATACTACCAGCAGTTTTTTGATGTGGACACCAAAGACGTCGTGGAACGAATACTAGCGTCGGTTACTCCCAAACGGGACAGCACGCTTAAATATCACCTGCGCGACAAACCCGACTTGTACGGCCCCTTCTGGATTACAGTCACTCTCATTTTTACTATTGCAATTAGCGGAAACGTTGCCGGTTATCTGCAACATGCCAGCAGTCAATATCACTGGAAATACGATTTTCATTTAGTGTCATATGCGGCTAGCGCGATTTACGTTTATGTTCTTTTAATCCCGTTCGCTTTGTGGGCCTTGCTCAAGTGGAGTTCAGATGTGAGCGATTTGGAGGGTTTGGAAAGTGGGACCACTCCGAGCGCGCTCGAGCTAATTTGCGTCTATGGATATTCGCTTTTCATTTATATCCCCGTGTCAATTTTGTGGTCGATTCAAATCAATTTGTTGCAGTGGCTGTTGGTTCTGATTGCTGCGCTCGTTTCAGGTTCAGTTCTGCTATTCACATTGCTGCCGGCTTTGAGACTTTCCAGACACAAGTTTGTGCTGATGATTGGAATAGTTTCCTGTCATTTGCTTCTCGCTGCTGGTTTCATGTTGTACTTCTTTCATGTGCCCCCAACAGTTGTCGTGCAAGCGCCACACAAGACCAACATAACTGTTGTCACATGAATTTGTAACGGATTTATTAATTACACTAAATATACAAATAGTTGTTTTGATTGAACTGTATCAGAAATCTTCAACCGCCAATAAACAAACATTTACAAATAAATAAAACACACTGATATGTCTTATACAAAAATACAATTTTTTGAAAGTAACACTAAATGGTTTAGCATGTGGTTAGTCAAAGATTTCCCGTGGTTGAGTCTTAGCAGGGGATACGGAAAGGCACAACTAAATCTTCCTTGTGTTCAACTTTTATGTCATTTATGGCTAGGGAAGCTTTTTCAACCGCACTTGTAATCTACAAGGCTTCGTTATAACGTTTCTTTTATTTGGCTCATGCTTACCAAATCCCTGTCGTCGGTGCTTAACGGTTCCGACTGCAAAACCTTATCTGCCCATGGTATGTCCTCAAGCAAGCAATTTTTAAGTCGATTTGTCAGTTTGTTCTTTTTACTAGCACACACTTGCTGCACCCTACTGTTGTACAGCTTCATTCTGTCCACATATTCGTGTTGTTGCAAATTGTGCGAATCCAAAGCGGCCACGTCTATTACATTCCTGCAAAGTACAAAAGCAGTGGATTAAATCACTTGTCATGCGACTACAACACACGTCGCCGTCTCCTGCAATATCCTATTGAGTGCGGATTGTTCGTCAGTCTTTTTCGGGGCCGAGTTTGTGTTCTGACACAACAAATCTTCACTGAAACACGGCGCCAATCCAACAAGTTAAAGACATTTATGTAACAACCCTCACCTGTTTACTCGTTGAACATTTGTGCTGTTGGACACGGGATCAACCAACAGATGCGTCCGCTCGTTCGGTTCGCCGCTCTACATAATACCAACACCGAATGACCACATTTACATTATGCGAAGGGGTTTACCTGAGAGGAGCCGTCATCTTTACAAAACAGGCTATAACAGCACCCCATTTTATGCACACGCGGTTTAGAGCATGAAAACGATCACTTATTCGTTTTCTTGCAATTGTTGGTGCTTCAAGTGCTAATAATTGCGAGTTTTATTTACTATCACACGATATCATTGTCAGGGTGACACTTGACAGCTGACGCTGACAGGTCGGCAATATAAATTGCAAATTCCGTTATTATCGACCTGTTAAATTTGAACTTAGCAGCATAACGAGCCGAAGAAAATTAAAAATGATCAACTATCATGGCGATAAGAGCTGTTCTATCAAGCAGATATCATTTTATTACACGGCGATTATAAAATGCCGTCGGCAATGCAGAATTCCCGACACAATTCCACGTGTCGGTAACGTAAAATTGCTAAATTACCGACAGTTTCAAAAATTGAAACTCCGATTTTATGGCAACACATATTATCGGGACGATTTATCAAAACTTGAGAATATGTACAACTTGAAAAAATCGAAACAATAGAATGGAACCGTTACGGCTGAATTTTCAACACTCATATAAATACAATCAAATTGACCTTCATTCAAGCCGGGAGTATATATGAAAAAAAACTTGTAAACAAAATGACGTATTTTTTACACTAAAATGTAACATTATGTTGGGTTTAGTTGGAGGCTAGAATGTGAACTATTAGAGACATATCGCACACTCCAATAACGTCTCACGCTATTACCGTCGACGCTATTCTGACATGTGCGCGTGCGCACTAGGGGTGAGAAACTTTACGTGCGCTAATAGCGTTAGCGCCTGACGCTATTTGCGGAGGTTTTACGTTAGGATTTAGCGGGACGCTATTTCGTTCGTACAGCTTTCGGATACAATCGCTAGAAATCGTTCCGGCGCTTGAGAGTTGGAAATTTGCGCCCCCAGTTTTTATAATTTTTATTTCAGTTTTAAAGGCCGGAATTTAGGTTTTTTGAAAACGCAAAGTGAACAAATGCTAACTCAGATGTGTTTTCTTTTTTTTAATTTTCGAGAAATTGTGAAAATGATAAAAATAATTATATTTTCTTCAGACGGCTTTGGTAAACGAAGTTGTGTCAAATAAATTGCAAGATGGTTAAATATTGAGCAGCATCGCTGCCAAGAATTTAGAGTAAAAACACTCAAGGATCAAGTCAAAATCACCAAATGTCAAAATAACGTCAGGACGCTAAATCATGGCATTGCGAGAGTACACATTTTCTGTTTCCAATAGCGCATGACGTTATAGAATAACGGGACGTTATTAGCGTACGGCATGCGGTATTTGTGAGTGGCGATATGTCTCTATTCTTTATATAACGGTAAAAGCGCTAGGTATAATCAATGGTTATGATATGGCAATATGAATTGACCCAGACTCTTATTTTAATCTAAATCCGTTACACAATCGTGTAATTCGCATTCGTTTTCTTGCAATCGTTGTTGCTTCAAGTGCTAATAATTGCGAGTTTTATTTACTATTACACGATATCATTGTCAGGGTGACACTTGACAGCTGACGCTGACAGGTCGGCAATTTAAATTGCAAATTCCGTCATTATCGGCCTGTTAAATTTGAAATTAGCAGCATAACGAGCCGACGAAATGTAAAAATGATTAAATAGCATGGCGATAAGAGCTGTTCTATCAAGCAGATATCATTTTATTACACGGCGATTATAAAATGCCGTCGGCAATGCAGAATTCCCGACACAAGTCCACGTGTCGGTAACGCAAAACTGTAAATTACCGACAGTTTAAAAATTGAAACTCCGATTTTATGGCAACACATTATATTATCGGGACGATTTATCAAAACTTGAGAACATGTACAACTTGAAAAAATCGAAACAATAGAATGGAACCGTTACGGCCGAATTTTCAACACACATAAATACAATCAAGTTTTCCAAAAAAATATAAAAACGGTTTAGTGTGGCTTACTGTTACACAGCTTTACAACGAAAATACTCATAGATTCAGCGCAATCAATGCTTTAGCCGTTCTTGCAAGTCTTTTAGATCCTCTCTCACTACTCGAACATGAACAGACGTCATACGTTTCATCTCTGCTTCTGATACAACGTTGGACGTTTCTTGTTTGACGGCGACGTCACTCTTTGTCTTCGGCAGCTTCTCGCCAATTTTGGCATCTTCAGAAACGGCAGTGTTGTCAGTTTCGCTTGTTATTAAATCGATGTTGTCCCCCGCCGGAGTGGCGTCCTGCATTGGAGTTGGTTGGTGCTGCTCCGGTGGATCATCCGGAATCGTAATACATTCCGCAGTAACGTTCTGCAAGTCTTTCATCGATTTCACCTTCAAAAACCCTTTCCTCGCGTATTGCTGCTTGGGCGGCGCCGTAAGTGCGTTCTTAAGCACAGTCTGCGACGTAGAGGGCGCCGACATAAAAGCAGGCGCACTGACTATTATCACGTCGTCGTCGTTTTCGCGTTTCTTCGGCTCGGGCCGGCTCGTTCTAATGCTGGCGATAAATTCGGCTCGCAAGTTTTTCCGTATCTGAATCAGCGAGTTCACGGAGCTGCTGAGAATCTCCTGGAGTTTGTTGTGCACGACCGCCAATTCCTCGACCATGGAAGCTTGCGCGTACGCTTTGTTGAGTTGGGTTAGGGTGTACGATAGATGCGAATTGACTCGCGCCGCAGCCACTACCGTCTTCTCAAACCATTCGCGCTTTATCATTGCTGGACTCATGGCGGTTTTAGTTTTGGCAACTGATTGCTTTCTCACTAATTTGTTTGCGGTGGGAACTAGAGGCGGTGGTTGTAGTCGCACCGGTTGTAACGTAGGCAGACCCAACTGGATCATTTTTGGAAAAGCTGCAAAGAAATCATGTCAACAAATTAAATCCGACCGACAATTATTTATAACCTGGTACTATGGACCGAAACAACGACTGAGGTGCATTTGGAGCTACAAAAGTGGTGGTGGGTGGTTGAATCTGCTGCACGAACTCAATATCGTTGTCGGTCTTGTCAAGTGCAGGATCAAGCTGAACCGGTTTGTTGATGATGTAGCCTTTGGAGGGCGCCACGTTATTGCCGAATACCAAATCCGGAGTGAAATCCGGATCCACTTCTTTCTTCCGTTTCGTCTTCTTCACTTCGTCGCCGCTTTCCAAGGCGCGCTTCTTCGCCACACAACAGAACGAGTGGTCTTTGCTCCACACCTCGGGCGAGTCCAGCGTCGCGGCGCGCGATATCTCGCGTCTGATGTATTCGAAGAACTCGAAGCAGGAAACGCGCTGCGACATGATTTGGGAAGGGTTGCACCGGAAGCACTCCCAGCTGTCGCTGTCGCGTATTTGGTTCATCTTCTTCCGGCTGAAGTTCGTCCGGATGCAACGCTTGCAAAAGACGAACTCGCACTTGGAGCAGCAGAGAACCTGTCCGCCTTGTCCGCACCATCGGCAGTAGAGTTCGCTGCCGTCTTCGTCTTTGTCGAATTCGCCGCTCGTGTAAAAATGGTAGCACTGCTTGCAGATGAGGACTTTGAGCATGGGGTGGACAAAGCGGTTCCCTTGCATGTCGAGGGCGCTGCCCAGATGCACATTGCAAGCGGTGCAATGGATGCGAGTTTTCTGGATGGGATTACCTAAAGACAAAAAAATGTTGCTTTTAGGTATCTACAACTGAAGCGGCACCCTTTCAGCCGAGAAATAGATGAAAAACGGCTCAAAAAAATATTAAAAGCTAGCTATACCTTACATTATGTGATTTACCATGTGATTTTATCTTGTACGATTTTCCTGAGTATGATTTGAGTCAGTTTAAGTTTACACAATGTGAAAAACTCTGATTTCCAGTTGAGTGCGCTTGTGGCATTTTAAATTTTGCGATTACTACCTAATGTAAAAAAAGATAGGCAGAATAGGCCACTGAATCACTTTGGAATTCGTGTAAGAGTAAATAATTTTAGTTCTTAAATCGATAAATTTTATATCAAGTTTTCGTATCGAATATATAAAATACATTTAGTGCATTTTTCCACAAATTCCATCTCCAGGCGTCGGTTTAGACGTCTTTTTAGCAATTTTTGATTGTCAATATTGCGTCTAAGTAGATAATTTGTGAACATAATGGCGTGAAAAAAGGAAGAGGGATAGGTGGCTTTAGAACCGAAATTGTAAATTTTTTTCAAACAAAAATTAAATTTAAATGACAACGTCTACCAACGAAACGACAAACAAGAATGGATGAGGTTGTCTCTTGTGGAGGCCATGGAATTGAAAAAGCGAATAGACTGATCGATAAATAAATGAATGATTTATTAAATGTAAGGAAATACATATACAAAACAATTTAGAAAAAATGCACATACAACTAAAAAATAACTCTAATAAGCAAGATCAAAACTTCAATATGTACATATAAATAAAACAAACCATGTATACTTATTTATGTAATTAGAACGAATAAAATGTCTTACTATTTTCTTAAAAATATACAACAATAACGAATTTTTGGCAAATTATTGTATAAAACGAAGCTATTGTAGAAGAGCGATTTTTCGTTTTTTTTTTTCTCACGCAATCAAAGTAGAAATTGTTCACATAACCGTTCGATGACGATGAATATTAGAAACCCATAAATACATTCTAAATAGGAGGGAAGTAGACCATGATTAATTTTATAAATAATACACATCTTTAAATAAAATATATAGTGCCAAACCGAAAAAACTCCGATTTCCAGTCGAGTGCGCTTGTGGAATTTTAAATTTTGCGATTATTACCTAAGGGCCGTATGTAAAAAAAGATAGGCAGAATAGGTCACTGAATCACTTTGGAATGCGTGTAAGAGTAAACAATTTTTGTTCTTAAATGGATAAATTTTATATCAAGTTTTCGTATCGAACATATAAAATACATTTAGTGCCTTTTTCCACAAATTCCATCTCCAGGCGTCGATTTAGACGTCTTTTTAGCAATTTTTGATTGTCAATATTGCGTCTAAGTAGATTATTTGTGAACATAATGGCGTGAAAAAAAAGGAAGAAGGATAGATGGCTTTAGAACCGAAATTGGCAATTTTTTTAAAACAAAAATTAAATTTAAATGACAACGTCTACCAACGAAACGACAAACAAGAATGGAAGAGGTTGTCTCTTGTGGAGGCCATGGAATTGAAAAAACGAATAGACTGATTCAGAAATATCGCGTTCGATAAATAAATGAACGATTTATTAAATGTAAGGACAATCACATACAAAACAATTGAGAACACATGCACATACTACTAAAAAATAACTCATGTATACTTATTTATGTAATTAGAACGAATAAAAAGTCTTACTATTTTCTTAAAAATATACAACAATAACGAATTTTTGGCAAATTATTGTATAAAACGAAGCTATTGTAAAAGAGCAATTTTTCGCGAATTTTTTCTCACGCAATCAAAGTAGAAATTGTTCACATAACCGTTCGATGACGATGAATATTAGAAACATAAAGACATTCTAAATAGGAAGGAAGTAGACCATGATTAATTTTATAAATAAAACACATATTTAAATAAAATAAATAGTGCCAAACCGAAAAAAACTTTGATTTCCAGTCGAGTGTCCTTTTGTGTGGAAATTTAAATTTTGAGATTATTACGTAAAGGCCGTACAAGTAAAAAAAGATGCAGAATAGACCATTGAATCATTTTGGAATTCGTGTAAGAGTAAACAATTTTTGTTCTTAATTTGATAAATTTGATATCAAGTTTTCTGTAGACGACCGTTTCGTATTGAACATATAAAATACATTTTGTGCCTTTTTCAAGAAATTCCATCTCCAGGCGTCGGTTCAGACGTCTTTTTAGCAATTTTTTCATTGTCAATATTGCGTCAAAGTAGAAAGTTCATGAACATAATGGCGTGAAAAAAAAGGAAGAGGAATAGGTGGCTTTAGAACCAAAAATGGCAATGTTTTTCCAACAAAAATTAAATTTAAATGTAATTTTTGTTGAACTGACAACCTCTAATAACGAGACGAGAAACAAGACTGGAAGAGGTTGTCTCTTGTGGAAGCCATGGAATTGAAAAAGCGAATAGACTGATCCAGAAATATGACAAATATGGCGTTCGATGAATGAATGATTTATTAAATTTAAGGACATACATATACAAAACAATTTAGAAAACACGCACATACAACTAAAAAATAACTCTAATAAGCAAGATCAAAATATGAAAATGTACATACAGTGTGGATGAAAAGGTTGGAACTAATTCGATAACTTTATTATAGCCACAGAAAAAATCGCTCGGGCATGTTAATTATTAATTTTAAATGCGCTAATTCTGACATAAAAATTTGCTTTGTTATGTCATTTCTTTCAAGGCCATGACGTATGTATGTATATTTGGTATATGGCAACCCTAATTTCTTAATGCGTTATTTTAAAGAGCATGTTTTTTTGCATATAAAACAATAAAATTTATAATGTGATACATAACAATATTTTTGAGAAAAAAATTATTTTTTTGTTTGTTATTTACTAATTTAATGATTTTAACAATAGCAGTTTATTTAAATAACATGAGAAATTTACAAAATAATCAGATTAAATGTTCAAACTGCCTACCTTCTTCAAGTTGACAATGACCAAGACGATGTTCAAATTTTTTTGACTTTTAAAATTTGTGGGGCGCGATTAATATTTGGTTTTTATTTTTTCTCAAAAATATTGTTATGTAACCTATCACAAATTTTATTGTTTTATACGCAAAAAACCATGCTCTTTAAAATGACGCAATAAAAAATTAGGTTTGCCATTAAAAAAAAATTAAAATGACATGGCCTTGAAAGAGATGACATAACAAAGCAAATTTTTATGTTAGAATTAGCGCATTTAAAATTAAAAATTCACGTGTCTAAGCGATTTTTTCTGTCGCTCCCTTTAAAAAAGTTATCGAATTAGTTCCAACCTTTTGATCCAGACTGTATAAAACAAACCATGTATACTTATTTATGTAATTAGAACGAATAAAAGGTCTTACTATTTTCTTAAAAATATACAACAATAACGAATTTTTGACAAATTATTGTATAAAACGAAGCTATTGTAAAAGAGCGATTTTTCGTGATTTTTTTTTCTCTCACAATCAACGTACAAATTGTTCACATACGCGTTCAATGACGATGAATATTAGAAACATAACAACACTCTAAATGGGACGGAAGTAGACCATGATTAATTTTATAAATAAAACACATATTTAAATAAATTAAATGCTGCGAAACCGAAAAGGAGACAATCAGATGAAACAGAGTAATAATTTTATAGAAAATCATACCAAATATCACATGAAAATAGACACGGTTCTATTCCCAAAAATCAGCTATGATTCCTTATGATTTTCCTTATGACTGATTCTGTGTGACAAATCACATAAAGTAAAGTAGCAAAATCAAAGACTACAAAATAACTCTAATTGTGATTTCAATCGCTGTGCCGCAAAAAATACAAACATTTTATTAACACTTTGCCCTTTACATCGGAAAATGCTTTTTACAAATGTTTTACTTTCAGACTTAAATATTGTGCTTGGACAATCTGCTAGTATTGTTAATTACATAAAATCAGTGTTTACTTTAGCATATTTACATAAGTTAATATGGTTATCCATAGGAAAGGTTTTATGGTATATTTGAGCTAAAGAAAGAATTTTAACAACAAACAAGTGATTTTAGCGAGTTTTTTAAGGAAATGAAAAAAATGAAATTTGGTTTGCCAAATTAGTATATCTAACAGATATATTTAAATTATTTGATGGTCTGTACGAAATTATGCAGAGATGTTTTGGAGGAAAAAAGCAAAAGGAAAAAGAAGAAAAAAATTGAATCAACACCAAAAAATTTTATATGAAAATTCAGCCAACAGTTATTGAACATTTGACATTTAGGAGCAAAATAAAAAAATATATTTCCAATTTTACATCTAAAGAAATTTGATTGGGTAAAACATCAATTTTTAATAGGCGATACGTCAATTCCAATTTTCACTGAAGGAAGAGAAATAACTTATTTCTATCTCCAACGAAAGAAATTTGAAGATTAAATAATCCGAAATATGAATAAATTATTTTTGTATTTCTCTTCATGAAGATTTTCCCCGCCATATCAAGAAAATCATTAAACATATTGTCGTAGTTTTCAACATCATATTTGTGCGATTATGGACTTTCTGCATTAACTAACACATACACTAATACAGAAAAAGGTTAAGACTTGGAAATGTTGAACATGAGATGACAGTTGCTTTGTCCTTTTTTCCTGTTTCTTAGGTTTTATTGGACATGTAGCACCCGTCATTCTAGAAAACAGAAAAACCTTGACTGCCCAGAGTGTATACTACAAATTGTTTACTGCAAGTCATCGAAGAACAGAAAGATAAGACGAAAACAGCGAATAATTCTCGATCATGACAACGCCAGCTCACAAAAATTGATTATTTGGCCAGTAAAAATTTTGATTTATGACTCAATGACCGTATTCACTTCATCAAAATCACCTTGTGATTTCTTTTGGTTCGGAAATATTACAAATAAAATACGTGGTTAGCGATTTATGTCCTCTGAACCTGGTCTGAAGTATCAGCTTCATTGTGGAAAAAATGCTTCGCAAATTAATCTGAACGTATTCAAAAGTGTATTAAGTTCAAAGGCGAATATTTTGAAAAAACAATAAAAACATCTTCAAAATTGTATTTAATTTTTTTTCATAGTTTCCAGAAATTTTTCCAGTGCCTCAGGTATTATTGAACTTACGATACTTTTCGTTTATTATATCGTGATAACTTATTATTTTCTATTTGTTTTATATTATGTGTGGTAATTAAATAATTAATACCTGTTAAGGTATACATATCATTAGCCTTATTTACAGTATTTTAATGTGCCTCCAAACTTAAAAATATATATTTAAAAATTATAAAGCGAAAAATAATTTTTTAATTGCATGATTTTGATACTCTACACTTTCTGGTAGATATAAAATGCAGTTAGTTTTCATCTACAGAAAACTGTATCTGTTTTAAAAGCATCAATTGTCCAGCAATCAGCAGTTTATATTAAGAACAATGAAATTGTTCTCTTGTCTTTGAACCGAAGCTCATTTGGGTAATTCTTTAATTGGTAATTCAGTGGTGAACAGGACCAACCACAAGAAAAGTGCATAACTTAACAAGGGCGTCCATGCCCAAAAAGCAATTTTAAAGATTTGTTTTGTACAAAAATATATAAATATAAAAAATATATAAAAAATTCAATAGGCCAACGGGTTTTCGGAAAGAAGTGCACAAGTGCAACAATTTTTTTTGCAATGATAAGGGAAATGTTTTTTATTCTAAACGCGAGCACATTATAGTCGATTTGTGGTCAATATAAAATGTAAAGATTCAAACAAGTTCAACTTTGATAAAGTAATTGCAAAAACTGTTAAAGCTGCAGCTCCATAAAAAGAAAGGCTTAATGTCAAAGTAATTTCAAAAATCCTGACATGTTAATGCTTTTTTAAAGAATTACAGACAAGAAACACTTACCACGTCCGTAGTATCTCTTCCTCAACAGCTGCTCCTCCTCAGTTAAATTAAACGAAACTAAAATACAAATATTTAGGCAAGTAGTTCAACAAATTCATATATTTACTATCACTGTCTGTAGTTTCATGAACATATCCGGAAGACGAGTCAACATTATTTACACATCCCTCGCCAATGATACTAGACTCGGAATTAGTTGTAATGACCGGATTATCATCCACAGCCATTGAAACTTCTGGACACAATAATGATGGATCAAAATCATCATCATCGTAGTCCATTAAAACTGAAATGCAAACACGTAAAAAAATTTGGTTGCTTTGTATTTTACACACGAATCAAACTACAGCTACCTACTCGGGGTGTTACGAAAATACTGCATCGAAGTTGTCATTAAAAAATTTGCTGCAGATGGATTTGATGAAGATGAAGTGCATCAAATTTCTTCAACTCTAGGCCAAAACGGTTCTACACTCTATCGAACGTAGAAGTTAGTCCATGGCCTGTGCAGCCGCGTTTAATTTTTGTATGCACATTATAGCGAATTATACCTAATCTTTAATTTGAACTTCCTCGAGTATAAAAATGACTATGAAACCGTATGAAAATGTTTATAAACCCCACAATTACATATTAATTTTGAGTTTTGCGAGCCATACTTTTGGTCGACATTTTCAAGAAGGTACCGCGAGGGATGGAAATGTCGATAATTGCGGGCACTGTTTTACCCACATTATCTCGATACTTTTTATTTTCACCTGTTGACAATAATACCAATGGGAATGGCTAAAATTGCACGATTTTATTGAATTGAAAAATGTTCCTATATCAAGTTGGGCAAGATAAAAACACAGCAGCTATCAACATTAAGTCGGTAAAATCAATCACCACAATTATCGACATTTCGGTCTTGAAACTTGTATGGCCAACAGAAGTGCGAAATTACTTTACACATGCAGTTTATAAATATTCACACATGGTTTAATAGTTATTGTTATACTCACGCCTTTGGAATAAACGAGTAGGTACCGAGTAGGTAGGTAACGATTCTTTACCGTTGGGCTCGTTGTTAGTTGTGTCTGATTGATTTTGTGGGATTTCACATTCTGCACTGGTTCCAGGAGTTGGTTCTTCATAAAGAGAAGCACTGACCGAGGGACCAGCTTCTTGAATTGAACTGTTTGTAGCACTACATTCTTGTAAATCTTCTAGAGGGGCATCTGTATTTTCTACAGCAATAGAGTTTTGGGGATTTTCTACTGGAAGATCAAGCTCGCATTCTGTTTGAGTTACAGGTGTTTGATCCTGATTTTCTACTGGAGGATCAAGCACACATTCTGTTTGAGTTACAGGCGGTTTATCCTGATTTTCTACTGGAGGATCAACTATGCATTCTGTTTGAGTTACAGGCGGTTTATCCTGATCTTGCACTGCAACTATGCATTCTGTCTGAGTTACAGACAATTGATCCTGATCTTGAACTGGAGGATCCACTATGCATTCTGTCTGAGTAACAGACATGTGATCCTGATCTTGAACTGGAGGATCAAGCTTGGATTCTGTTTGAGTTACAGATGCTTGATCCTGATCTTGCACTGGAGGATCAAGCGTGCATTCTGCTTGATTCTGAGTATCATTTTTTACCATATCTTTATCTTCGTTTATGGAATCACATTCACTTGTGTCCTTAGCACTAATATTTATGTCCTCACAATTAGTGATTTTTTCCACTGCACTATTCGTGCAACTCTCATTGCTTCCAAACGGTTCATCATCACTATCGCTACCTTTCCACACATCACTGTTACTCCCAATGCTCTGATTTTCGCAGTGATCTATAGACGAACAACAAACAGTTAGAACCTGAAACAGATGACCAGCCAGCTTACCCATGAGATCTAACGTATCGATTTCGTCACATCCATTAAGAAATCCTGGAATTCTCAGTAAAGACAAGCTACTTTGAATTTTTCATACCTTACTAACCTACAGCACGATTTTCATCCTCTTTGTTTGAATCCAACACTTCCGGTTGGTGTTTTTCGTAAGTGGACAGCGTATCTAAAACAATTTCTATCGTGAAAAGCTCGGAACATCTACACTGTATTTACCTGTCTGCAAATCTTCCATTGTCAGTATTTTGAGGTTAGTTTGGACTGACGCATCGAATGCAACCGCTGAAACGGACAAAACCACTCAGAACTTCGAATCTTATCACTGAATTGCTTTGAATTGTGTCCGGATGGGCGCCAAATCACTAATTGGACGCCTAGAACGACCGACAAGATTACTCCAGGCGCGGATTCGAATTATTTTCACACGAACGGGGCGCGAAAATCAACAAAATACAGACGGCTCCGGCGGAAATAAGTTTAGTTCTTTTGACTTGATTTAGAGCGAGGAAGCTGGTGCACGTATGTCTGGACTGACTTCAGCCATCTGTCACGCGAATCACACAAAAACAAACCGACATTCGAACAACTCATGGGCAATGCAAGTTCGAATATTCAAATTTCTCCTTTAATATGACGCATATTATATAACCGAATCAGTGAAATTTTTATACAAAATGTCGTACAAAGACGAGAGTTTGTGGCGAAGTACGTCTTAGCTTGACGCGCATGTGAGTTGTTGCCATGCAGGAAGTAAGTATAGAGCGACCGGATCGTGAAGAGACAGCCAATGAGATTGCGAGTTATTTCTGGGCGTCGCATTCCAATAAAATCAAGTGGACTGGGCCCGAGGTCAAATATGCAGAGGGCGCTGTGTTTGTTCTAGAACATTTCATGTGCGACGTTTCTGTCCTTGACGCCATCAGGAGTCGGAGCGGGAAATTTGAATTTTAACATACTGCCCGCTATAACTTATCCAAACTCTTATTGAGTCGTTCAGCCATATTTGTATTCCGGTTAGATTGTTACAAATAATGTAAATTGGGTCAAATATGGCTTTTTAATTTCATTATTGTCGATTGATTGAAATGTGCTTATTTAAACAAAAGACAAATATCAAAAAATTCCTTAAAATGTAAAAAATATTTTAAACCCGTCAAATTGGGAATAACAGGAATGATATTCAGGTGCACCAACATCGTCCATTTATAAAGAAGTTAATAAAAAAATTTAACAGCCTAAATGTATTTTATTTAAACCGGCATTCTGTATGTGTCCCAAATGCGACACTTTTTTTCCCAGACAGATAGATAAAAGGTAGCTAAGATTAGTCGATTTTTGAGAACACTTGAATGGCAAGTGTTATAAAATTTAAAATTTTAGGATCTCAGTATATTATAAAAAATATGTGTGCAATGTGGGAGTTTATAAAGTTATCAACCTAGAAGAAAACTAGTCCGGAAACAAACAAAAATGTATGTTTTTACATATTATAATCATTGAACACTTACACATTTATTCCAATGTTACTGTAATAATATACCTTCAAAAAAAAACGCTTTTGGTAACAATACAAATTAGACTTCCACAGGTTCTTCCACTTCTTCGTTGGACAAAAACAGGCGCCACTTGTTCGCTAAAATCATACGTCTCTCTCTGCTTGAGGAACAAAAATCTAAGAAGTAGTTTTTAATTTATGTAATTTTTAATTTTTGTTTTGTGTATTTTGTCATTGTTAAGAGTAAGAATAACCTGAGGCTAAACTTCGCCACATTGCTGTAGATATTGTTTACTGCAATAAAAGACGGTTTATTATTATTATTATTATTACTTAAGAGTTTTGATATTGTGAAAGAGATAGGGAGCCAAAACTAGACTGTAGGGTGGGTCCTTGCCCTTTTCGGTTATTCCTGCTTCGTTGGTGAATTCCAGTAATACACTCAAGTTTCATCTCTAGTCACAATTTTAGCAAAGAAGTAACACTTGTCAGAAATTTAAAAACATATCACTAATTTTTCAATTTCTGACTGCTTTACAAAATCAAACGATCACTGATTTGGCTCAAACTTAATAATTCTGATATACTACACAGATTTGCCATAACAAAATAATTCGATTACATTTTGTTTTTTTGGCTAGGTAGATAACTTTGTAAACTCCCCTCGTATTTTTATCTGAAAAGTTAGAAATTTGATGCCAGATTTATATCATTTAAATGATGGTTTATAAGTCACTTTCCAACCATTACCTAGCTTATAGTTAAAGCTAACTAAGACTCAAATTTTGTATCTGACACTTTTTGCACAAACAAAAGAAACACTCTCAAAATATTGTGTAGAATGTCAAACAAAGAAAAGGTGTATTCGAGATTCTGTTTAATACATCTGTAAATTAATACTCCTTGCAGAATATCTTTTAATTAACACGAAAACTAACTGTATAACATAATGAAAAATTATATAATAAAAACTACAAAGAAATTAAAAAACAACAAAAATTAATTCGGACACTTCTTTAAAAAAAATGGGGACCCATTCGAAAAAAATTAAGTTATGTACGTTTGAAATGGTTAAAATTTAACACGTTATAAGATAAAACAGTTTATGTTGGATTCAAGCCAGAGATATTCGCATTATTTCAAACCGCTGCAAAGGTCCCTTTCAATAAATAAATTTGAAAAACTCGAAAACATTTTAGATCCCACTTCTCCAAACTCGATCTAACATCAAACGAGGTATTCAAAAATGCAATAATATATATAGGGTGTTCTAACTTGTTTATTTACCTCAGTTGTTTTGCTTTTATTTGACATTTAAACGAAGAAAAGGCCCTTTTTTGAAAAATCGCTGCTCCCAAACCAATGAGAATTTTGGCTTGAAGTTTAGAACGATCAATTCGAATTTTGAATTGTAGTAATTTACCTAATATACAGAGTTGCTCATGAACGCAATTTGTTCATTTAATCAAATTTTTCAAATGGAACACTGCATATTTTGGTATTAATCGATTACAATTTTGATGGGTTTTTTTAATGAGGCGATTGAATATATTTTGCTCATTTTGTGCTTTACTTTTTTTTATTTAAAGCATTCAGTGGCGGCACAATTAGAATCGGAAACCAATAACCACCGCACTATTTATATAATCCCATACATATATGAGAAAATAATTTTTAAGTGTAAAAATCAAGATATTGTATATTTATTAAAATTAGCCACAATTAAAATAATTAGCATAATTGTCCATGTTTGGGACCGTTAACAATATAAAACTATCAGTTTCCTGCAGGTAAATTTTAAATCGATTGTCTCTTAGCAACTCCTCAACAATCCACCAAACGGCCACATTCGTTGATTGTTAAATTTATGGAAGATATAAAAGACAAAAGCATCCATCACATTGCCATCAAAATATGCGAAGACTTCAAATCGTCTCCATCGTACCAAGCCTTATTCCACGACCTCCAGGTTTCTATAATTTTTTCTAAATTGTCACGTGTCAATTTCGTGTCAAATTCAAGTTACTAAATTATGTTTCAGAAATTAGTTTCGACCCCCAGTGTAAAATATGACGATTTTAAGGATAGTTTATTGAAAGCTATGAAAGATAACGGATTGGAGGCAGGCTTACGCAACAATGTCTACCACTGGATGAAGACTAAGAAGAAAGAGATTGCCTCGCCCCATGACAGTTTCTTTCGGAAGGCACAAATTCACTGGGACAAACGTATTCATAAATCGCTGAATTCTATGTGCACCGAGCTCGGGATACATTTGGCTAGACTAAGAACGGTTTCCGAGAAGGAAGAGCTGGGGAACAAATGGGGGGAGTTGAGTAACTACGAAGTGGACATCCACAAGTACAGACCCGTGTACGCCCCCAAAGATTTTTTAGAAGTTTTGTTAAATTTGAAAGGTCCCACTAATCGCAGCAAAGGGTAATTCAGCGCAAGTCCCACAATTTTAAAATTAATATTAAATTACAGTTGCCCTAAATGGGAGTTCGCCCAAATGCCCCTCAAAGTGAAGAACCTAACGGATTTAGTAAGTGTCCACAAATCTCGACTGTTTGTTAATTTTGCAATTTTTCGCAGAGATGTTTGTACTTGGAGCTGTCACGTGGCGAGCAAATCCTAGGCGTAAACCCCGCCATGCTCTCATCACCTTATTACATCTCACTAGAGTCCGAACGCATATCTCTCGGCGAAAAAGTCTTGAGCAAGAACTACGCCCCCATCGCTCAAGAGTTTTTGAAGAAAGGGTGTCCGCCGTGTTTGCGCGCCAAAATCTGGACGCTCATTCTGGGAGCCGAGGCGAAGCCCTACGTACGTTGTTCCCTTTATTTAGTCCCGCAGTTATTTACCCATTTTAGCACTACACCTACTTCGAGTCGTTAAAAGAAAACGTCCTTCAATGCGACCTCATGATCGATAAACTCATTATAAAAGACATCAACCTGACCGCTTCCAACGACGACCAGTATTTCGTGTTTGAGGATGTCTTGTATCAGGTGATGTTGTGTTTTTCCAGAGACACTGAAGTGTTGAGGGATTTATCCACTCAACCCGGCTTCATGCAGGTTGTCATTAAAGGCAAACAAAGCAGTGCCGAAAACACTATTATATTCCCACCCAGTGGGGTTATACCATTTCACGGCTTCACCATGTATGGTAGGTGGTTATGAAGGAGCGTTCGGTTTGAAAATCGATAGGTTTTAAGCTGCCCCATTCTGCTATTTGTACCACGATCCCGTTCAGTTGTACTTCGTGTTTAGGACGTTCTACGTTCGTTATTTCCATCGTCTGCATCGTGTTTGTGGCAACCCACAAGGAGTGGTTTCTTTGTGCTTGCAGTACGAAAAAATGCTACAGTGTTTCGAGCCGAGCCTTTGGCACCACTTCCGCAAGTGTCAGATACATCCGTGAGTACTTTGTCCATCAACAAAAAGTTTTTGAACAGTTTTTGTTGTTTAGGGTGCGAGTGGTGATCAAATGGATTATGCGAGCCTTCAGCGGTCATCTACCACCGGAGCAACTGTTAAATTTGTGGGACCTGATCCTGGCCTACGATTCGTTGGAAATTATTCCCTTGTTGGCGCTCGTTATCCTCGTCTTCAGAAAAGACAACTTGTTGAAAGTCAACACTTTGCAAAATATTGAAGCTGTTTTGGCCGACTTGTCTTCAATTTCTGTTATACCGTTGTTACAGATGGCGCTTTTAAAGGATTAATCAAATCGTTGGATTCAGTTAAACACTGCCATTGTAATAGTTGTAATATTCAAATATCATCAAGCACTTTACTATAAGTGTTCTTTTTTATAAAACACGTTAATTAGTTTTGGGAGCAGTGTCACCCTAACGGGTTTCAGCTCGTAACTTTCATTATCAATGGAAAACCACGCGTCTTTGGAGACGTTGGGTTGAATCTGAACAGTCCTAGCTTCAATCACATCTTCAACTGAGCGCCTTCCGCCGCTCTCGTACTTCCAACCCTGTTTCACAAACTCCAAATAGTCGACACTTTCGGGACCTACATTGACCACAAGCCTCGGAATCTGGTCGTTTAAACCCGAAACGGACAAAGTAAAATCAACCGTTGAAATGTCTTTGTGGTAAATATTGTGGCAGTTGGGGTTGACCACATGCGCCAGGCCGTGCTGCTCCTTCGAAAACCTAACAGTGCAAGAAACGCGCACAAAAACATAATAAACGCCGAACTACCCGACACGGTTCTTACCTCGTAAACCACTTTTTCTGCGACTGCGTTTTGGAACAATTAGAACAACCTTCGCAGGGTTGCGTGTAATCAATGGAGGCGCTGCAATTCCACGTCAAATTGTTGCGGTAGCCGTTAAAAATATAAGTTGCGTATTTTCGTAAACTACCATAAAGCCAGTAACTGTCTTTCTTGGCTTCGGCATCTCTGTACGCCCCCCATTTGATGCCCGAAACCCCATAAATCGGTTTGTTGTCGCTCTCCAACACTTCCACTTTAATAACGTCAATCGGCTTTATGGCTTCTTCAACTACAGCCATTGCGGCATCAGCTAACGCGCGCACCTTCTCTAAACGCCCCCCAGCGAAAAACAAACTTCTCCCGATTGAATTAGTCCTTCCCAAAGGTAAGACTCCTTAAACAGTTTCTACAGTTTACACGCGTTACTAATAACACAAACCTAGCGGAACCAATCCGGTCGTGTTCTCTTGGGTGCGCCTCAGCAGTCCTGTTACAACTTCCGAAACTGTACCGTCGCCTCCTGCCACCACAACAGCCCCAGTGTTCTCTAAATCATTTATAAGCGTTTTGGCGTGGCCCTCCGACTCAGTCCGAACAATATTCACACAAATTCCTGCCAGATGTAGAATGGGGGCGCAGTACTTCTCAAACTCGTCGCTTGCTTTACGTTTATTGGCATTAGGGTTTAGGATTACTGTAACCGTGCGCGGGTCCACGTCCACCCGCAGCGGTTGTTCGCCGTATTTCGCCGCTTTTTCACAATAGACACGCATTAATTCTTCGGTTCTGTTAAAATCGGCGTTAAAAAAGTTTTGAGGTTATGTTAACTCACTCGAAGTGTTCTTTTGCGTAATTGTAGCCATACAAAAAAAGGAGCGATGCGAATGTTGATTTTTTCCAGTGGTTTCGCAGCGTTTTTGCCGTTTTTATTACAAATGCCATTGTAAATGCAGAAATTGGGGTAATTTTGATATTTTGAACGTTACATAACCTTAACTGTCAACTAGGATTGTTTACAACTGTCACTGCCAAATTATACAATGCAGCCAACCCTTTCGGAAGAATTTCGACCAGTCACTTGATCACTCTACTTCGTTTTTAAAATTAAAAACTTCAGAAATTATTAATATTATAATAAGTGAATGAAATGCAACTTAATTACAATTTAAAAAAATATTTAGATTGTAGGGGTCTTATTTTAAAAATTAAACACGCCCTCGACTTGACCACTTTATTCTCGTTCTTCACACACACTTCTGCCAACCTCAACATTAGGCGCGATTTTCAAAATTGGTTACTACAAGATAGTCATTGATTTGGATTTAAAATCAATTTTATAAAACTGCCCTAAAAAATTCAGAATAGGCCATGGGATCTCTTTGGAATTCGTTTAAGTGTAGAGCATGTTGGATCTTGAGATGGAGAATGTTGTAATCAAGTTTTCGGTTGATAACAGTTTCGGACACGACATATCAGATACATATCTAATGTTTTTTTTAACAAATTCCATCTTCATGCGTCATTTTAGACGTCTTTTGAGCAACTTTGTTGTTGACAATTCTTGTTAAATGTCATATGTCATCGTCAAGCGTTCACACTGTAAAAAATAATTATAAGCTGGATTCCATAACTTACTGAAAATCCTTTTTTTTGTACGCTCTATAATAACGTATATATATTTTGAAAAAGTTGGAAAGAAACTCGAATCAAATGTACCCATATTTGTACCAATCTAAAAAAACAATTTTTACATTCAATTATAAAAAAATTTCAAATTTTTACAATTTTTCTGCGTATTTTTGTTAAAATACGCAATAAACATATTAAAGACAAAAAAATTAATCGTTAGGTGAGTGAGTCGCTTTTAACGTGCGTTAAAAAATAAAACAAAGCTGCATAAACCATCACTTCTACGTTCGATAGTGTAGGAAAATTTCGACTTTAATTGAAGAAATTTGAAACCAAGTTCTTTGTTAATAACCGTATCGGACACAGAACTCAACAACAAATTCTCGGTCTACACTTTTTCAAGTGTAATTCAGAAAATATCACTGCTAATAATTCAGATTTCAGAAAGGGTAACATGTAATTCAGATTAGTCAATTGTGTTTCAGAATGTATCAATTGTAATTCAGATTAGATCAATTCTAATTTAGATTGGTGAATTGTATTTCATACAGGGTAAATTTTAATTTAGAAATTGGCAATTATAATTCAGATAACATAATTGGCGATTTAAATTTCATCAATAATCAATACATAATTGTACCTACTTTAAAAAATAATTTTAACCACACAAAACATATTAACATACAAATACAACAGTCATCCTTAAAATTCATTGTATGTAAATTTTCCTAATAAACAATAAACATTTGTTGATAAGTCAAATAATTTGTTACAAAAGATTCATTTTCGTGGTTACGAGCGTTAAAAAACGGAGGCTGCGTTGGCTATGAAATAACTTTGACTTTCGAAAGAGTGTGGCAAAATTTCGACCTTGAGTTGGAGACATTTGAAATTAAGTTTTTTGTTAATAACAGTCTCGGACACAATGCATAAGGCACATTTTGTGCCTTCTTCGACAAATTCCATCGGTTTCGGTTTAGACATCATTTGAGCAAATTTTTGAATGACAGCTGTCAAATGTCATTATTTGACAGTTTCAAACGTCTACATTGGAAAAAATAAGACAAATGCTAGATTCCATAGTGTCTTAAGCCTTCATTTTTTTAACGCTCGTTATATTGATATATTAAAAAATATGTTTTCTGAATTACAATTTGTACATTCTGAACACAAATGCAATTTTCTGAAATACAATTGATTAATCTGAATTACAATTGCTGTTTTCTGCAATATACTTGATCTTTTCTGAATTACACCTGGAAAATGTGTAGACTACTACATTGAACCAATTTTTGTTTGACAGTTCCTGTCAATTATCATAATTTGTCAATGTCAAAGGATTACACTGTAAAATATAGAACAAGAGTTGGATTCCATTGTCTTCCGAGCCTGCGCTTTTATTTGAACGCACGTTACAATCCAATTACACCATTATTCCATTTCCAAAATTGGTAATTGCACCATTTACTACTAAAGCGTGTTTAATAAACAACAATAAAAATATTACATCAGTTTCGTACAAAATGTTGCGCTCAAGACCTGCATTTTATTTCGCAACACTGACTATGATCCTCTGGCAGGTAAAGAGCGAAAAAACTTACTTTTTCAACTACAACAGAACGAGCAACGAATACAAAATCGTAAATAGAGTAAACGCGAACAATTCGATGCGCAACTACCGTTCAGGTATGTATTTAAGGGAACTTAGAAACAACGTAACTCGTGCGGAAAACACAGTAAGTGCTACCAACCGAACATTGTCAAGTAATACCAACCAAAGAGATTTTTGTAGACGAGCAAAACTGACACGCATCCAATTTTGGACTCGGAATGGAACTACAACTGGACTAATATAACGCGCCAGAAATTGCCGTCCTACATTTACAAGTTGTACGAAAAAGTTTCAAAAAACGGTCTCGGAACCGTGCGGGTTTTATTCAACGCAAGGCCACAAAATTCGAGCGTTTTGAGATTTAATTTGAGCGATATAGGAAGTGGTGAGGATTATGCAAGCGCCGAGTTGCATTTTCACTATAAAGTCGACGCGAAACTCGAGCAGAAGTCGCTAATTCTGCGACTGTACCAAATAGAAGGTTTTAACGAGAGTAATTTTATTAATCCCGATGAACACAAACTGTTGAATGTCATTTATATATATCAGGCCGAAAGTGGTTGGCAGGTGAATTGTTAAAAAGCGACTTGAAACCGTTGAATGATTAATTTAAATGTTTTGTAGCTCTTTAAATTAACGCATAACATTGATACGTGGTTAAAAACAAAACGCGATTTGTTTTTATTCATCACCGTGTCCAGACCAAATCAGGAACAATTTATTCTCTACAAGGACGCCAACAAAGACGTGCTTAGAAGTTTCGTCGTTTTGTCGCCACCGCCTCCAGATAACGGTTAAAACAGTATTGTAAAACTAATAAAATTTCAATATTTGAGTTTCAGAAAGCGCGCAAGTCATCGCACGGGACTCACAAACAACTTCTTGCAGAAAATACGACTTGTACCTCGACTTCGCCAAATTGAACTGGCTCAAGTTCATCATATCTCCGACGGGATACAACGCGTACAACTGCTTCGGGAGTTGTCACAAAACCGATAAACTACCCAACCACGCCAGAGTAACGAATTTCTACGTGGAAATTGCCCGAAAACCGTTCTGTTGCATTCCTACCCGTTACGCACCACTCACCGTCATGTTCTACGACAAAAACGGGAACGTGGCCATTAAAACTTACGGTCAAATGATTGTGTCGGGTTGCGGATGCAGGTAAAACGTTTTATTTTTTTGGAAAAGAAAACAATATTTTACACGGATGAAAAAAATACTGTAACAAAAATAAAATAAATTGGGTGTCTACTCAGCCGTGCCGTTGGTTTGACCCTTTTTCCTGAGCGTTTTCTGGAGAACGTGCGCGTCGGCCGGCTCTATTCTCTTATAATAGTGTTCTTTCGTTTCGACAATTTCGAAGCCGAATTTTTTGTAAAAGTCTATGGCGCCCTCATTGTTTACCTGTACGTGTCTGTAAAAAATGCGTTAGATCGTGACAAAGCGATCGTACGGGATGAATACAAAAATATGCTGTCAAAGTTTCCGTCCTGTTCCACATAGTATAAAACGTGCTGCACCATCAACGTCCCTATTCCGAGCCTGCGATACGGATACAAGCAACCTAAAGTCATGATGTACAAACGTCTCGATTTCTCCGATGTGTCGATGCGACAACACACCGCCCCCACTACGATATCGTTATAGTATGCTAGTTTTGCTAATTCCCCGGCTTCCAACACGTCTTTGTAGAATTTGTCGTTATAAGAAACGGGAAACACTACGCTGTTTAGGCGCTTTAGTTGTTTGATGTTATGTGGGGTTACGTTTCCTAACTCGATATTAGCCCTACAAATTCAACGTCCGAACGCTCAAATGCGATCATTTGGAAGTTTTAACGCTTACCTCGTCATTCTTACGACTGAGTTTATAAATTACGAGGATAATTTAAGCGGAAACTTAAAACTTTTTCGCGATGTCCATCAAACGTCAAAAATGAGGGGATGGAAGTGGCCATTGACAGAAGAGAAGAAGTGGCTCAACGCACACCACCCCAATGCAGCCAACTTAAAAATTTGTCTTTGTTGTTCCCCCCCCCCAAATTTCCTTGCTATAAAATCTAATATTTTTTCTACACAAAATTTAATATAATTTTTTGATTTGGGTCTCGAATTGGAAACGCTTTTGGAGTTTGCACTAAACCTAAATATAACAAGTTTTTTCTTTTTATTTTTTAGTTGGCGACGCAAAAATGCAAAGGATGAAATGTCAAGGAGTGTCACTCATTTTAAATTAAAATTGTTAACCTAATCAAAACCTTTAAAATAACATTTTGATATGTATCAGAACTTAGAAATAAACAAAAATATATAAAAGGTGACCATGATGGATTTGGTGACGTGACGCTGCCAACTTTCTACAAAGTCCCTAATTTCAGTAATTATTATACAGAATTTGTGATTCGACTTTTTTTTAGTTTAAATCATGTTGCTAGGTGTATACTTTGCATTTATTGTAATTTCTACATTCTAATAAATTTTTATCTTAAACTGTCTAGTTGGATGTAACTATATTTGTGTTAAATTATTGAAGTTTGCATATTCTTATCTGTTTTGTAAAAATAATAATAAAATAATAAAAATTGTAAACAGAAAACTTAATTCCAACTTTCTCTGCACTTAAATAAAATAACGTGCGTTCAAAAAAAAAACAAGGCTGCGTTGGCCATGGAAAAACTTTGTGCATGAATTTAGTGTAGCAAAACTTCAAAGTGTCAGTTCGAGTCTGTTCATGTTTAGGTTAGCTTCCTTGTTGACAATGGGATAAATCATTATGGGATATAAAAAAAGTGCAAAACATTTCCCGGTATCGTTGTGAATCCAAACATCAATCTATTCATTGTTACAGCTTCTCTTCTGTTGAGGAGAATATCGGCACGACCTAGACGGTCATTAATTTGATATAACTGTAAGTCGTGAATAGATCGATGAAGAAGAATCAGTCTCAAAACCGAAAAATGTCTTGCGAATATTTGGCAGCACTCAGTTGCCCGTCAACCTTCATGGGTCATCAGTCTCTATGCGCAACTCGAGACCTACCAATTCAGTTTAAGAGCAACTGCATTCTCAATTAATATTTCAAAAATCGTTGTATATATAGTTAAACACGGACGTCGACCGTTAGGGAGTTATATTACACAATATACATTAGAAAAAAAAAGGTTCGGGTTTGCTTGGATTCGAAGGTTTATTATTTTAGTAGGCCAAAAAATTTAGACGAGTTACGGCAAAAAATCGAAAGCAATTGCGATAAATGTTGTTTGTTTTTGGAGTTTAATTACGGATTGTCTTTCATTAAAGTTTACATTAATTTTTTTTACATGTTTACATTTTATTTAAAGTACCAAATTTTTTTCCCCATCATTTAAGTAATAATAATAATAATATGTTTGTGACCTACCAATCGTTGTATACATAGATAACACGAACGTTGACCACTAATGAGTTATAAATTACACAATATACATTAGAAAAAAAAGGTTCGGATTTGTTTGGTTCGAAGGTTTAAAAACCAATGATTATTAAAAATGTTCATTAAAAATAAAATTAAACTGTCCTAGCGTTTGGGCCGTTTTATTTCGATGGTAAATTTTAAACTGACAGATCTTGACATTTGTCAAATCTATGTTTATGTTTTCTATGGTGTCTACACTGGAAAGCCGATAAATTCCATGGGCAACGCAGCCTCGTTTTTTTTTGAACGCACGTTACAATAAGTTATTCCATGGCCTACTTTGAATTCGGACAAAACAAATTCCTTATCTTAGGCACTAACTGTTATGCAAACTCAAATCTATTTCTCATTTTTTATTATTAAAGTATTTTTTATTACATTTACCGCATTACTACTAATGTGGAAAAAAATATGCAAATGCGGTTTTCGACAGTACAATGCATTTAAAAGAACCACTCTGAAAATACGTGCTTATTATAAGTACGTCCACATACAGAGTGGCGCATCAAAGTTAGTTTTTTTTAAATTGAATATTATTATATTGCGCTAATTTCGAATTCTTTATCAAAAAATAATAAAATTATGCTTTCTATAGACCTAATAACTTTAGTTGTTTTGCTATTAATTGATATTTAAGCGAAAAAGATGCACTTTCTTTAAATCGCTGCTCCCAAATAAATGAGAATTTTGATTGTGTCCCGTGGGTAACTGCATTCATCGATATATGAAAAATTTATCGACAATAAATTATGAAAAATGGTGAAGTCCAATGTAGGTGTCTATAGTCAATAAAAATTACAAACCTATATCAATTTGCTCATTTTTACATAGAACACCTTTATTTTAATTACTGATTTAAATTTAAAAGTCACGATATTATTTAAATCTAATATTTATTTACATTTTTGTGCAAAAATTAAGTTCTCTGACAAGAAAAAAATGCATGTCATGCATAAATAATTGATAATTAACGTTCTATACCTAAACCCACCGATTTTTAGGGTAATTCAATTTATATTAAACCGATGAATCAATTTATGGTAATTTTAACCTCCACAATTGGACCATCAAAAGAAAATAATGATAAATATTTAAATCTCGGTGATTTATACACTGATGATTATTTGTACATAAAATGCAAATATCTCAAAAGGTACAGGACAGTAACTTATAGCTTGCAGTCACGACTAATTAACTGCTTGCTGTTTTCGATACAAAATGTAGTATTATTATTATTTTATTTGTTTATTGAGTCGTACAAAAAGTAACGTGCGTACAAATAAAAAAATGATTCAGAATAGGCTATGGAATCACTTTGGAATTCGTTCGAGGGTAGAAAATGTTCGACCTTGAGTGAGGCACAACACATGAGACACATTTAATGTTTTTTTTAACAAATCTCCGGGGGTTTTTTTAAACGTTTTTTGGGCAACTTTTTGGTTGTCAGTTCTTGTCAAATATCATGATATGTTAATGTCAAGCGCCTACACTTTAAAAAATTAAACAAAAGCTAGATTCCATCGCCTACTCTGAATGGTTTTTTATTTGTACGCGCTTTATTATTCATGACTCCACCTGTAACTAAACATTTGTTAAGATAAAAATAAAAATGGCGGCTTTGAAATTCATGGGAGTATGGCCAAGTTTTAAACCTTGAGTTGGAAAATTTTTATATTGTGTCCTCTGACGACCGTTTCGAGTAAGAGATGTTTCGTGTTTTCTTCAATAAATTCCATGTCCAAGCAAGTGTCGTTTAAGCAAATTTTTTAACTGACAACTTTTGTTCAAAGTTACGATTTATCAATATCAATAGTCAGTCTAGTCTGTAAAATAAAATGCAAACGCTAGCTTTTACTGCTTCATGTGTCTCCACCGATTAAAATGTTTTTGTGTTAGGGAAAATAATTTTTTATTTTGTAAGACGGTTCGTATCACTTGACATTTAAGTGGATGGAGTATCGAACGACTGGAATCATTTAAATTAATTATTAAATCGATTTAAAAATTAAATCCGGCCTCAATATAAAATCGAATTTGTGCCGTCTCAAACAAAGAATTACTAATGTAGGTATTCATTAAGTTTTAATTGTTCTATGCGGATAAAATGTTCGCATTCTGCAATTAAACTTTACTGGGTTATGAATTTTTGTAAAGGAAATATTTGTTTTGCGTGGCTAAAATGGCGAGTTGGCGACATTTTTGAAATAGTAAAAATTTAGTGTTTTTTGGTTTGCAACGTTGCCGGTTGACATTCCATGGATATTGTTCTTTTGTGCTAGAGTCCGTGCAAAATCTCATGACCCAAACTCGCGCAGGGAGGGGAGCCCCATTGACATTTCAAAACTCAACCGTCCCACAAACATTCGCTGTCCGAACTGTAGGCAACCACCATCGCTCACAAGTACGTTTGGTTGTGTGATACACAAATAATACAATAATTTATCATGTGGAAATGCATTTTTAATTCTACAAAAAACGACTAAAACTAAATAACAAAGTAACAAATATATAGACCCCTGCCCACTATTCTAATGGAGCGCACCCCAAATCCGCTAACACGGAGTCCTGCGTGTAAGCCTCACTATCACTTTCCGTTTCAGAGAAATCGCTGTCACCTTGGTTGGGCGTGATTATTAGTTCCTCTATTTCGTCGATCACCGCTTCGCGTCCCAAAAACTCGTCCTCCAGTTGAATCACATGCTCACAAACTTTTTGCCACGCGTCCGCACCAATTGAGTTGAATTTATTTACAGCCAATTGTCGCACATCGTCCAATTTAAATGTCACATTATGTCTCGCCACATGGTTTTTGACTTGCGCCCATATCTTCTCAATTGGGTTTAATTCGGGGTGGTAGACAGGTAAGCGGAGCACAACATGCCCATGTTCACTGAGCACCTGGTCGATAACATATCTTTTATGTTGTGCTTTATGTAAACATATTGTTGCATACAACTCAGGCCGCGTTTCTAACAGGTCGAATGCAACACCTCGAGCAGATAACCATTGCCGCATGTCAGCTTTCTTCCAATTCATAGTAGGATTCTGTTCGATTGTTACATTATGATATGACGCGTTATCAATCACAAGAACGGAATTGGGTTCCAAATTCGGGATAAGTTGTTCGGTCAGCCATTTCATAAAGTTGGCTTGATTCATGTCGTCATGATAATCGCCCGTCTTTGGTTTCGGTTTATTCACTGTTTTTCTAGGCGAGTTGAATTTGTGACCTACAAGTTACGTGATAAGCGGCACACTTCGTCATTGATGGGACGCTTACCTGGGACATATTCCCGGAGAATACGTTTCACCGTACTCAATGAAACGCCAGTGGCTTCGGCCACCTTTTTCATTGTGACGGTTTTCGTATCTGCGGCACAGGGGCCAGTGGATAGAAATGTGTATACATTTTGTACCATCTGACGCCCCTGGCTGTGGACCACTTTCTTGTTCATTTGATCTTATTTCAGAGTCACAAGTATGATAAAATAAAAGCGTACTTTTCACCGTTGGTTATATAGGTTATACGTCACTCGATAATGGCGGAAAGGCGTGGTGTCGGTCAAAACTCGAGGGTCGACAAATTTAGTTTGCGTAGTACACGTAACCTTGGACGCATTTACGTTTCTGCGCTGGTTCATGAGATTTTGCACGGACTCTAGCAAAAAAGCGTCGAGCTTTAGTTCAAAATAAAAGCTCAGGTGCACAAACAATGTCCACGTTTTGTGAAAAAGTGAAAATACGTGCAAGTGCCCCACACAAATCAAACAAAGATGCGTACGCACCACCCCAATCAAGGTGGTAATTAAAATTTTAGAGCGTCTCCCAAGCAACATCATCAATTTTTCATTTTTAATTGTCCCCAATTTTGTCCACGATGGCCGAATCAAATATTTATTACAACGACGCCAATTACAACAACCACCAGAGCGACATCGCCGAGAAAGATGTGATTGATTCGGTTGATAACGAACAGAGTGAAATGATTTGTGACGAGTCCTTGACTCCGACGCTGGAGGTCTCTAAAAGCGAACCCAAAGACCCTTCCGAGGGCACCGAGGAACACGCCGAGAGCCCCACGACTGGGGAGACGTACTCATTCAAGTGTATTTTCTGCGAGCAACCGCTGTCCGCAAACGATGACCCCAAACTTTTGGAATGTTTACATAATTCATGTGGCGCTTGCATCGGCCACAAGGTGTATGAAACCCAAGAAAACGGCGCTGAGAAGAGTAAGCATTAACCCATAATCGTCCACGCGACCATAACACAAGTTATTCCAGACATAGAATGTCCACAATGCAGCATCGTTTGTGAACTCGGCAAAATCATAGACAACCAGTTCTTGCTGGAGTCTGCCAATGATGACAGCGGCTCTGCTAAACTTTCGGAACTCAAGTGCAGCAGTTGCAGCGATGATGCTCCCGCCACCAGCTGGTGTGTGGAGTGCTCCGAGTACATTTGTGATAGTTGCGTGCAAGCACATCAAAGGTACTCCTGTTAGTTCGCCACAGCGCTTGTTTCAATCGAACTATTGATTTTCTCAGGCTAAAAATAACTAAAGACCACACCATCAAGCCGAAAGAGGAAGGATTGGGGGATAATCAATCGTCAACGAGCAGTTCTATGCCCAATTCCTTCTGTTCCAATCATCCTCACGAGAAATTGTCGCTGTTTTGTGAATCCTGCGACAAGTTGACTTGTCGCGATTGCCAGCTTATCGAGCATCGCGAACACAAGTATAAATTTACAAATGAGATAGCGTCGGAGACCCGCAAATTCATAGGGGACATGTTGAAGGACGTGGGGTAGGTTTCAAGGACGTGCGATGGACCGAGTTTGAGTTTTGGTTTTAGATACAAGAGGACACTGCTGAATCGTGCAATGAAGGTCATAGATGATCGCCAGAGCTTAATTGTTGATAAGAAGCAGGCCCTGGTCAAGGAAATCACCCAGCTAGTAGTGAAGTAATAGCTTTTCAATATTTTCATAATCTGCACTTTATTACGCTTTACGTTTTTCTGTGGTTTCTATTTTAAATGATGACTCAAACGCCATCTTAGGAAACTTTTTATGGTCTCAAAGGGTGCGTCTCTAGGCCCTGACAATCCTTTTTCAATTACTGCTACTTTAAAAATATCAATTATTTTCAATAATTTTCGCACCAAAAAAATATATCTGAAACAAAAAAAGCATTCTGAGTAGGTCATGCAATCACTTTGGAAATCGTTAGAGTGTAGAAAATGTTCTCATTTGGATCTTGAGATGCAAAACAAAATATATGGTACATTATTTAGTATTGTTTTTAACAAATTCCATCTCCAAGCGTTTTTTGAGCATTTTTTGATTGCAAATGTCATGATTTGACAATATTACAGCTCTACCTACACTGTAAAAATAAAACAAACGCTAGTTTTTATGGTGTACTGAGAATGCCTTTCTTGTGCGCTTTACAAGTGTCCCCAAAAATGGCCCAAAAAAATCTTCAAGGTAAATCCGACGAGATATAATACAGTTTAACAGGACTATTTTCTACGAGTATATTATGCAGTATTTTAAATAATAAAAGTAGTCCAAATAATGGGGTGCCTTTTTCTCTCAAGTATGTTACAACAAAAAAATATAATGCCAAACTTTATTTTGCTGTTCTAATAAAAAATGGTTGTATTTTTTACATCACAATGCCATGAAAATAAATTTCACATCTCTGATGCAAACAGTGACAATATAAAAGTAAAGTTGAATATTGTTTTTACTTACAATAATTAACTTTCTATCACCTGTTGAGTTATCTGGTGATTTAACAACAGCCCTAAGTTTTTAAATACATATTTTTTCCTAGTAATAATGGATTGTTACTTAAAGTGACAAATGATATGAAGAATAAGAAAATGTAAAAATATAGATATGTTCCATTTAATATAAGCAAGTTGCTATCGTACTTGTAATTATTTTGATTGAATTGGTGCCTGCACATATTTTTCCTTTTTTTTACATCAATCGAAATCTATTTTTTCACTAGCAGTTGTTAATAAAAGAACGTTTATGTGAATCATCACATTTTTCAAGTTTTATTTATTTATTTTTTCTTAATTTTTAACTAGAAAATTTAGTGGTGTGCTTAGAAATAGGACAAAACAAAAATAATCGTGTCAATTCCGTTACATAATTGTAGATTTGGTAATCAATTGATTAATTAATTATTTCTATGATGGGTGGTCAAACGAGTGCATGTCAAAATTTTGCGAAAATGAGTAAAGTCATTCTTGTAGGTTTTTAGTATTTAACATTGACTGGTTGAAACACCATAAGTAAATTTCTTTAATATAATATTTTGGTCGAATTCATAATTTAGGTCAAAATAGTATGATAGATTTTATTTGAAAATTATAATCAAAGGAATTTTTTAATTACTTTAAAAAATAAAGTAACTAATAGAAGTTTTAAAATTACTTCTAAAAAGATAAAGCAAAATAATAATATTATAGTATATCATATACCAAGCTGAGCAGAATTTTTTCTGTCCATTCTTGTACATATTTGTAATTACATATACAATTTCACGAATGTTCTGCCAAATTCCAAGAAATTTTTTTTTTGCATGAAGTCCTACCTTTAGTTATTACCACATTTATTAGATAAAATAAGCATAACAAAAAAATCGTGTAAAAAATCTTTAAATAAATAAAGCAGTAAAAATAAGTAAATGGATATGCAGGCTTTGGAAGCAAAACTCTCTTCATTATTAACTACTGGACAATAATAAAATGATTATTAACTACTAGGAAAGAAAAACAATTTCACAATATAATCGTACATTCTAGAGCTAGTAGTGAAAAAAGTATTTTAATGCCAACATTTTCGAAACGTCTTTTTCTCGGTTTGCATAATAATTTTCATTTGTTCACCGTAGATTTGTAAACAGAAAAAATATCTGCCGTCTTGTTTGTTTCTAAAAATAAATTTTAAACACTTCATCTATCTGTATAAATAAAAATTAAATGCTGATTTGGCAAAAAATGTTTTCAAATGATTGTATAATATTTGTCCTAATAATGTTCGGTAAGCAAAAATTTGAAAAGTTGCTGGGAAAATTTGAAAATTCGGGAAAACTTAAAGTGCTTTTATCTATGGGATTTCTGTATGAACTAAACTGAATTTTTTCAAGTTATAAAAAAAATGGAAAACGCATTATATCCAGAATTAAAATAAAATTACATTTGTTTTTACTTTTGTGTTGTTTCGCGATCTGTCCAACGAATGTTGGTATTTTATTTCTATTCCAATTTATTTCGCTACGTGCCAGTGCTGTCCAGATGAAAGATAAATGCACAGGTAATCGCTATTTCTTCCCAAATGTTCGCACTAAATTGACTAATTTTGCCACATTCAAGTGCGGATTGCGAAATAATACTTAGCCAGGTAAATTTGATTAAGACAAAACTAAGAAATAGTTAATTGTTAAGGTGGGAAGAAAGCATGCAAATTTTCCATAAGAGGGTTTTGAGGGTTTAATTTCCTAATTTTCCAACAGATTCGTCTGATTTTTTGGTATAGCATTTGTTGAACATTGCACTTGAAATTAACATCATTTGAGATTCATCCTAATAGTAGTTATTTAAGAAAAAAATAATACATGCAATTTTTCCATAGGAAGGTTTTGAGGGTTAAACTTCCTTATTTTTCAACAGAATCGTCTGATTTTTTGGTATTACCTTCACTGAACATTGCAATTTAAATTAAGATCATATGAGATTCATCGTAATAGTAGTTATTTAATAGTTAATTAATTAAACGGCTCTTACATAATGCTGAAAAAGATGACACCAAAGCAGATTATTTTGGAATTTGATTATGATGAAGATGCCTCAGCTCACCAAAACCTTTTACCAAAAGATGAATGCCCTAAATTGCCTAATAACTGAGATGAAGCATTATTTTTAACGTGTTTCATGTAAAACCTACGTTCTCAACTTGAAAATGAGATGTCGCTGCCGATCAACTTTTCGTTCCTAAATGAAATATCGGCAAAATGTATTTCTAAAACTACTTTCTACAACGAATACTGCGATTCATCGTAATCTTTGAGGCAAAAAAACTAGGGAAAATGATAAAATTTGGCCGCCTGCCTTTGATGGATAAACAATCGATCCTTGCGACATCTAGCGGCCGTGAATCGTAACAAATGAAAAATTTCCCACCTTAAAGGCACTTTACTGGCAGTACAACAAACAAATTTATTGAAATTTGGACAAGACAACAATAAAATAAAGCTAAAGAAACTGTAGTGTACAAATTATAATTTTTCGAAATTTCTGCCATTATGACTTCTTTTCTTTACGGTTCTCTTTTTTACAAGTACCAGTGTTTCATTTTGGCTATTTTTCTTCGAATTTTTTGTTTGATTACTTGCGACAGTTCTAGTGTAATTTTATTTTTAATTCCTGTTGTCTCAAGTTTGCCTTTTCCTTTTTCGCTACGTGTTTGCGTCAGTTCGAGTATAATTTTGTTGCTAGCTTTAGTTTTTAACTTTTTTCGCTGTTTTACTCTTAGCTCTTCACCATAATTATTATGAAAGTGTGTAGGCTTTTACGGTGTTCAATGTACACCATCATAATTTCTCCACAATTGTTATTTTTATTTTTGATATATTGTGTTCAATGTGTGTGGGTACATTCAAGTAGTTATGGCTTGATTTAATTGTTAATATTTAGTGAGTATGCATGCTGAAGGAAGCTTTTTAAGGTTAACAAACACGATAAACGTGAGGGGAAAGCAGCTCGTGGCCAAACTAACAGAAGTGTGCGATGGCAAGCAGAAAACGCTGCAGGAAAAGAAAGTTGCGCTGGAGCAGCTTTCAAGGATGACGGACCATTGCATAGAGTTCACCCAACACGCTTTGGACAACGGTAGCGACATGGCGCTTTTATACAGCAAAAAACAAGTCACCGATCATTTGCGCCGAATTAAATGCCAGCGCGCAGACATTCCCAATCCTGAAATCCCGGTACGAATCCATTTGGCCCTGGATAAAGTTCCTGATCTCGTAAAAGGTGAGACTGCCATAAGTTAAACTCTTCAGTTAATCGTTGATAATTTTGTGCCTTCTTAGGATTGTCCACAGGTAACTGTATTGCTAAACTGATTTTGTTTGTTTATTGTCGTCTGTATGTGGTTGGTGTTTTCAGTGATGTCAACAATCGGTCAGATTGTCGTGGACGGACGGATTTATCCGTCGCAGTCCGTTTCACCACCAAACAGTTCCTTACCACCGCACGGATCTCCAAGTCCCGGCCAAACTCGTTCCTCTCAACAGCAATCCCCGATCGGACAACTCCTCCAACAGCAAACCACGCAACCTTATCCCCAAAACACGAATTTCCAGCCCTCACCTCGACTACCTCCGCCTTATACATTCAACAACCCACCATACCAACAGAACCAGCAACACAAGGTGATGCCACACATGGGGCCACCTCACCCGCAACCCATCTCTATCTCTTTGGGACAGCAGCTGTCTGCAAACCGCATGCAAATGCAGCGCTCCCTTCCAAGACCTCTTCTGCCGAGGATGACGCAGAATCAGCAACAGGTAGTGCACCACTGCGTAGTCAGCAATAGAAACGAACAGATAAAGTACTTTAGCAGGTGTCGTCGTCGACGCATCCGCAGAATATGCTGTCGGACCGAAGCAACCTCAGGTGTTTGCTGCAACCCGCGAATCCTCCAAACAACCCCGTCTACATTCAAACTGGGCCTGCGCAGTACCAAGCGGTGCAGCCGCACATGGCCCAGCAAATACAGAACAGATTCCCCAACCAAATGCAACAGCAGCAGCAGCAGCAGCAGTTACGACAGCAGAACGCAATAAGGATGGCCCAGGCCAATCAGAACTCTCGCATGTTGCAACAGCAGCAAAGACAATTTCAAATGTATGGTGGCGCCGCCGCCAGGTGGCACTTTCCACAGCACAACATCGTCGCAAGTCAGGGCAACAGCCGCAACATGACGCTGCCCACGGTCAACGACAATTTCAAGATAACACTGAAGAAGCCAGCGCAAAACTTGGACAACAAGAGTCTTCCGGCGACGGTCACCTCCACCATACCCAAAACTCCGAGCCCCAATCATATCCAGGGCCGCTCCGATACAGAGCGCAGTCTCGATAAGTTCTGCGAGGACTCGGTCAAAGATCTGATGGCGACGATCGCCAAGTTGGACTCGAACGGGGTGCAAGTTGTGGCGGAGGGGAGACAGAAAGGGGGGTCGCCGCACGTGGACAGTTCGACGGGCGATGCGGGACCGGCGGGGAAGACGAAGAGCGATACCATGGAGATGGGCAAGGACGATCCGAACGAAGATTGGTGTGCGGTTTGTATGGACGGGGGCGAGCTTGTCTGCTGCGATAAGTGTCCCAAAGTGTTTCATCAGTACTGTCACATTCCTAATCTGAGCGTCGAGTAAGTAAACCTCAACATGCAGCATATGCACATGCCGCACTTGGAAACGAACGAGCATGGGCGTTTGCTTTAATGCAAAAACATCGCATGCATGTGTTCCACTTGACAAAAACTTATAAGAAATTTTTCAAAATAATGTGAAGACTGTTTTTAAACGCATAAACTGCATTTATTGTATTTCGAATACCCGCACATGAAAATATCAGGAAATACTGACTGTTACTGATGATTTGATTATTTTGTGTGCATTAGCTTAGGCGCGACTAGACTGTGTTTGTTCCTTTTTAAATGTTTTGTTCGATTAAAAGTTTCGTTGGAAATTGCAAAACCTACAGCAAATAATATATTTCATTCACTTTAAGTACTGTCTTTTTTTTCGCGGCTTATTTAACTGTTTTCTTATGTGGTACTTTCTGGTTCGACGCCGTTTTAGAAGCGTTGTGGCCACGGATATGTTTAAAATATGATTCTGCGTTCCATGGAATAAGAAACAAAAAAAACAACAAAGTTTATACAAGGGATTCACGTGGACCGTTTATTAGAAAATTTTGAAATTCTCATTAAGCTTGAAGGATGAAATTTGTGACCAGTCTGAATCGAAATAAAATACTTTCAATATGTCATCAACTTTGCTATTTTAAATGGCAACCCTTTATTTTTATGTTAATATTGATTCCATCACTCAATTGTGAATAAAAAAACTGATTGCTGTTACTTACCTTTCATAGTTTTTTAAATATTCTTAATTGTATGCTGAAATTTTTAAAATGAATTAATCTTTTTTTTAATTCTTTTGAAGCATTTGAATGAAGTTCTGCAATAATTCTTCTTTCTGTCGATTCGCATAATTTCAAAAAATAATTTGAGGGTACTAATACTTTTTAATGTTTCAGGAGGTTGTTACGATTTTACGAAAATTGCTATAACAAAATGGCAAAAACTATTTTTTTTTTCAAATTACAACCTTCAATGTAATAACGGATCGATGTAAAAGTAAATAATAACTCAATCTTTATAAAGGTTTCTTATGCCAATTCTCGATAGTTTTTTTACGATATTCCACATTTTGTTAAAGAATGCGTTTTCTCTTTAGCTTTTGATATGTGTAGGCTGTGGAATAATAACATTTGAATCAAACACTTCGCATGTCATGAATTATGCTTTTTATCAAATATTTGCTATAAATTTATTTGTTTTTGTAAATTAGAAACAATGAAATAGCAAACAACAAAGTAAAACAAAACTTTAATGGACACTGTAAATCAATTATTGTGGAGATACAACACTGTAATTTAGCAAATGTTCACTTAAATATTACTTCATTTGTGGAATTGTTATTTGCCATTGCAACAATAAGTTTAAAATCTCAATTACAGAACAATTAACTGAATCTCAACAATATAACACATTTCTATTTCTATTGTTTGCGATTCTTTTTTTCTAATGAATACTTTCAATATGCCATCAACTTTGCTATTTTAAATGACAACTGTTTATTTTTATGTTAATATTGATTCCATCACTAAATTGTGAATAAAAAAACAGATAGCTGTTACTTACCTTTCATAGTTTTTTTTAATATTCTTAACTGTATGCTAAAATTTGAAAATGAGTGAATCTGTTTAAAATTTTTTATATTTTGAAGCATTTGAATGAAGTACTGCAATAATTCTTCTTTCTGTCGATTCGTATAATTTCCAAAAATAATTTGAGAGTACTAATACTTTTTAAGGTCGTTACGATTTTACGAAAATTACTATAACAAAATGGCAAAAACATTTTTTTTTCAAATGCGATACGATATTCCCCCCCTTATTTTGTAAAAAAAGCATTTTCACTTTAGCTTTTGATATGTGTAGGCTGTGGAATAAAAACATTTGAATCAAACACTTCGCATATCATATGAATTATGCTTTTTATCAAATATTTATTATAAATTTATTTATTTTTATAAATTAATAGCAATGAAATAGCAAACAACAAAGTAAAACAAAACTTTAACAGACACTGTAAATCAATTATTGTGGACCTACAACACTAATTAATGCAAATGTTCACTTAAATATTACTTCATTTGTGGAATCGTTATTTGTCATTGTAACAAGTTTAAAATCTCCATTACAGAACATATAACTGAATCTCAATAATGCAACACATTTTTATTTCAATTGTTTGCGATTCTTTTTTTCTATTTCACAATCTACACACATCACAATTCATCGAAAAATACATTTTTATAGAAAATGGGAAATAGCGTAAAAACTAAGCAGAACTGGATAACATTATACAAGTCGAGTTATTTTTATTTCTACATCGAATGACGATTTCAGATTATGGGATTGCTATTTCAAAAAAATTAGTTTTTGATATGTTATTATAATCATAGTCAAAAAATCCCACCAACCATTTGAGACATTCAAATTGTGTAAAAAGTACATTTAGATTATGTTCCGAGATTATGCAAAACCACAAAAAAACCTATTGTATAATCTGCAACGATTATATAGGTGGGTTAGTAAATTTAATACCGTTGACTTGTTATTTCAATATTTGTAATCTTTCTCTTTGTGGATTACCATTTTTAAGAGGTTTTTATTCTAAGGATTTAATTGCTGAAGTGGCAAGAGATATTAATTTTTAAAATGATCCTTGCATTTCCAAATTTTAGCATTAAACTGAAAATATTTCAAAAACTATAAGAGGTGGGTGCCCACAATCTGGGTGCATATTATTCAAAATTTGAGGGCATGAAAATAGGAGGTTGCCATTTAAAATAACACAACGGTATAACCGCAAATGCCGCCATCTTGAAAGTATTTTATTTGTATAAAGAATCTATTAATTCAACTTTCTCGCTTTACGGGAAATTCGAATTTTTCTAATGAACGGTCTACGTGAATCACCCTGTATAAAAATAGACATAAATGGCATCCAATTTTCAGTCAATATTGGCGAGATTGGATACGTTTAAAAAATCATTGATTATGTTGGCCGGTTTAGGCGTCTTGAGAATTTGACTGGAGGCCGTATCTATCCCTTGCAGGGTCTAGTTTACCCAAGATAAACGATGCCCTTAAGTTGTCTGTAACTTTATAACAACGCGGTTGGTCTCTTCAAGCAGGCGTCAGCACCTGATTAACAAACATTTCCAACACAAATAGAAGTAGATGAAAATGCACGTGAACGCGTTATAAATAAAATTTTCAAAGGGAAAACGACACGTGGCAGTGCCTGCTGTGCACGAACTTCGCCGACTTCCCCGACCACCTCCTGAACGAGAAGAAGGAAGGCGAGCTGAGCTACAAAGACAAGAAGATCGCCGAACGCGTCGTCTTGGAGCTTTACTGCCAATACGATCCCAGTTTACCGTTCCGGGAAGTAATAGGGGCGGAAGTACTTAATCCCAAATCGAAATAACGACGGATGCAATAAAAGAGCGCTATGTTCCAGAACGAAGAGTACCATGCCATTATCAAAAACCCGATCGCTCTGGATACGATAAGACAGAAACTGAATTGGAACGCGTCGGATCATTACACGGGCATGGAGCAGTTAATCAAAGACGTACGACTGATGTTCAAAAACGCCTACACCTACAATACTGTGAGTAGTCGTGGAGTGTATGAGGTGATCCCGTTCGACGAGCTTTTGCAGGAGGATTCGCAAGTGTACGCGGACGCGAAGGCGCTGGAGAAGTTTTTCGACGAGCAGCTGGAGAAGTTTTTGCCGGAGTATGCGTACGAGCACTTCGACGACGACGACGACGTCCAACCCCCGGCCAAAAAATATCGGAGGATAATAAGCGATTGACAAATCGTGCAGGGGGCGAACAATACTGTATATTTTTCGCTGTAGTTACGTGGATTCTCTATTTTATATTCAGTTAAATAATTATAGAATTTACGGCCGTAGAATGTAGACATGACGCATAACAAATGGTATATTATTATGATAGTAGGTGTTTTAGACCGATTTGTATCAAAATGTTGTACCTTTGACGCGGTTGTACTACATGAAATAAATATTTATCTATTTTGTTAATTGCATTTAATTGGTTCGCTGGGAATCAATGAATCGGTAAGCTGTATAGATAAATAAAGATAATGTTATTGTAAAGTGTGCGTTTGATTTGGGGAAGCAAATCGAGGAATGGTGCGTGCTCTGGGGTGACGTGACAAATCGCGTTTTCAGGGGGTGTAAAGATCGCGTACCCGATAGCAATTTTTCAGCGCGGGGGATGTCTACAGGTGGCCGCACGATCGTCGGTTGTCGGCGTCCGATTTGGACGCCCAGACTGCGCGTCTCCAGCGAGGGTAGTGTGCATTTGCTGCGATTCCGGGAGACACGCGGTCTCGACGCCCACGCTACAAGGTACGTAAATATTTTTAAAACTTGTTTCGCTAATTTTCGCGACCGTTGAAAGTTCAAATTTTTGCCAGTGGTCGAAGACCACTTTTCTGTAACAGTGCCCCGCGAGTCGTCCTGACCGCTTTATTTATTTAATTACTTCGGCATTAAAACGATTAGTTCCGGTTTTTTCCGTAACCAGGTTTATAGATTTTTCCAATTTTGTTTTCGGAGTTTTTCTTTTAAAATTAGCAAACTTGCTTCGTTATATTTTGTTATTTTTAAAATGCGCTTTGTAGGAAATGAGCCGCCGCACTTTTCCATCGCTAAAATATTCACTGTGAGCTACATAAGAGCATTTTAAATTTGTTTTAGTAAATTTTACTAAAGATAAAGCTCCGTTAGTTTCAGGCGCATTAAATACACGTTTTGACTTTTACATGTTACAGTAACATTTATGAAAAGTTATGTTTGTATCTGCTTTTCGAACACTAAATTATACAGAGTTGGTAGAAAAAAAGTTGGTATGAATATACAGGTTGTCCCCGAAATAATGTCATTAATTTTAACCAGCAGTAGAACTCGTCAACACAAACACTTTTTTTTCAAAATCGCAATTTTGTTATAGCATTTTACATGAAAGTAACGTTTTTCAATTGAATTCCACCATTTTACAATACTAGCAACGGTCAAATGAATGAGTTGCTGCGTGGAAAGAACGAAAGAGTAAGGAAAGCGTTCTTGCAGTGGTTTTTGGCAAACATCGATTACAAAATAAGAGAGTCAACAATCCAACAGTCCAACAATTTTAACAATAATTATAACGATGTTCTTCGGGATTTTGGAGCGTGTTCCATTTGAAGTTCCATTAGGTGGGGTGTAGTGAACGCTCCGAGGAGCTAATTCAACAAGTGACCCCAATGAACGTTTCATCCACAACTGCGGTGGACATCTTCAGTGGCGGTGTGGTCGTGATCGAAGTGTTCTTTTCGCTGTCACATTCGCGATTGTAACATTTATATTCTGCGTAGGTGTTGTATAATTTATGTTGTTATTTTTATTGTTTGCTTGATTTGCTGGAACAAATGACATTACCCTTCTCGTTGACATTACCGGTTGCCAAATCCTGTCCATCTTTAACCCTTCACCCATTCTATTGAAATTATCTTGGTGTTTATAAATTTTATGGATGAAACGTCTGGAGATTCATTGGGGTCACTTATTGAATTAGCCCCTCGGAGCCTTCACTTCACCACACCCCCCCTAATGGAACTTCAAATGGAACACGGTCCAAAATCCCGAAGAACATCGTTATAATTAATAACACCTACCGTGAAAGCCTAGATACTTTCATAATTTTAACATTCTTACAACAAAAAGTTATTAAGAAAAGTTGCCATTTTTTTCTGACACCTTTATACGTAAATATGTATGTAGTTGATAATTACGAATTTGTTTATAATATTTTAACTTTTCTTGACTTGGAAATGCTTCCTACTTATTTACATGGAACACTTAGTATAATTTTAGATTTTCGGATGCAGAATAAAAAATTACTTTCAGATATACTAATTTTTTTATTTTAAAAGAAACTATACTAAAAAAGATGTTTTGGAAAATCAGTCAATACTACAAAAAATGTTCAAATTGTGCTTTGTTTACAAATTGGCAGTAATAAGACCGATCTGTAGCATTTAGCACAATTTGAAGATTTTTGTAGTCTCAACATTTTCAAAGATATCTTGAATTTGCGTCATCTGAATTTTTTAATTTTTTGTATGGCGTCTGTAAGAATGATATTTTTTTATATTTGTGATACTATTCTGCATTCGAAAACGAAAAAATATGCTGGGTGTCTCATTTAAGAAAACCTAAGTGGAAAGCATTTTCGATTAAACGGAAAGTGAAAGAAAAATTAAAATATCACAAATAAATTAGTTATTTACCTGATTTCTTATAAATTTGAAAAAAAAAACATTTAAAATAATATGCACCTAACAAAGTTATTGACCGTTTCGGGACTTTTTTTTACTAACCCTGCATTTTTGCAATTGAAAACAATTTGACCTGACAGCTACAAAAAATACAAATTATTCACTTCCTCATTTTATTATCCTTCTTCTCCGAACTTGGCTCAATATCATCTGTTTTTACAAATAATATTTTGTGGCCCACAAAAATGGAATAATAATAAATTCAGGGTTTCATTATAACACTGACATAATTTTGTTGGAATTCCATGGAATTGTATAATAAACGAAAGCCTCTCAATTGGTTGACTTAAATTTATAAACCCGGTGATTTATTTGCTTAAATTGCGTAAATATTGACATTGTATTTTTTTACGTCTCTATTTGTAATTTCAATGCGCGCATTATGCATGATTTTGAAGCGAATTGATGCTTTAAATTGCTCAAAACAAATAATAATTCTTCAAAAAAAGTCAGAGTAATCAAGGGTCGCTTTGTGTTTTACATTTATTACTAGCGTTTGCCTGCACGGGTTCGCTCCCGATAGTTAAAAGTTGAATTTGCATAAAAATAAGTAATAATGAGTCAGAATGATTCCATTGAATTATTGAATATTCAACGCTCAGATTTACTGGATTTACCGGAGAAGAATTTGGTAAAACACACACTGAATGTATCTTATGTATTGTGTCCCAAACAGAGGACTTAATCTCCAAATGTTTCTACATTCTAACGAATTTCAAAGTTTTTCTATGGCCTTCTATAGCCTCGTTTTATTTTTGTATGCACGTCATAATAGAAAGTTGGGAATGTCGCTGTTAAATTAATTGCTAAATTTAATTAAATTAGTCTGATTACTACATGAAATTTCACGAAATTATCTCACAGGAAAAAGATATGAACTTTGGACGCTACAAAATAATCACACCGCAATTACTCACATCAACTTTTTTGACCTATCGGTAGAAATAATTGAAAAAAATAGATATATTTATGGGTCTACTACCGACAATTTGCGACAAGTTCAAATATTTATAAAAAATAGGGTGATTGAAACAGCAGGATTTTTCTGCTATAAAATTTTCATCCACATTTTATGCTGTAGTGTGCAATCATTTTTATCTTTCATCATTATTCCCACTTTGGTCCACATTAAAAGCTCGAAATGCACAGTTTTATTGATAATGTTTGATATCAAACAAAAATAAGTGAAATTTCCAGAAAGACGAAACGACTTGCCCGAATTCAGGGTTCAATGTTTGCCGAGCTTTGCTTGTAGTCAATGCAAAGGGATCCATTTCCGTTGACGCTAACTATGTAGTTATGTTGAATCAACTATTGAACCATTACTAGTTTTGTTACGTTCAGAGTTCAAGTTTATTGATGTGTGTCAGATTAGTTCACAAGTAAACCGATAATTGTGCTCAATCGATCTCTGTTAATAAATTTCACAAACGCAACACATCAAATTTAATTCAAATTGATTTTTTCTGCGACACTCAAACAATTCGAGTGGATTAAAACTGTCAATAACAATAATTAACAATTTTTTATAAATTAAAACTCGCTTGTGACAATAGTTCAAACGTCCAAACGGCCCATTTAACGTGTACAAAAATAAAACGAGGCTGCGTAGGCAATGGACTAACTTTAACGTCCATAAGAGTTTAGCAAAATTGAAAATAAAAATTGAGAAATTTGAAGTGAAGTTCTTTGTTAATAACCGTATCGGACACAATTCATACGATAGGTTGCCTCAACTTGGAAATTAGCTTTGATACATCTTTTGTCTATGTTCGGACCAGACCCAAAACCAATAAGTATACTGCCGTGTGTTTCTAAATTTTAGAACGAATAATTTACAATAAAGTCAAAGATTTTGTCCTATTGGCTAATATAATTACCGACAAACAATCTGGGTCTAGAAAGGGAAGTGTTTTAGGAAAATTTAAGACGGTTGTTTTAGAACATTAGATAAAGGTTAACATTAGATAAACGACTTTACCGACTTCGCTAGATTTTTCTAAAGCTTTTGAATCCTTAGATTATGCTCTACTTATTGCACAGCTCTCTTTTTATGGCTTTGATGACATTTCGGTCCAGTTTTTTCTGCCACTTTTATTCACAATACCTACGTATACAGCGGAGATTTAAAACCCGGTAAAGTATTGTAAAATTAAAGCTTTTGCGGACGATACACAGTTATATTTAAATTTTCTTCCAAAAAATGTTGAACAAGCTTGTAAACATATTAATGAGGACTTAGACCAAATGACGCTTCTAACTAAACAATTAGGATTAAAAAGCAATTTGCATGTCATCATTAAATGAAATGAAAATACAAAAAAAAACATATTAAAATTGAAACGGACGGTATGCAAATTAAAGTTGTAACATGTGTAAAAAATCTTGGTCTTATGACAGACAATTAGTTGTGTTTTAAGGAACATGTAAATTATATCGTTAAAAAATCATATTTTGCTTTAAAAATGTTTTATGCAAGTCATAACATTTTAAATTTTAAATTAAGAAAAAACATTGCGAATAATTAGTCATCTGTCTAGTTAATTTATTATTAATGTTTAGATAATCAATCCTAATATAGTTTGCAAAAAATTCAAAACTCTTGGCTAGATTTAATTTAAAACATTGATTACGTCTCACCTAAAATTAAGGGACAATCTATAAATATCGCTTGTCACTATTTGTATTTAAATTGTTTAAAACTTCATCATCATTTCAAAGATTCTTTACATATAACGTTGTTAAAGCTTTTAACTCAAAAAACTTGTTTCAGCAAGATATTTCGTTCCAAACGTTTTGAAAAAAATTTAGATATTGTTTAATGGAAGAAAAAGATTAATATGTAGTTTGACTTAGTTTATGAAATATGTGTGCATAAGTTTTGTTTTGTTTCTTGTAGAATTTTTTATTTTGCTTATTTTTGCCATGTAATGTTTCCCTTTATTTGTACACTTATCATTTCTTTATTTTCATTGTTTCTATTCTATCTTATTTTATTTATATTTTGTTATTTATTCTTTGTTGTTAATAATCTACAAATATCACTTGTTACTATTTGTATTTAAATTGTTTAAAACGTCATCACCGTATTTTAGAATGTTATTTCGTTCACGAAGAAATTGTCATAACGTTCAAATTTGTCGTTTTTGGATATTTCGATGCCAAATTCAAGACAGCAGCATTTCAAAGATTCTTTACATATAACGTTGTTAAAACTTTTAACTCAACAAACTTGTTTCAGCAAGATATTTCGGTCCAATCGTTTTGAAAAAAATTTAGATATTGTTTAATGGAATAAGAAAAATATTAATCTGTAGTTTGACTTAGTTTATGAAATATGTGTGCATAATTTTTGTTTTGTTTCTTGTAGAATTTTTTATTTTGCTTATTTTTGCCGTACAATGTTTCCATTTATTTGTACATTTGTCATTTATTTATTTTCATTGTTTCTGTTCTATCTTATTTTATTTATATTTTGTTATTTATTGTTTATTAGGAATGTACATATTTGTTTTGGGGTTAAGTTCGGCTAGACTTCACCCCTTATATTAATAAAGTCGATTTATTATTATTATTAAAATTCATTTTAATTTTTTTCTTCCACAAATTCCATCTCCAGGTCTCGTTCTAGACGTCCTTTGAGCAACATTTTAAATACAGCTCCGGATAAAATGTCATAATCTGTCAATTTCAAAAGCCTACACTGCAAAAATAAAACAAAAGCTACATTCCAGAGCCTGCGGTCCTCCATATGCACGTTATTATACTAATGAAAATAAACAAATATGCAATAAGCCAGTGATAAAATAGTTATTGTTTTAATGAACCCCCAACATTTGTTTTATAGCAATGTTATTAAAAATCGTCACATTTAAAAGCAGTAGCAGGAGTTTCGAAGCAGCTCGTTTGCTGTTGGGAGCAATCGTTTCTTTCGAGTTTAGTTCTTCGGTTCCTGACATTAATCATTATAGTGATAGTGGCGAATGTTCATTACTTTAGTGTAAAATCCGCGTCTGCATTTTAATTTCGCTCCCGTCGCTCTGTCCGCCGTTTCAAATATTTATTTTAATATTCCATCTGTTCTCCGGCTCCTTCTGTTGTGGTCCAATTAAATTACGGCTCAAACGTGACATCTCACAAAGCGTTGTGCTCATCACCAAATTACAGGGTGAACCAGGTAAAATTAAAAGCGCTTGCACACATCGCGGCGCATTATTTGTTTTTGCTCATTTGAATGGCGCTTTCGGAGCTGAAATCGAGTTTAGCGGTTGTTAGTCCACGTTCAAACATTGATTTAATTTAGAAAACGCTTCGATCGGCGGTTTACAGCTTTAATAAACGATTTCTTTCGGCGCTGACACGTACCCATATATAATACAGTCATATTTTCAGCGGCCTTTCATGTAATTGCAGAGATAATTAATTTTTTCGCAATATGCGTCATGACGCAGCTAAATTATAATTAAACCGGGCGAGTTAATTAAAAATTTGAATTAATAAACTCGATGAAACGGTGAGTAAATTCTGGCGTGGACGAACCTGAGCCCGGACTATTTTCTGATTGCTTTTAACTTTCGTTTCTTCTTTGGTTAAGATGGTTTGTTATTCAGTCGCGGATCGCCTTATCTTTCTATCGTATTACTCGCACTTTTGAAGTTCCTTCTTGCGTTTGTCGGCGACGTTTAAGGGTCATGATAATTGTATTTACATTGAATTAAGTCGGTGACGTCTTCGCTTTGTCTTCCACTTAATGGAAAGTGTGAGCGAGAATTCAAATTCTAATTAAACGTCGATAACACCAGAGGATGGGTTCGGTGAAAAAATAGTCGAATGATACGTCTTAATTTGTCGGACAGGTTAAGATCGGCATGAAAAATTCATCCGGATTGAACCCTCGTCTCGAGGTCCGGCATCAGCTGTAAATTGACACCAGCAACGAAAAGGTCGATGGTTTGAGTTTGGAAAAATTTAATTGCGCCTTTGAACATCTCGTAATCAGTTTAGCGTCTTTGCATTTGCATAAAGCGGCGACTTTTAGGTGCTGTTTAAAGACGTCACAACTCATTTTACGGTTGAGCTTTATAAATGAATCCACTTGTTTGTGCTTCTCGAGAGTCAAAGCGATAAATTATTGCATTTGCTTGGCTCCATTTCATCGCGAAAATTTATGTGGCCGTGTGTGTTTTACACAATGATAACAAGATAAGCGGAAACTGTCGAGGAGCATTAATGCCGTTCACTGGCGGACATTGATTTTCTATATAAAGCTTCGAAGGCGTTTGACTGTACAAGTCAAGGATTCAATCTCGATAAATGCAAATTGGGAGCTTTAGGGCCGCGTAATGAAATTTTTACGTCACGAATCTTTCATGTGTTCGATGACAGTTATTAATGACGCTGTTCCGCATTCGTGAAATTTCCCAAATCAGAGACGGCAAATTCGGGGAGCAACGGCTTCATTAGGAACAAAATGAAAAGACGAGAGATGGCAAAAAAAGATACGGCCCAGTCACGCCGGCAAATATCTCGCTCGACCCTTCTTTTTCATATTAAAGCTCCTATCAAGATTCGAAAATGTTTGTGAGAAAGTTGGCGTGATACGCGTCTACTTTAAACGTATTGTTATAAGTTTGGCTGATTCCGGAACTTCGGAAATATACCTGAACGCGCTATTATAGTCGCTGAAAAATTGAAAATTTCAATTCTGTCGACGGACGAAATCGGAATATTCTATGCACGCGCTTTGTGTACTTGAACAAAATTTAATTATCTCTTTCATTGTACTATTTAAATTCGCGCAGATTAGTTGGAGAACCTGAAATGTTCATTTTGCAGAGACTGTGCCCGTCGGACCTGTAATATTTCAGAGCTATTTTAAATATTTATTCGCCGAACGAAGTCGTGCTTCACTGCAGCTATAATTAGCCAACTAAATATTTTAACATGTAGTATTACATTATTTGCACTGAAAACGTTTTGCTTCTATTGGGTATTTGTAGAAGTTAAAAACAATGAAATGAGAAATAATGAGTATAAAATATCATAAAAGAAACAGATGAAATAAAGCTAAAATTTGGTATTCAAACAGGTTTGCAAATCATTACACAATTTTTAAATGAGTACATGAGTTAAATGTTGCAATTTTCTTAAAGATTAAAAATAGGATAAATATCTAAGATTCATTTAAAAATTCCAGGCAATTGCCCATTAAGTCCACTAATCTAATTACCGTTTGCTGCACCAAACATTTTATTATTATTATTATGTCATTGCTTATAAATGCGCATGAGCGCCGATACAAATCAGGTATGGAACCAAAAGAAAAAATCCGATTAAATAGAACATTGGTTTTAATTTACGGAAACTAACGAAAGTAGTCTCGTTTCATATTCCACTATTTGATAAAGCAGATGAAGTAATTAAAAATCTCAAATCAAACAAAACCAAAAATTTTATGCAAGAGCAAATTGGTGGATGCGCCGGGTACGTTTTTTATTTATTTGCAGAGAAATGCAGACTCCGCTGAAACTTAAAACATAAGCAAAAAATGGGGAACTGGAGACGATTTCCAATACTTTGCGTTAACATTTTTATCATCACAGCATAATTTTATCGAATAATTCATAATCACCAACCGCCCCTTTATTTTTAAAATAAATATTTGTTGAAGTCGATCGATTTATTTCTGGCAAAAAAACTTTATTTATTCTTGAGAGGAATCTTATGTATCGTGACCCAAACGATTGTGATCAAAGCACTTAATCTCAAAATTATCTAACTTAAGGTCAAACTGTTTCTACACCGAATTTCAAAGAGTTTTCATGATCCATGTAATCTCTATTTATTTTTGAATGCACGATATTGTAACAGAAAGCTGGAAATGTCGCTGTTAAATTTATTATTGAATTTAATTAATTGCTACATCAAAATTTCACGTAATTATCTCATAGAAAAAAAATGAACTTTGGACGTTACTAACTAATCTCAACATTATTATCTAAACACACATCTTTTTTGACGTATCAATAGAAAGACATGAAAAAAAATAGAGATATTCATGGGTCCAATACTGACAATTTCCGACAAGTTCAAATATTTATAAAATGTAGGGGGGGAATTGAAAATAGCAGGACTTTTTATCAACGGTATATTTCCTGAGAAATAAATATTTTATCCTTTTGTCCCAGATCTGCGATATACATGATATACAATGCTATTCATTTGAGTTTCGATTATTCGTACTAGATTTTTAGCATCGATAGGTGGTTGATGTTAGTAGCTAAATAACAAAATTAGGTTTTTTAGAAACGCCAGTAATTAGTTTAATTTTACAAATCTGGATGGTTAAACAATTTTATCTGTTCTTCAGAGGAAAAATAGACGTTGTAAGCCAACGACGTTATTACAAAAGACAATTTCTAGAAGTGCATGTAGTTAACAATTATCTTCAAAGTATTATTGAATGTTATGGCAAAAATCGTATAACTGTAACAACCTCAAAGGAGCATCTCGCAATTTTATGAGAAGCATCTAATTTTATGTTACTGTTACAAATACAGGCAAATAAAAACAAAATCGGAATAAATGCTCCTGTACGAAGCGTTCGAAGATTCACATAAATATCCACATTTGAAAATTAGATGTTTTTTATTGACCGCGTACAATCGAAAATAATACGAGTACAAGTATAATAATATAAAATAACTTATATTTAGTGCACGATTGTAAATTGTAAAGAACCGTTTTCGAAAATATGTTTGAAATTAAAATGAAACTGTTTATATAATAAAATTGATTTGACACTATTCCGGCTATTGAAGTAAAATATTTAGTTGAGTGGGTTTTTTAAGATTCAAATATTGAAGTGTGTAAAAGTTTCGTTCTGAATATTGCTGAATCTCCGGTGACGCGCGAAATGAAATCGAATATAAGTAAATAAGAAGAAATCCGTGCAAGGAAAAAGTGTGTTTGATCAGATTTTATGCTACAATCTTCTAATGCGAAATCTTGGAAATAAAACACCATCTCTGTATTAGTTTCGTTTTATATTAAAGCGGTTCAAATGCAACTTGGTAAAATGTCAAATCCGCGAAAGATATTTTCAACTTGTCTAAATTTTTTGCAATGTGTGTATTTTTCATCAAATTGCCGATGCTCAACGAACTGGACGTGCTAATTAAGAACTTCAAAGCAACGAGTTTGACAGAACTAGAACAATGATCGATGTACTATAAAATTGTGCTTGAAATTGTAATAATTCCCGCTTCAATCAATATTGATAAAGTGTTAATATAAACTAGTCTATATTTAATCAGTTTTAGAATTAATCTGGGAAATAGGTGCAAATCGGGGCGGTTAGCTCGAAGCTAAATCGCATAACTCTGCGCTTTAATTAAAAATTTCCAAAGCAAATGTGCGTAAAATATTCACTCCTCACACTCAGCCTAAGAACATTTCTATGAGTTTAGGCACAGGTGAGATTATTGCTTCGATGAAATTTTTTCATAGCAAACCCAGTGGGAAACGCAATTAGCCGATACACCGTTGAAAAGCTTTTATAGATGAAGTGTAATTCAGTTAGCAAAATTGATTGTTTAGGCGTCGGTTTCGAGGGGATGGAGTGAATAATTTTAGGGCGCGTTTACAGCGTGTATACATTTTAAAAGTGCAAAATTGGGTTTGTATAAATAAGCGTCGAATGGCTCGGAGGATGCGAGCAATGGCCCGTGAATTTTCCCCAATTTCATTTGTTTGATTGCATCTAAAGCCAGTGTACCGTGAGCGAAGAAATCACTCGAACTTCGACAAATTCATTTAAGTCCATCTTCAAATTTCCAGAAAATGGCAATTAATGCAGGTGCTTACTGTCAAGATTTTAAGCGGGGTCCGGCGATCAGCTTTGGCGGATGTTCAGCTCTATGTTGAAATCAATAAACCAACGCCACGCATTAACAGCAGATTAATGTTACCGGATTTGATAATTAATTTTCAGGTTGCTGATGAACATCATCGACTCCGACTTGCACAAAAGAGCCATATTGTAGTCAAGGGAACAATGAGGGCGTTCGATCAGTTAATGACAGTTAATGCCAAACTCCAATAACAACAATAATAACGACAACACTGATTATCTTTGTAATCTGCATTCTCGTGTGCACTAAATACACGTGAAATCCTTTCCACGAATGCGTGTTGAACATAAGTGCTTTTTTTAGTTGCGCAAACAGAGTACCATCTGGAAGCCACTCATTTGTGTCAAAAATTATTATCGCTTTATCTATATATATATTATTTCTCAAAGGCCATATCTTCCTTAATACTTCATTAAAACCAATGATAATTTTAAAGATTGTCTTTACCTCCAATAATGAAAAATAAACAAACAATTCAAAATTGCTGTTTCCTTTAAAGAAATACTTAAAAACTGAATTTTGGTCATAGCGCCATCTATTGACAGTCTGTTTAACTAACATCTACGACTCCCCAAATGGTAAAACAAACGTGATTGCGGTGCGATTTATTCGCTCGAGCTCATTAGTTTACTAAGTAGGTAATATCAAAATTTGGAACAAATTTGAACAGCTGTGTTCTTGTCTTCAAGAAGCGCGAGGGTGTAAACGGTGTTTATTGGCGGTTTTAGTGACAGTCGTGGGCAAACAAAGAAAACGCAGCACTTAATAGTGCGGCGCCATAAATTAACGAGAACTTTCCCCCGCAGAGAGCGAATGGGTATTCTTGTGCAAAGCGCGGCCCTAATTGTCTTGAAACCATGGCACATTTGGTACTCTATTGTTTGCCGTCGTCGTAGGTGCTCGATTCCATTAAACTGATCAAGCAGAACAGCGGAGATCGAGAGTGTGTTTATTTTTCATTTCTCCCAAACTAATATTGTTGGATAGGGTAAGTGTTGATACAGCAAAGAGACGAATGATGCTCGAGCCGAAACCGTTACGTCTGGCGGATAGTAACAAATGCCCTTTTCTCACTAATTACTCCTAAAACGGCTAAATTAATTAACTGGAGCCTCGCACTTTCAGTACGTAACTAATCACCTAATGCGTCCAACGCCGCAAAAATTGACACCTCACCTAGCGCCTTAACATCTCGCATTTTGCTACCGGCAAATATTAAAATTTCACGAGCCATTAGCGCCGTGTGGGTTATAAAATACACTTATCACACTGCCGACTATAAATACATGTATGAATTCGTTAGGGTTTACGATGGAGCCAGTTTTAAAAGGTTCACTGCTCGACTTCTAAAGTTTTAAGTATGATTGGGGAAAACACTGGCGCTTTTTTGTCTAGATTTACCAAATTTGCAGCTTGCGCAATAAAGCGCTGAAGTGGGAGTGAGTTAGCTAAACAGTTTAATACTCTATGGCTTTTAACAAACTTTAAATTCGGCGGAAGCGCAAAGACAATCGATTTGATCATTTCATACTCTTTGCTGAGGCGCAATAAACTTTTAAGTATGATTATTTGAAACGAGTCGTAACTTTGGTTAGAATCCGAGCACTCACTTATTTCTTCACTCATACGAAGCCGCAAAATCCCATAAATCATCAAACATAATAAAGTTGAACCTTGTAAAGTTTAGCCTGTTCACATTGATACTGTTTTATTAAAACTACGGCGTTTATCACTGTTGAAATGATTTTGTTTAATGTGCGCTTATCAATACAATAAAGTTAAGAGGATATGGCGGAACATTTCAAATTGAAGCCGCAATGTGCCAAAATAGTGAGATAAAAATGAGTTAAAACTTTCATAAAAACTGTTACTGTTTTAAATAAAACTCCAAACCAAATTTTAGGAAACTTCATAATTGGTGGATGCGCCGGGATATTAGTTTTTTGCACCGCACAATTAAGCAGTCAGTAACTTTATATAATTCTGAGTGAAAAATATTATTCTTTCCCACGTTACAACATTTCAATGAAAACAGTTTTGTTTCTTGTACCTTTCGTGTATAGTGAGTTTCTCCCTTGTTAGGCCGAAAATTTTAAAGAATCGTTGAACATCGTTTCTACCATCGATCATCACTTTTTACACGTTTCATCCAAAAACGCACAGTTCATCACACCTAAAGATCTCGGATGCTTAACACGGAAGCTTCCAAATGTTTTCAGAGACCTTTGCCACATGCACTGTGTTCAGTTTGACTAAAAAGTTAATACTAAAGTCTTTAGTTTTGGCTTGATTGGTCGTCACGCAATTTCTCCATTTTTTTACGGTTTTTAGATGTGAATTCTTTCCACGTTTTTGGTGATAAACGGGGATATTCTCACACCGAAATTTATTGCAGGAGGATGATTTGGCGTTTAAACGCTTACAAAAATTAAAAACAAGAAATTTGTGTGTTGCACAACTTGATCATCGATCGAAGCCAAATCTCATCAACGATTTGATAAATTAAAATAAAACGACATTTTCCATTGACGTCCGTTCATGGAACTAAGAGCTGGTGCCAATTACAAGAATAATTTCGTTGTTTGTATAAAAAAGGATAAGTTTTTTTAAGACAAATATCACAACGTAGGTAATTTCATGCACGATTTTTAAAAATTCGCGTCCTACCATCAAAAAATAGCCCAAAATGACTTGAGCACTGAAATTTGAGAATCCCACCATTAGAACTGGATTTGCAGCAGCCAGATCCATTTAAATCAATTTTTCTGAAAAATATCTAATTTCAACTTATCCCCTTTTTCGCAGAAACCGCGTAATTTATATTTGCTTGTCAAATTATTTAAAATGCAAAACTTCATCTTCTAACAGACTCTCTATCCAATTAATAAGGTAATTAATTCAAAAATTCTTGGATGATACCGAAGAATTTTGTACAAATTGTGCTGCTGCATGCTTTGATCTTGTCAACAATGCTGAGGAAATTCCAGTTTTTACACAAAACAAGCCGTCAGTCGTAAACCTGTTAATACTTTCAACAAACAAAGTCTTTACGATGCAAAGCTATTTATTTCATGTTCCACTTCACTACTTTTTCCGTATTTTTTATTTATTGTGCAAAACTTAGGAAAATTTTGTCATTTTATAATAAATACTTTTCTCATGGATGTTCTTGCAAAAGTTAGTCTACATTGTAGTCAAATTGTCCAAAATGTTAAAAAAAAACAGATTCTGGTCTAATTATGAGTTAGATGACCCAAATTTAATTTATGATATTGCTTACCATAGAAATGCAACATTAAGAAGTAATTGATATATGTCAACGCTTCTTCCTTTTGAACAATAATTGAACAATAATTGAAGGGGTCAGAAGCAAATGTGACAAAAAAAAGAAATAAGAAGGTATTTGCGCACTAAAAACTATGAATTTAATAATAACTTTTTTAATCAGGTTTTTAGACCGGGTTCCATTTTTGTCAAAATAAAAGTATAATAAATCCATGATTTTAGAAAAACATAAGAGCATATCTGACTGAAATTTGGATAATATATTTTTTGCTTGTATCTCTAAAGATGCCTATTAATATATACATTTGACAAAAAAACAACTCCACGTCGAAAAATGACTAAAAATAAACGATTATTGTTAAAAAATATGGTTTTCTTTGAAGACGTTTCCAGCTTCCCGCACACTTCCAAACTGCGTCAGTTGACGAAAATTCTGTCGTACTTTCACTCGAAACATTCTTTGCACACTTTACAGACTTCCAAATTCAGGAATCTAAATTCTTGGACAATCTCAGAACAGAGTGAAATCAAAACAAAAAGTTCTTGCTAAAGCTGATAATTACTTCTGGAAATCTATCATTCACTAGTTATCACAAAATAAGGAAGTGTGTCAAGTTCCGTTGAAATAAATCGAATATTCTTCGTGTTGCATTTTATATAATAAGCAGTACATTTTACAGATCGACCAATTTATTAAAATTATAATTGCGTTGTGTTTCAAAGTTTTAACAAGGATTTGTGAGTCGTACAACTGGGACTTGGTCAAATTTACTGTTGTTCCGACTCCGAAAAGAAAAGTTTACCGCTGGTATATTAAAAGTGACGGGTACAACCCAATAAAATGCAAAGTTTAGTAAAAAAATGCGCGGAATATATCCCATCAAGTCTGAGCATAAAATTGGCGGATGCGCTGTGATAATTCCTTCAATAATTTGCCGCTTCCTGTCCCCAATTAATTAGGATTTTAAATTTTGTTTCGGTAAAGTTTTGAGCATGGTCGACGGAATAGCGGCGCAAGTTGCCAGAAATCGGTAATTGATGGCGATAAAAACCGTTAACGATTCCAAAGTTGCGGAATGAAATGTAAAACTGCGAGACTGTGACGGTTGGGTTCGATAACGCATTCTTAGCAGAAGTTGCAACTTGTTCAAACGTCGGTGATTATTTTCTCAAAACAGCAAAAGCTAAAAGGACATCAAAGGCATCCGCATCTCCACTTCCTTGTTTCCTTTGGAGGAAGCCTGGTTTTCACAATCCACCTCCGGCGAATTAGTCATGTTAAATTAATGGAGCCTGTATCGTATTATTAGGATCAGTTCCAGGCATCAATATCGCTGACATACGTGTGCGGTTGTGATTTGAACGAGCAATAGTCGAATTCGCGTTTAATTAATTAAACTAGTTACTAATGCCCCCTTTTCATTATTTCCAGGACGACGAAAGAAGACGACCGTAATACGGTGAGTACGTCTGAAATCCTTGTTTTTCTGTTCGAATTAGAGGAAAACTGAAGACCCCGTCCGGAATATTAATTCACGTTTCCAGGAGAAGTTTGGAATTGTGGACAGGAAAATTCGCCTCTTATGACTAAATCTGACCGGAGTTTCTATTCGCTCGTCTAATTTACAACTTCTGAACCGGTTACTTCAGTGAATGCTGCAAACTCTCTTGGTTGCTCTCTTATTAACTCCTCGGACGCTTTTATTGCGGTTTGGATCGACTATCGATTTTGAATTTTTATCTCATTTCGGTTTAAACTGCTTCTCTTCGTGTCCCGAATGACAATGTGAGGCACGCAACCACCTTTTATTAAATTTCGTTGCTTTCCTATCGCTTATGGTTAGATGTTGTTTAACAGGAAATTAAAGGGATGAATAAAACATCTTAGATGCGCCAGCATCCCGGCGAGGAGCCGCAACAAAGCGGCTTTTCTCTAATCATTTTATTTGGGGGGGTGAAAATCGAATATTGACTTTCACTCAGGGTCCATTCTGGTTAATGCAATTCGAGAAATTATTCACAGATTCGCGGGAGCTTTTCCTAGAAATGTAGACATCATCGGTTTATCTTAAGGCTCGTCCTCAGTGGTAACTACCTGTTCTAATTTTTGTTTTAATTTTTCTCTACGTCCAACTATTTTTACTAGACGTCAGCAGCAATCTGCAATAGCGGTGGATGAGGGATTCTCGAAATGTAAATACACAACGGTCGGTCATAAATACTGCCTCTCAATTTGGAAGAAAACCAAGACCAAAATGGAATTGTTAGTGTCGGCCTTCCGGATTCTGCAAGATGAGCTTTTTGCGGGCTTGTTCTAATGAATTTCCGCAAATTCGTTTTATTGAAAAAAAAATACTTTAAAAAACTGTTGTATGCAATCAAATCCTGCTGTCATATACAAAAATTCGCCTCATCGCTGTTAAAAAACACATGAGTATACTGCTTTGCTGGATTAGTTGGAGATATCAAATATTCGACTTAAAAAAATTTGAGTGTAATTGTATTTACAATTTTTTATTACATTTAAATTACATTATATAGGGGCTTTCACAACTCGCGCCGCACCGAAAAAAGTCGTCAAAAAATAGAAGAAAAGTATATGCTACTGTTTACATAACAGAGTTACAAGACTTTTAATTCTACCAATCCCAGAAGGGCATCTCGAGGTCTAATGTTATTTCTACCAAATAAAGCAAGTTACTAGGTTTCAAAAAAAAAATACCATCAGCTACAAAAAATATTTGGTTTACCGTAATTTTGACAATACTAGATTTAACTTTTCAGTGTCAACAATTTTAGGCTAAATAATCAGTGGCTGAATAGATGATTGTAGAGACCCCTTCATGATTTTAGCCAAATCAATAAAGGTTTTGTCTTTTTTATATGAATTTAATTTGACACTTGACATCATTCAAAAACCCCAGTCGCACACATATTTTAAAGAGGTTTTTTTTATGAAATCCTAGTAACGTAAAATTAAGGCAAACATACTTTGAAGGTGTAGATCTCTAATTAGTTAATTTTAAGTTATCTTTTCTCGAATATCTTTGAAGCTAGATTTTTTTTCTTCAAAATTACACATTCGAATGCGATCTCGTATTTCCTTATTTTCTCTCGGGCGCGAGTTTTAAAATATCCTGTATTTAATTTTTATACAAATTTTAATCAATTGTACCGGGACATTTTTTAACTCTCAACATACCTATTCCCTATGTTCAATTTAAAAAAGCACAGGTCAATCTATTGTAAAATTTTTGACATGGTATTATTGCAATGTTTTTTTCTGCTTTTTTTTATTTGAATTATAAATTGTTTTAATTTATTGTATCACAATAATAATACAAACTCCACAATTTATTTTATTGTCAGGTAAGGTTTTAGGCAATTTGCTAAAGTTATATAAATCTACGACATGCAACGGAAAGAACCATTATTTTGCAAATATCGGGCATTTTGCATATTTCTTTAATGCAGTTTAAAAGTTATGATTTTTCCAACAAACCCATGTAAGTAGCCATTTTTCTAAAAGAGTTGTGATATTTCCGTAACCAAAACAAATAAGTAAACATTACTAAAATCAAAAGTGAAGCAAAGAATGTAACGGCGTCAAAAAATAGTCTAAATAAAATAGGTTGAAGGCTACTTCCGGGATAATCGGAAGTGTCATTTTGATCAATACATGTATTTGAGAAAGAAAGATCGCGCGGAACAATGACCGTGTGGCAAATTTGAAATTTCTATTTTTTTTAGAATCCGAGAAATTTCTAATGGACCTATTAAAAAATTAAATAAGAAACATCAAAAGAGTTTCGGTTGAGAACGGCAAATTCGACTCCAGCTCGCAGACGAAGTATTCATGATTCCAATAAACTTTTTCCCCAAAAATAAATATTTTATTGCTTGTAATTATGCTAGTGGTAAGAATACACTTTGAAAGACAGCCAGTGAAGGACAGCACATTTCAGAAGTTGAATTTATTGAAAATTTGCCCGCCGCAATTACGCGTTTGCTATTCGATCAATTTAGACCGGGTTTTTTTTAATCGACGTGTAATGATTAAATAACAAATTTTTGATATCTGTTTTCAAACGGTAGATATTACATTTTGTTTGTTCTTTATAAAACACTAACTTTTCTATCAGTGTTTTTATGACTTTAGAGACAAAAATTTAGAAAAATAAAAGAGTCATATTGTAGAGAATTGAATATACTTTCAGGTGGTATAAATTTGATTTCAGTAGATACGTGGAGTTCTCGCTTCGGAGCTTAATATTAGAAACTCCATAAGAGCTTTGGCTAAGGACGACTCTTAAAAAACCTCAAGCCCACCCGATTTCAAACGAAAACTATTGCACTTTTGAACTCGTAAACAAATTAAAATTATTTGAAGTGTTTTATGCATTATTAATTATTAATTTTGTACAAAATGCGGTTTCATTGTGTAAAGTCGATGATTTGTAATCAACATTGTTTAGTAAATTATTTTTAACGTAATTATTCAATGCGCGGAAAAGATATTTTATATTGTTATTCATAGGATTTTCCCTAATTAATTACAATTTCATATAATCAAGTAATTTAATACTCCGAAGTTAAAAATGATTTAATTTATACTGCGTTCAGATTGTGATGTTTTAAAATTGTCTCTGCGCGATTCTCGCTTCCTGAATCGACTCCGAGAAAGTTATTAATACAAAATTAGAAGCAAATCCAATTTAAAACGACTTGTGACCCAAATTTTGCCGAACCGGCATTAAAGAAAAACGCACATAGCATTAAACATGCTACGTAAATATTTTGTTAATTAAAATTGAAGCTAACCACTCGAGTTAATATCGCCACTGCACTACGGCAGTCTAAACGTAAATTACACCTCATTACGCATCTCCCGTTTGTCCCCCCGAAATAATTGCTTTTCTTCCTCGCTAAATCGATCAACATATTATACAAATAGAATGCATCAGATGGGATTATAAGAACGCTGGGAACAAACGCGACCTATTCAGACGATGAAAAGCAACAGTTAGTTGTTAGAATGTGAAAGTTGAGAGACGCGCGCCGGAAGCGCCGCACGAAAAGCACCGACGCGCACATTCTAATTACCTTGCCGCACAGTCAACAATACAAATACACGTTCTCCTTGTAAACGAGCTTATTCACTAATTTTCTGTGCGCATGTTACAGGTATATTGATTCTGCGCCGTTTTACAGATAAATTCGCGGATCTCACGCACTCCCGGCGGTCTCTCTTCTCCCAGATGGAGGGGACCAGACGAGCAACGTCCCATTGCTTGTCAGACCAAAACATAACGATTCTATTCGTGACAATAAAATCGACGCGGCGCGTCTTTGAAAAAGCTCCAGAACTAGATTAAATCGGACTGCACATGAAAGCGTAGGGGGCTTTTGTGAAAATGCAGTCATTAATTTATATCACACTCAGCCTACGGATGAGGAATGACACATTTTCTTTATACACGCGATTTTCCTCGGAATAATACACAGCAGATAGTGAGATTTTAAATTTGAATGCGGAAACGTCGGGACTATACTTTATATTCATTTTTAACATTATTCCGACAGTAAGTTGCAGTTTTAATATGATAACGTACAATGTGCAGAATTAATCGGCGTAATTTGTAATTCAAATGAGTTCTTATGCCTTAGCGATTTTGGAACGCAATAAATTGAATTGCAAAAATATTTATCGGTACAAGTCTAAATATCCCACTTGATATTATATTTTGAGATTTAAATATTTTGTTCAGATACGCTTGTCTTGCACTGGACTAAAAATAAAATAAACGCTATAAGAAGTAACGCGTTGTAAAGTTTAGTGCATTGACCGAAATGGTGGATGCGCCGGGATATTTTCTCTCATGTTCTAATTTTCTAACGATTATGTGTATATTTTTAGCTAATTTTGTCCAGTTTTAATATTAGCCATTAAATAGTACGACACACGTCCATTTCAACGATTTAAATTCGAATCTGGCATTTAATTAAATTTTCCGTTTTTAGTGTAATAAGTTAAAATTGGAAATTCATATTTTTTCCTAAAAACATAGCCAACATATAATAATTTGTTCAATTATTAAATTCTAAATTTAGCTAATAAATGATGTGTTCAATTATTAAATTTCATTGCGTTTCGAAGCAAATTGTGAAATTCGCTGTTGTTCTTGATAATTTATTTTTTGGGAAAGCTTAGTAAAAAATACTTACTCTTGTTCATGATGTAATTTAATGCCGAGATTATGGGTAAATTATTGTGTTTAAATAAAGCTATAATTGCAAAAGCGGTTTTAATGAAATCCTATGAATTCATTTTGAAGCGGAAATATTACAAATTTGTCATATTTAATTTACATATTTTGGAATCCATCATGTCGGAGAATTCTATAAATTTTAATAAAAATGAAGAATTGGATGAGACGTATAACATCACTTTGTAAAAGAAAATACAATAATATTAAAAACGGGTAAAAAAATAATTCTTACAAAGAACTGATAGTCAAAATGAGAAACATTATGTGATAAATGTTGAAGTATCTATTTGTGGATTTTACTACTTTGGTCTTGATTCTGATTTATTTAGTTATTTTTCATAGTCTGCACTACTTCTTTAATTTTTTTAGTGAGACTTTTTATTTCGACTGTTCGTAACTGCTTATTATTTTAATTAATTCTCACAATCCTTAAGAAGTTATTAGAATATTTTATTATGTTGCTGTACAATAAAAGAATTACAGTCGAATTTTAGTTTTTTATATAAACAGGTCTAAGTAACATTTGCCGTAGATATCGGATTTCAAAACAGTTTTCTTTTGATTGAAGCTACATTTTATATCTATCAGAAAGTGTAGTAATTAATAGAACTTATACGGCGTTAAAGGGAATGTGGTAAAATGTTGAAATCTGATATGTCACAATAATTCCAACACGTGCCTCATCATTTAGAGATCTACAAGCCCGTTGTCTTCCTCGTCGGCTCCGGAACAGATGTTTTCAGATTAAATCTTTTTATCTTAGGGGCTTCGTAACTTTGTGAAAAAAAAATTAAGTATAAAAAAGTATAGATCCTATGACAGAAAATGTTTGTCCTCGACATAACTACGAGTACAGTATTTTTCGTGTTAGAAATTTTCTGAAATAACTATTATGTTAACTATGTATATGTTACTAAAGTAATTACCAAAGTTACTAATTGCTGATAGCTAATTGGGTGACACAAATGTGACATTTGGTAAAAATTCCGTTCACGGAATTAAAAAACCTGAGGAGAAATCACTTTCAACATTTATTATAGTCAATAAAAATATTTCTCGTTAATATGCCTTTATTTCAATTAATATTTAATCTGTTGCCATTCGAATAAGTTGAATTGCCTATGTAATAAAATATTGTGGGGACAGCTCTGAACAATTAACGAGATTGATTAAAGTTAAGAAAAAGTTAGAAATTAAATTTTGCTTATGGCATAGATTTTTCGTAGCTTTGTCAAAATCTTAATGTTTCTTAAAGTGATCTTTATCGTAGTTGGTTTAAAATTAAACGGTCTATAACCGTATATTCAGTAAAATGCAACATTGCTGTCCAGTCAATTGTGAATTGAACCAGATATTGATTCAAGGATTTCCTAACCTTATTAATCGTCAATGATGTACTTTGAACTCTTCATATTTCCCAATTGCAATTTTTATGATGGTTAGGAGAAAATCTTTCTATTTCTGGACATGTACTGCTCGTTAGTTACAGAAGATAACGACTTTTAAGAAAATGTCAAAATTGTCATGTTACACATTTTGATTAAATATAACCTTTTGTTAGTAGAAGTCCGAAGATGCATTTTCATATCACAATATTTTTACAAGTTCATCTTACATTTTACACATCACACTTGATTTAAATTGTTTCCTGAATAAGTTGTACTGATTACATGCACGTTCTCGTAGATATTAAATATATTAAATGGAGGTTCAGATTTTACTCCCACATTTATAATACGCCAAAACTTGCTTCAGTTGTCCCACAGTTTAACAATACATTTTTTATTGTGTAATTTTTAATTGAATAATAAGTAGAGCATTAGTTTTAATGTTTATTTGCAAATCGTTTGATTTGTGTTCAAATTTTATTTCCGTAAAAAATTATTTGCTATGCATGTTCCGATTTCATATGAATTTAGAGCAAATATTGGACTTCATTGTTTAAAATTAACGAAGCCCCATTAAATGTAGTTGCTAATGCTGAAATTTGCAAAAATAATTAAAATCCCTTTAAATTCTGTAATTTTTCGCAATTTAGTGCGCTAAAATTGGCAAATAATTTAGTTTGGAAACAATTTTTAATGCACCGAGTCAAATATATATTTTTCGATTGTCAACTTTGCCGAGGAAGCGAAACAACTAATTAGAGCGATCTGCATAATTCCACAGCGAAATTAATCGAATTGTGTTTGTGATCCCGTTTTAATTTAGTTGTCACTTGAAGCAATTACCTCCACATTATGTTGCACACAAATTTATTAGAGAGCCTTAAAATGGCGAAAACTCGCCCTCGGTTTTTAAAGATTTATACACCTCACGAGAACTGTCGGGACATTGTGTCAACCCTTGTCAATCACATACAGCGTTGAAAAAGAGCGTCCCTGCAGTTCCCGCGTCAAAATTTGCGCAATTAGTATCTGAGTAGCGCAAATTTTTTGTTTGTTTTTGCCACTCGGCTGCATATTTAAACGGAGCCCTATGTGTACCCTTTTAACTACTAATTTTCCCGGACAGAATCATTAAAGTTTGGGGCGCACAAAGCCGCCAACTTTTTCTTGTTCAGCAAGTTGTTGTGCGGTTCCATCAATCCGCTTTAACCGGAATTAATGCCGGAAAGTCCGCTTCTCCCCCGTGACCGACAATTATCAGTGACAAATCGCGAAGTACACCGAACGAACACTCATCTATCAACGTCCCGATTTGTCGGAACTATCAAACCGCAAAATGATGCATTGTTGCTCGTGCTAACTAACAGAAGACGCGCCTCCGGTTAATCGGGCCAAAAAATCAACTCCGCTACTCGCTTTGTAACTTCAAGCTCAAAAGACGTGAGTGTCGGAATCGCTGGCATTCCTCTCGTGGTGCCTCTTTGAAAGTATTCCGACCAGAAGTGAGAGGTTTACTTTTCTGCTTCACCTCCGAGTCATAAATTATTGCCACAATGAGCGCCGACGTTTGTGATATGTGGATTCTTGCACATGTACAAATATTTGGCCCGATTCACATTCGCAGCCGCTGTCAAATCATTTGTGTACATTGCCAAATCTACTTGCGGAAATGTGCTGCAGAGCGTCGGTTTCTTCAAAAAGCTCACTTGGGGAAAATCATGATTTTCACAACGTTGACAAATGCGCAAAACTAAATAAGTGACATCTGATATATGTATTCGAATCATGCAAAACCAATAACCAATATAATTTAATTACACACAATAATACGTTTGTTTTTTGTAATCTAATCAGAAACAAAAATCTCCATATACTATTTCTCAAACTTTGGTACATATTTTACCCCATATGTCTCTTAATATTTCATCAAAACTAATAATGGAGTCATCATTTTGAAGATTACCTTCACCGCTATCGGTGAAAAATAAACAAACAATTAAAAATGTTAATGTTATTTGGATAATTATTAAAAACCTTATTTTTGACATAGCGTCATCTATTGACGATCTGTTTAACTAACATCTCACACTCTCCACGCGAATTCCAAGCTTTAAAACAAGCATTATTGCAACGCAAATTACTTGACGACTATTTAAATGTTATATTACGACAAAAAAACAAAGTTCATTGAAAATTAAAAAAGGTTTTTTGTTGCTCCTGAAAAATTGGTACAAATTTCAGTTATTTGTTTTTGCGCATTCCTCGGCGATATATGAATGCTGCTTATGTTGTTTGTCCATTAACGTTTTACATGTAACAAGTAAACGACGGCAACACTTGACGAGTACTATTATGATTATGTAAAATAACAAGTACCTACCTATTTATTTTTGTTTAATATTATTTGCTGCGACTTTAACTTAAAAGCACTCAGTTGTATTACAATGTTATTTTTAAAGCAGTCAGGGTCTATTTGAAGAACTGTTGAAATTGTTCTATTTCGTTATTTCCGTATTTATTCCTAGTTGTTTGTCAAATGTTCGGATCGTCTCGTTATTTATTGCCCTTCAATTCCCAACGTTCTGCAAACGTCTTATACGTAGTTTAATTTTAAATAAACAGGCAGGATTCTTTGGAGACATTTGATGTTCTTATTATGGCGGCAACATTGTCGAGATTCGTTACAACCTTAAATTTTTAAATTGGCAACATTAAGCTTTACTTCTGCCGACTTCCAACGTCTTGTTTTGTAAATCTCGAAAAACTCCCGTGCCAAGAGCAGTCCTCGTTGAAAATACGCCAACTATGCTAATTAAACCCAGAAACTCCCTCGTTCCGAGCTTTCGATTTCAGAAGCAGTCGCAAAAACCGGCGCGACTCTTTGAAACGTGAGATCCATCAGATATTGATCTCTTCCGTTCCAGAAACAATGAAAATTCTGTCTCATTCATCACATACATTTCGTTCCAGTTTGTCCTTTATCAAGCAGTACAAAGCTCCGCAAACTCCTCCGGTCTTGTTGTTCATAAGTTCAGTTACACTTCAGAGCAAGAAGATTGAAAAAACGGCAGCTCGTCGTCGTCTCTTGGGTGCTTAGTGAATAATTGATGGATTGTTAATTGATAAATTATAGTGGCAAAGTGTCTCCTCCTCCTCCTCTTCTAATCTAATTGAACTATGGTATCAGTTAAGTGAAAGAGCAACTTTATACAAATCCAATTATTTAATGGCTTTGTTTAAGCCGTCACATGACCCAATTTACAAAATTGAGATAATTAGCGAAAAGGCCGCAAAAAGTTCACACAACGTCATTAACATAATTGGCGAGTAATACGTTCGTTTCCCTTGTTTTTGACTCTCTAATTGAAATAATCCGTCCGCCAATCATCGTTCCAGCAATACAAAGCAATGCTGTCGTATCTTCGAACAAAAACGAAAAAAATTAATAGAACTGTAAAAGTTAAGCAGAAAAAATGTCGACTTCTTGTACCTACTTAAAACAAGCTGATATATTGTAATTATTGTTAAATTCATACTGTTGCAGCTTCTGAAGATGGAACAACAAAATAACACCAAATATCGCATCGCTTTTTTCGGTCACCAAACAGAAAAATTTTACTAATTTGTATACAGATATATATTTTTTGATTCGTTGCACTGTTGTGTGTTTAGAATATTTGCAGCAATTTCACTGACCGAAACATTTCCTGGAACGCGTAATTATGTAAATAAATAAAGAGTACACAAGACTGCAAAATAATGTGTTATTTTTAAACCAGACGAAATAGACCCCGCATATAATTAATTAAATCCTAATGAAGCAGCAATTAATATTAATAAACGTCCACACAGATTATTAAACAACCATGCTGTATGCAATTAATTGATATTTGTTTGTTATTTTAACCTTATTACTATGTAAATTATAAAATGAAAGAAAACGTGAGCTGGGTTTTAGATAGCATTTTTAATTTTCGGAGGAAATTAGTTGCTTTCACTGCCCTTAAAAGTAAAGGAACAAATTTAAATTTAAAGAAACTTCATTTACATCTGGCGAGTTGTCAGCTCCGGATTGAAATCTTGTTAGTTTATTTTAACCGGAGCCGGTTGAATATTATAAATCCATATATTTGACGGTTTATTTAAATTTGAAGCCCCGCTGAAAATTGCGTTTGTCAAATAATCAGCAGCATGTTTTAGTCCGTTTGGCCGTAGTTTCGGAATGCAAAATTTTAATTCGTCACGCCTATGTCAAAACTGCCACAAATATAAAATAAACAAAGCTCAAACGCTTTGCAAGGATAGGTTATTGTTGAGCGTGATTGATTCAGTTGAAGCGATTTAAGATTTAAAAAGCGCACTGTTTGTCAAATCACTCAAACAAAGCTTGTAAAGTTTAGTTTGTAAAAACGACACGGGTTAAAGTGAGTTACGCGAGTTTGGGAATAAAAGGATGCGTTACGTTTCCGCTTTCAAACGCCACAAAATGTTTAATAAAGCAACTTTAGATGGAAGGGACTAAAAATGTCGCTTTAAAAGTTTAAGCCAATTTTACTTTTAATAGTGTTTGCGTTTAAATTTTGGCACGACAAGTTTGATAGACACTCTCGATTCATCAGCCCCGATTCGGAACAAATATTTTCCGAGCATCTGCAGCAACGGTCGATTATGTGTAAAATCATTTTAAAAGGCGAACTGAAGTTTTCCACTCTGCTTCGACTCACACGTCACGCCCAGCGCGGTTGCTTTGAATAATGCAGCGTAATATTTTCAAATTGTAATTAAATTTCGAGAATACAATGTGTGCTCGCTCACAACATGTGTAACCCAGTAATTTAGTAAATCACTCGTATTTGGAGAAAGCTTTAGCGAGACGACACCATCCAGCCGAGACGATGTCAACAATGTAATGCTTGGGAACGACAAAGACGGGCGGGATTTCAGCCCCCCTAATTGAGGAACCCCCATTTTGGGGCGAAAAGATCGCCCGATACATCGGCCACAAGTCAAAACGTTGAATTGTCAGAAACAGGCCTTCGCATGAAAATTCCGCCGAGATATTTCAGCATCAACCGATGTTTCAGACGTGCTTTCATACATCACCGACAAAAGCCGAAAGTTTATGATATAAAGTGCAGTTTCGTGTCCTGGGGCCAAACAATGCAGTGTAATATAATAATTGCGGACTCAATTCAAACGGCGCATAATTCGATAAGGAACATGACGTTTTTGTCGCTTCCAATTAGAGCTCTCCGGCAATTAAGTGTTCTTCTATCGATCATTAAGCTCTAATTGACCGAGTCCTTCAATTTGTAACCGATCCGTTTGTCCCAATTAAAACGGCCAAAAACCATTAATAGCCAATTAAATTAGTAAGAAATCGCTATTTACTTAAAGTTGTAAGCTAGTTAGGTGCAACAGCGGGCCGACTACAACGACCTCTTTAATTATTTATTTGCAAATAGTCCGCCTCGGCTTAATATCTGCATCTAGATTGCCTTAATTATGTTTGCCGACAAAGCCCTTATTTTCCACTCTTTGTCGAAATTCGAGGACGATATTATTGACGGGTAAAAGCGGCCAGTGAATTAAACAAGAAATTTCGGCAAAGGGCGTTCAAGGTGCGCACAAGTAACGGATAATGGGGCATTTGTTGCCGGGTAACTGCCACAACACCAGAAGATGAAATAAATAACTCGTCGCGCTTTGCATCCGCCTTTCCCGGCGAAAAATAATACATAATTAGTGCTCCTAATCCAATTGCGTTGATAAAAAACTTTTATTACACCGGCACTTGTGTTTGCCCGGCTCAAACAAACAATACTCATTTATTCAACGCCGAGTCGAGAGCCAACTTCAACAACATTCCCTACTTTTAAAGCAGTATGATAAATTTTAAGTGGTCAAATTTTTTAATAAATTATTTACATTAAGGTGTGTTTTCCTGTTCCTAATCAAATTCGCTCCCGAAAACAATTATTTGGTAAACAAGCTTTCATCACGGTGATGTAATTAAAGACGCCCCTTGAATGTAATTTGAGAAATTCTGGTAAGGTGAAACCGCTATTAGGTCAGGCCGTACCTGATCTATTCGGAAAATGACGACAGATAAAATTTATGCCCAGATTACAGACTGAGCTCCAATACATCTTTCATAGTTTTACGGAAATAAACAAAAATATACAAAAACCATGTTGGATTTAGTCGGCAAAGTCCCTAGACCAGCTTCCTCATTCTAGTTTCAATAATTATCCCAAATTTCTTGCAAATAAAACAATTGTATAAAAAAACTCGTTTTATAAGACATTTCTGATGATTTCTTATGGAACAACACCTTTAATATACTAAATATTAAGCAAAATCGGTCACTTGTGATATGATATCACAATTAGTTTAATTTATATATTATCAAAAATTATTCGTCGTGCAATCAATGTACATAATTTTTCAAATATTTTCCAGGATTCCATTTACCCTCAAAAGCTTGTTTGTCGTAAGCTTAGGAGCAGCAGTGGCAATATTTTCCTGTTGTTTCTGTTATTTGCTATTTGGTCACCGGTGGCAAGTTTCATTTTCACATTTCTTTTGACAAAACGTCAACGTTTCGAGTTGATTATAAACAACAAACTCGGTAACGTAATATTTTTTGAACGTGTTTCTGTCCACTGCAAAATCGCCTTTGTAAACTTTGATCACAGCTGAGCTTTGAATGTAGGTTTTGTTTTACCAGAACAATACACCAATCAAAAAACCCACGCAATGCACTAAATATACACATCATTTGTGAACGAAGCGAATTTCGCTATTGAAATTAATAATTTCCGCGTCAGCACCCCCGTTTTTTCATGTCTCGCGTCACACCTCCGATTGTCGAAAATATTTTATGAGCTTCGCTCCGTGGAGCACTCGTCGACTAATTGGGGGCGGAATACGAAACTTTCATCGACAAATAAATACCGGCGATTATTTAAAATACCACTCGACTGTTTCGAGAGCATAAATCCCAGGTTTAGAGTCCAGGATATTTTCAAATTGAAAATACATCTCGATAAGCATGTCGCCTGGCAACAGAACCTAGCCCTGAGGCTTGATTCGGCTCTAACAACGCAAAAATGAAATAAGAGCCCCCACGTTGTTCAACCAGCACAAAATGATAATGAAACGAGCTATTGTTTGAAGCGACTGCGTTATTAGAAACTTGGAAAGTCACGGAAAAACACAAAACTGATTAATATCAGAATGTCTTTAGTACGTTCACAGAGATAAACACACAGAGAACTTTATTGTGCTTTGTACCTCGTAACTGTTCTTCCTACACATGGATTCTACTAATGAATTAATTCGTACTCCACGTACACTTCTCGCAATAAAATAACAAAATTCATTCAATTAAAACGAGCAAAGCGCAATTTTTGCTTTATTTCGAGCGAGGCACATATTTTTAACGATTTCGGGACTTAATTAGAGTATTTTGGCGGATGCCGAGTAAATAAAATTCAGCAAAACAATTCTAACATTTTCAAGCCGCACCTATGATTCGTTCACAAATATTTCAGAACCACTATAACTGCTGAAAGTACTGATTTATAACTTTCGATGCTTCAGAAATTATGATTTTAAATTTGTTAAAAGTTGCACAAAGAGGATTATTATTGAAAAGTTTGGATTTACTAAGAAATATTTTTAAAACTAAATTTGTTATTCAAAATCGTCGTCTTTTTTTCGTTTGTATTAAAAAAGGGAATTAATTGAACAACAAAAATATGAATGGTCAACAAAATACAGCGTCAATTTAATTTACCTAGCAAATATTAAACAATTTTGTACATCAAATAAATCAACAGGCAAACAATGCCTGAAGAACAAAATAATAAATTGTGAAATGACAACTAAAGTGCACAACAAATAAAACGATGAATTGGGCGCAATATCTTCTCAAAGTTTATTACAAGTTTAAACAGTGCTGCATTTTATTTTAATGTTTCTTTATAAAAAAGCAAGACAATAAATTATTAAAGATGTTTGTTTTTACTATAGTTTATGCTGAGTTTCGATTGCTTCATTATAAGTTTCGATGTTCCAATCTTTTTAGATGCTTTATTAGTTAAATAGTTAGATGCTCAGTATGACACAAAATAGTTGACAATTTGTACTTTTTTGTTGCTACACGCGAATAATTTGATGACAAAAAATATATACAAAATTAACGCACAGGTTGCCTTTCTTTATTATTTTTTATCAAAAGTTATTAGATTGTGTACCGGTGGCGTTTTCTTAATGAAATCTGATACTTAATTGCATAAAAATCCAATAAAGGTGGCGGAATATAATTAGTATTTATTTAAAATATTTTACAAATAAAAAGTGTTATTTTACCTTTAGGTGACAAACATAATTACTTTTAGAAAAAACAGAGTTTATTAAAAATTTTAAATTTTTATGCACCACCTTAAACAAAAGAAATCACTTTTGTTGTATCAATTTTGGTGGATGCGCTGGGAATAGATATTTATGTAACATGCTAGTAAAGTAATACTTTATGCCCCGAACATCGGTTTGCGACAATGATGGGAGGGCAATAAAGAGTTTTACTTCCGCGTAACATACACAGTTTTATGCAAGATCTAATTTTCAATCAAAAATACACATCCACTCTAATAAAAATTAAAATACAATGCGAATACATTCAAAATGTATTCATTAACAAACTGTCCGATAGGAGGAATTAAAATATTAATTTTACAATTGGTACAATTATTAATATACATAATATATTAATTATAGGTAGATTTGAAAGATTAGTGTTAAAATTTTCTACATTACAAGTAAGTGCAAAAAATTAAAAAACCTAGATAACCAGAAACATTTAGTTTATTTCCCTTGGGAAATTCCCTGCTTTTAAGGATTCAACTAGCACATTATGTACCAATTTCGCATAAAAATAATTTAGTATTTTTTTATATTTGCTAACAATAAAAAATTATAAAAAAGCCTGTTTATTGATTTTCTGCTTTATTTTTGCATGTGCTACTGAAATATGATTTTAAAAATATATAAAAAAAGAGATAAAATCTCATATAAGCTTTCGTATGAACTCACTGGCTACTAACAATATTTAATTATTATTTATACAATTTTTGTTGTTTCAGTGAATTTGTAAATATGTTATGTACTATATACCATTATCACAAAATTCATTATTCATGTAATAAAATTCTATAATGACGTACTACTGTTTAACCAAAAGTTATTGTTAAAAAAAGTTCATGTCAAGCAACCTTAAACAATAAAATTGCTTGTGCATGTGTTTTTTTTTTGTGTTTCAATTTTGGTGGAGGCGCCGGGTTTCAGTTCGATCGAAGAGTTTATCGCAGCAAAAGTTTGGGTTCGAGAGGCGCTAAAGTTCGTTTACCGAAAAATAAGACGCCCCACTTGACTTGGAGAGTAGGATTAATTTAGTGTGTCCATTATTAGAAAAAATGGGGCATCTTAAAGGTACATTATGTGCTGATGGTGCGAGGACGTCCCAAATCGATATCTCTTGGGAAGTATTACATTAGACCGTAAACAGGTGGTTGCCTGTAGATCCAGGCCCAAGCTTTTACCTTGATTGAACCGTAGCAAAGCTCGCGTTTGCAAACTGTTGAAAATTATTAGCAAATATGTTGGGCATCTGTCGAGCTTCGGCTTACATCTTCAGCACCTGAGCTTCGAATCCCACAACAACGATTATTCATGCGGGGTTTTTTGTTTGCTAAATTAACATTTACATGAGCGTATATCGGCAAATCTCCGATTAAACGCTTTTTTAAACGAATGAGTGCATTTTTACGTGGGATTTGTATTTCGGGTTCATCTGACCAGAATTGTATTATGCTGCGGTTGTATCACTTGGAAATAGCATGTAAATTCGGTAGAATCGGCACAACAACACCGATCGGTAATCATTTTTGCCCCTTGCACTTGTGGAAATTTAATTAAGAGGTTTGGGCGCCGCTGATTAGTGTTTAAAGGAATCTCGTTAGTACCACAGTGCGTAAGCTTGCGACCCTGAATTATTGCTGAGCCCGAAATGAAAAGCTGGGAACGTTATTCATTGACGAGAGGTTTTTCAAACCCCAAGTGACTGAACCTTCTTCGGTTGCCTGTCGACATATCATGCCCGCTATTTCTTACTTTTCAACTTGTGTCAATAAAGTTAAGCTGTATTCAGTTTCAGGTGCCTACGGAGCCTCTAAATCCTTTCAAATTTGACGACAAATTCACAAAGTCGCACGAAATAGTTTGCATTGTGGCGACGGCCGCCATAAACCCGATTTACGAGATGGCCAATAAATAAAAACGCCCTAATACAATTTTCATGTACCGCTTTTGAGGGACCAGAAATCAGGTTGAAATAAGCGGAGCGCGGATAAATATGAACTTCTCACTCCCCGGCCTGTTAATTATGGATTTCCTAGTCTGATCGGGTTTAAGTTGGCATAGGTTCAATTAATGCTGCCGCTTCTAACCCTCGCGCAAACAAAAAGATTTGTCGGTAACCAATTACAGCCCGACCGGTCTATTTACTTTTTTCGGTTTGCTTTCTCAATTTCGACTTCGTGCCGTATCTGCCGCGACCGCACTCGCCATTAATTAAGCAAATGTCGCCGTAATTTATTTTTCCAAAACGGCTTACGATAAATCTAACCCGATTCCGGGTGCTGAAGGAATTTTTAATGCACCACGTAACGCGGAACTTCCTGTTTGCCTCCGACGTTTAATAAATAATAATGTAAGGAGTGCCGAGTGGCCGGAGGTAGTGTAATTGACGTCGTTTCCGTTTATCCTTTCAATTCATAAATTAATACAAATCGCCGTGGCCATTAAAATTTTTCCCCGGTTGCGTGATGGAAGCTTCTTGGATCGCGTGCCCGCCGTTTTTTCGCTCGTCCTTTTTCGAGGCCCACAATGGCCATAACGTGAAGTGACCATAAATAACGCCATTATTTTTAACGATAAAGAAAACGACGGCGTGGCTAAGCGAGAATTGAGTACTCAGGTGTTGGGCGATACTAATAAAACTCGGTTTTAAATTTAAAAGTTCAATTTTAGACGGCCGCCGTAATAATTCTAAACTCTTCCTCCCGATTGTCGAGCAACTCGATGCCGGAGCTTTTTCCAGACTCGCATTTCCCATTACCGCTGAAAACTGTTCATTACTTGCGCCAGCTGTTCGCGAAAAATTACTAGTCCGGATAGATTTTTTCGAGCATCGTTCGGGTTTTGTTGTGGTTGTTCCTCAGATTGGCGAACTTCCATTTCCATCCAATTCAAAATGAGTCACATTTCCCGCTACAAATCGAGTTCAGCTACTAAACTCCAAACAAGCATTTGAAATAATATAAAAGGAATTAAGGATTTGCAAAATATTCAAGTATATTAAAAATGTTTGTCAATTATTTCGTTTTTATTTTATATTGTAATATTTATCTTAGTACAAGCAATCAATTAAAAACCGAAAATAAAATTTCTATACTGACTGTATCTGGAATTCCGCTATATACTTGCGGAGCTTCAGAGTTGGTTAAATTAGAGAAAAATTGCTCCAGCTTTGTTATCCATACGAATTTTATTTTATTTCAATTAAATCGTAACATTTTCAATTGAAAACATGCTATGTAAGACAAGATACAGTTAAAAATTGTAGAAAAAACAACCTTTGAATCAAATATTCAATGTCCACCGTAATTTTGCAAACATAGACAGTGCTGGTCACGCTTATTTATGACAAAATTAATTTTATTTCCTGCCAATGCCGCAATTTCTTTTCAAATAAACTCTTCAATTTTTTCTACAGGGTCTGAAAGGTATGGAGTAATATACATATTTTTCAAAACTTTATGGGATTTTTTTCAATTTTTGAGACATTGACTTATATCTCAAAAATTGAAATGTATAAGTAAATTATGTTAGACTTAAAATTATTTAGATACATATTTTAAATAACAGGGAACTAAAATTCAATATTTTTAAGGAAAGCATTTTTTTCTGAATACGACGATGTAGCACACGCATATCTCATTTGTTATCAAACAAAAAATAATAATTCGGTATTGTGCCAAAATAAAAAATTTAGTTACTCTTTAAAATACTATCTTTAGTCTGTTGTTAGCTCTTTGTCATTTGCAAAATGTAAAATAACACTTTTAATAAAGAAATTAGCCCTTATATATTTTAATAATAACGAAAAATACTTTTTCTACTTTGCCTCTATAACAAAAATATTAAAGCACTCAATTGAGTGCGTTAATAACTTTTTGAGTTTCGTAGTAGAACTAGTGTAATTTAATTTTTCTAGGGTGACAACAAAGTAAACACCAAAACAAATCGTTAAAAAATTAATTTAAATTCGCTTCCCCCAATTATTATAAACATTAATTGTTACGTTGGATGTGTCTTGAGCACTTAAATTAATCCCAGGTAGCTTGCTTGCCACAATATTTTACTGAAATTAATTTTCACCGCAAACTGTTGTGCGGCTAATTGCATTCGAAAATCGAAATTTCAATTCATACAATACAATGCAAATAAATATAGGAATGTATAATATTACATCGCTAAATTTAGAAACATATGTTCTCTTCAAAAATATTAAATTTAATTCCCGAGCTATTAAAAAAAATAAATTTTGCCTTGTATCTCAAAAACAAATAAAGTGTAAAATTCAAAAAATTTTAGATAATAGAATTTAAGTACTCCTAAGCATGCACCAAATTTCAACGAGTTCTGATGAACCTTTTTCAAAATATACAGGCTGTTTTTTTTAAGGCGGCCATTAGAAACTTTTTAACTTCCTACAGTGCTATAAACTTGAAATTTGAAACACAGCCGAAATTGACCATTTCGAATCGAAGTAAATTATTTTCAATATGGCGGCACTTCCGCTTATACCGGAAGTGGACGCCATCTTTGTTATTTTAAATGGAACACCCTAGTTTGTATTTAATTTTCGAATGCCCCCTTTCATTTTGAGTATCCTACACCTATGTTGTATCTATCTATCTGTAAAAGTTTTGGAGATATGCCCACTTTTCTACTAAATCTATCTATTCTAAAATTTTTTTCACAGGAACCATTTTCAAAAGGTACAAACTGTTTTTTGCAGTCGATAACCGAAAGATTGGAGAATTGTCGGCTGGCCTGAACAATTACTATATCACATTCTAAGTACTTACAATGATTTAATAAAAACTCACAAAACAAAACGTCAATATTTCATTTTTTTTAAATGGCACCTACCAAATGTTATATCTCCAGTCGATATAAAATGAAATTTAAGGGGATATTGTATTAGCATGTCCTATACCTATCTCAATTACTTTAGGTGCCTGTTTATATTACTGTAAGCATTTATTTTAGCCACCCTGTATGGAGTCATGTACTCTGTTGTAAATTTTCTTCTTACAGAAAATCGAAAAATGTAAACTCAGAACTTGCTGGCCACAATATCTCTTCGGAAATTGTTGGTCTGGATAGTGTTTATTAGGTGTGTGACCAGAAGCGCCATCTTATTTAAACCACTACATCTTTTGTAATTGAAGTGTTAAAAATTACACAATGAGTAAATTGGAGCTCATCTAAACTTGATTTAAAAAGCATATTCAAAAGACATAAATAAAAACACCGAAAAATATCACTCTAGCTTTGAACACAATATTTTTATTAACTTTATTAAAAAAAATTCAATCCATTGTTTAATCCGACATTTTTATTAACTTTATTAAAAATCATTTCAATCCATTGTAGAATACGGAAAATTGAGCAAATTTTCTCTACTAACGAACTATAGCGTTTCGTCAAATAACGAAAATCAAAAAACTTGTCACGATTCCTGTCGCATAGTCTAAAAATTTGTGGTTTGAATTTAAATTTAAATATGGTTTGAAACTAATTCTGAAATTAATAAAAACTTGTAAGTTGACGGTTTATGATCTAGTGACGTAATTGTGACATCAATTCGTTGTGTCAATAATTTAGAACCATGAGAGAACAAAACATGTAATTTTTGTACTGTATTACAAATGGTAGTAAATTATTACCAAACCATAAAATGCAATTTATTTATGACAAGTTACAAGAGCTTTTGTTTTGCTCTTCCATTGTTTCCTTTCTTTTTGTTGTTGATGTTTAATTGACCTTTAACAGTTGTTCGTTTAATTTCAACACACGACAATAAAACACCAAACGAATTCGGAACCTATTTAGCTAATTTCGGTTTGGTGAATGCGGCGAGATAACACGGAATTTTTCCGGCGATACTTCAAACGATTCCATTGAATTTAATTAAAATTATCGTATTAAAGGTTAAATTAATGTTAATAATCCGATGCCACGCTCGGAAGTTCCGCAACCGCTGATTAAAAATACAAACATAATTTGCAGAGCGAAGGAGTCAAAAAGGTGGAACAGGTAACTGGAAGAGAATAACAACTATTATTAAACACGATTTGTTTGAGCCGTTTCAACGGCAACTAAGTGCCACTAATTGCGTTTTAATTGTTTATTAAATAGATGTTAATGGCATTGTCCCATTTCGTCGAACCGTAATAAGAATTCTTGAGCGCTGTACAACGAGTTTCCCATTAAAATTCATAAAGAATTCTCCAAGTTTCACGAACAAAAAAACGAAAATCACCACAGCTGCGCCAGTCCGCAAACTAGCGAGATACTCTTCCAATTTGTTACATTGTCAGTGTTAATTTTCCTCCGTTTTATTTGTCACAATAAAAATAACTAGATGGTAGATGACAGTTTGCGGCCGCATTTATCACCCCCTTCCTCGCACAACGGGTGATAGAGCTTTGTAGTTTTGACACGGGTTTGTCGTGGGGAAATGAAACAACTGAGGGATGTTGTTACACTTATGCGAGACGTTCATCATCGCCCCCCGACTTAACCAATCCGAAAAAGTCGCTTAACACTGATTCGTCAAGCGCAGACACTTATTAGAAAATTATAAAGACCAAATCCGCGCTACAAAATAAAAATCCACGAGCACGTGTAATCAATCAACGTCACCCAATTCCCATTCGAGGCCTCAGAGCACGGGGTGTGGAAACCCCCTTTCATTCTCCTCTCGTACCGGTAAGTAATTCATTGTGGCACTAATGATTTTTCTGCGATGCTTTGCATATTAATAGAAGTGTTGAGGACGCAAAAATAAGATTGATGTCGGAAGGCGCGCTTTCGATTCTTGCCAAATTGGAACCTTCCCCGGCAACCGAAAACAATTGGGGGATTTCGGTGTTTACTAGAACTCGCAGCCGAGAATTTTAATCTGCGCGATGTTGTAAGTGCTCACCTAATTATGGGATTAAGTTAATAGAATCGCAAAGCGTATTATTATTATTATTTTGAGAGGAAACGACGGGAGAGAAACCCGCGCTGGAAAACGAAAACTTACAAGAATCAACCGCTACAAGTCAAAAATTCTTTGACGGTTTATTAAAGTTCCGCAGAACAGCCGTCTAACAGCAGTCAACTGCATAACAACGAAATTTTTAATTAAACGTGATCTAAATTTGACGGTTTACCGGTTTAATTAAACGGCACTTACGTATAAGAAAATCACGTATTTGACCAGTGCAATGTTATGTGACGTAAATATTCCAAATCTTCAAATGAACACAACCGAAACTGGTTTAAAAAATTCACAAAACCACAGCGGTAAATTTACAAGTGCCTAGTGCGCAGAGTTTGTCTTTAATTAAAGAAATAAATTTATGAGCACATTTCCATATCTTTCACGTTAAGTTCATTTCTGAAGTTTCTCGCATAGATCAGAATAGTTTCAACTTATTCGAATGCGTTTCCTCGCATTTATTAAATTCGAATTTATCGATAGGGCACTGTTGCATAATTGATTTAGTCGCTGAGGAAAACTGGATCTCGTTACAGCGACCAGATTTGCATAACAACAATTTCAACTAAACTCTTCTAAACATGACAGTCCTTTTATGGCGGACCTAAACAATACGCGCAATTAAAAGCTTTGAAAGCGGGTCTTTGATATGAAAATAAATTAAGCTCCTGTATTAAGATTAAATCTAGTTTTTGTTTGGGCGATTGGTTTCCTAAGAAAAAATTTTAATTGATGGTAATCACGAAGAAACTCCATCGCCGGTAGGTAAAAGGTGTTTTCGCTTAATTCTACGCTTTCCCCAAACCTCGACGACATTTCCCATTCCCCGCGGTTCCAAATTGCATTCATCCGAGCCGCGATCTAGTTAATATCAAGAACTACCCCCAGGTCCTGGAAATGGAATCCGGCAAGATTTGCAACGTGGATTTTAATTGCGCCGAAGAAATCGCAAAGACAGTGTGCTTAAGTGAGCACTTGCAGCTAAACAAATACAATTAGAGGTCGCTAACAGACGAACTGAAAACGCCCCCGGGAGCAAACTGTTTATCAGGGCTAGGCAGTTTCCATTTAGCACATCATTATTCCTTCCTTTATTACCCACGTGTGAGACGCACCTGTTACTCGTCCTCGTTTACACAGCTAATTGATCATACCGACATCGATCCCGCATCGACACCGCTGGAATATACAAAAGCTCATCTCCAGCCCAACATTACCTTAAAAGCTCGCGCCACTTGCCTTGATTGCCGCCAGTATTTCACTGCATTCTTGTTATTACCTCTGGCATTTAAATTTCTCGTTTTTGCTGTTATTTATGGCACGCATTAGCCGCTTCCAGCAAATCGTCACTTAACGCCCCAGAATTAAATTAAAACAAGTCGCGGTCGAGGCAGATGATCCAGAACCCGAGCACTTTTTCGGTTTTCAGTCTTATTAAAAACTCCGACAACTTTCTTTCAAAACAATTGCGATAAAAGTTCGGAGAAGCCAGCAGCAAATAATTCCCAGTAGATTGAGAAAACATTAAGTTGATTTATGAGCGTCGCCGAACTAACGAAAACAATGTCGTAAATTAAAGAATTTGCTAAGAGAGTAAACGTCAAGTGCTGCTTGTCTACACATAAGTCGGAAGATTGTGTTAAATTGGTGTTTGAGCAAGAAACGCGGCATAACGGATTTCGTTATTTCGGTAGGGGAGCGACTAATGACGTCAGTAGGTTCTCTGGAGGATGTGTGAACTGAGGACACTTAAATAAGGAACGTCAACGTTTCTAACCAAATGCTCCACAAAGCACGTTGCTACAGAAATTAATCATTCCACTGGATTAAGTCACATTAAACATATGTAAAGAAAATATATTTTCTTTATTTAAATGTTACCGCGAAAACTCGGCGTCGGTAAAGTGGAGACCGTCTTAAATGAGAAGAAATTTTGGTTCAAGCACAGGTTAAGTTTGTTTAATGAAATTGTGTAAAAAGCTATTCAAAGAATAAACTCTAAATGTCGTTTCTATCTTTACAGAGAGAAACTCAATTGTGCTTATTATTACCACAGATTACTCCAGATGACTGACTCAATGCAAATATTTTGGCGGAATGACCTTTAACGACCATCAAATTATGTAACAGTTTTCAGATGGCGCATCAATCAAATTATGCGGCAAATTTAAATAGTCTCTCCTCTATCTATAGGCAGTAAAAATGCTATTATAATTTGAATATTTTATGATTTATTCTACCAATTTATTCTAATGTAAAAAATTGTTTTATAGAATAAATCATAAAATATTACTTTATTATTTATACGTCATACAAACAAACAATTTTATAAAAATCAATTTATTATATTACATAATTTAAATTAAACAAAAATATACCCAAAATGTTAACAATGACATTTTTAAGATAGGTATAACTTACACATATGATAATTACTTGGGGTTATTATATGTATAATAATGGAAATTTTGGAAGGCTTGCCGGACAACCAATAGAGCAACCTGGCTTAGTTCTTCAAATTCATACACAAAAATAAGAAATAATGAAGTCTAATATCTAACGATGCCGAAAAGTGTTTTTTGCAAACCCTCCACCTTTGCTTTAGATTGCAATTTTGGACATTTAGAGCTTCTTGCCACAGTTTCGCTCTAGAATTATGTAATTAGATTTCCTGAATTTGTTGCATTAATAAAACATCCTTACCTTTCTTCACTTTTCGGAAAACAATGCAGTTTCTCCGCTTTGTTTTCATCAACACCACAAATAATGTAAAAAAGACCCATCTTTTTTCTTTTATTTGTTATTTTTATTTTAATTTTAAATCTGGGCCAAAAGTAATGAAACATTGTAAAATAGTACTGAAAATGAAATATTTGTACAAATGTTTTCTGTGAGTTTATAATCTGCCAAAATGCCTAAAGGCAAAAGATTATGAGAAGATATTTGTAAACTCATAATTAATAAATTCAGTACTCCAGAAAAACCAATTCAAATAGATCGACAAATGTATTAAAATTGAAGACAAACACGAGTAAACTTTATCATTTCTGGTTTATAATATACGAGGTGCCCCAAAAATTGCGGACTAACTGTGCAATAGTCATTAGAAAGTGACGGTAAAATAGTATTCATTTCATTCATTCACTTCAAGGACAATCTGAAGGGAAATAAACGGTTGACACGACATTTGTATCTTATATATTATGCAGTTATAAATGTACTACAAATAATTGGGTGCCTTTCTTCTCTCAAATAATAACAAAAGAATATTGCCAACGTTTCAATTATTTGCTACACAATGCCATTAAAATAAATCTTGCATCGCTGGGGCAAACAATAACAATTACCCAAGATTAACATTTTATCACTAAAACGAAACCTGTAGTAAAGTGTTGGGTTACTGCTTACTTCTTACTACTTTCCAGTTACACTCACATACTTTTTGCCGTATTCGCTATTAGATATAAAATAGTTATTTAATAAACAAGTAGTATAATATCTTAATGAAGGCGATTAATAATTGAGACTGTTTAATGCATGAACGAGGGGAAGCGAATGAGTGCCTTTAATTGTCGAGATTATTAATCGCCCATTAACACACGAGTTGATTACAATATTTTTTCGTTGACCGTAAACTCTTTTCATCTTTTTTAAGAGACAAACATTTACTCATAAAATGTCAATTCCTAAAATAATAGTGCCATCTGTGCTAGTAACCAATTTACCACTGAAAAAATCATGCATTAACGACCTACATTGATGAATGACTTATTAGACGAAATCATGCATTAATAGAAAGGGTCGACGAAAAATTAAATTAAGTAATACTAAATTTATTTACGAGCTAACATTAGAAATGTATAATAATCCTCGAATTACTTGCAGCGAACTTTGTTCATTTGAAACTTGGTTCAACACGCTTGCATTATACGCCTAATTTTGCCATCATTTCCAATTAAATAATTTCAAGGTATTATTACTCAATGTAGGCGTTAAAGTAATAATGTTCAAAGATCTGACAAAAAAAGATCTGACAATTCAAGCAAAATAAAATTAATGAATTTTTTAATATGTATTATTTTAGTACTTCGCAGTTCTCTTTACATAAACAAGAAATAGTAATTGTCGTAAGACTGAACCCATGGTACATACCACCATTTTTTACGAATTGACATTTGGTATAAGTGTTCTTTTGCGTAAAATATTGTCAACGTTTTAGGTGCAGTGTTATTAACAATAAACTTATTTCACTAAACCCGTTTTTTCCCAACAATATCAAAAGCTTTCGTCGCATCCAGACCCGCGAGATAAGCAAGTTTTTTCAGCAAAAGCACTTAAAACAATTACAGGTGCTCGTACTTTATTCAGACCTGATTGTTGACACATGGTTTCAAATTGTCTTTTGTTCAAAAAGTCATTACTTTGTACTTTTGTATGAGTTGAAAAAACTTTAGACTTTCAAAGTGTCAGAGTATGTATTACAGGTGAAACAGATATTTTATTAGCTTGGTTAAAAAAATCAGAATGAAACTCTCGAATGCTTTGATGACGACCACATACGTATTCATTAACTATAGCGATTTAATAAGCTGTCGATTGCAGCTCTTTCTTTCTTTCTTAAATCTAAAGGTATCCAAAATATTTTATATAGTTGTAACGCAACTCACAGAATCCACGTATGTTTCAGGTTATCAGATAAGGTTCAGGTATTAGATCTCGAGCAATATTTACAAAGTATAAATTAAACACTCTAGCATTCAATTCAGTAGCTGGACTTTCACATGTAGTTTTTGACTTTATAATATTTCTCATACTCGTAACTTTCTGTTGATATATGTATCTTATACGCTTATCATTAGCTCTCGTTAAACCTCATGAAATACCAAAGGACGCAAGGATTTAAAATTTAACTGATTTATATCTATGAAAAGCTTAAATAGTGTGATTAAATCATCCGGGTCCGTGAAAACCTCTTCCAGTAATGTATAATCCCGGCTTTGCCCCGTAACAATTTTCTAATTGCGGCAAATTGAAATAAAGGAAGCTCGGAATTTCCGTAACGATGAGCTCATGAACTAATTGCGTTTTTATTGGAATGCAGTGCTTACCCAATTTCAGAGTAAATCCCTTGAAAAAAAGCCAATTTCAAAAGCTTAACCCGACACTGATTGATCGCTTTGCATATTTTATCTGTTTATCATGGATGTAATTGATTATTAGTCCAAGGCGATTTTCATCATTTTTTCATTAATAAACCAGAACCCCCATTTTATTGTAAAAATCGAATCGAGCTTGCATCATTAAATTCCGCTTTGGACTAAATGAATATAAATGCAAATAGTGCGCTCTTCTTAAACGAACCCCGTCACTCATTATTATTTGCCGATTTGGAGGATATTGCGCAAAATAACCTGCGGACAATTGAGTCAAACGTGTTTGTATGCAAACAGCAAAAACAACAAAATCCGGCATTAAAATGATTCCTATGGCAATAAAATCATAAAGTAATCTCTGACATACAGCGTTTAATAACTTTTTCAATTTCCCTAGGCTTTTCCGGGGGAAATGTACGGCTTTGCGGGCAAACCGGAAAATATGAGCCCTTTACGTGAACATGATCTTTGATCAATTGCACAGGCCACCCGACACCAAATAAACGAACAAAAACTTACAATGACGTGTTTTAAAGCCGCTTCGTTCTATCGTTGCAGAATAATCTCACTCATATTTATTAGGTATATTATTATTTATTTATATTCAAACTGTGAATTGACAAGTAACTATTTAGTCATTATAAAAAATTATTAAAGTTGCGCCTAAGCTAATTTTAAAATAAATAAGTAATTTATATTTCAGATTGGAATAACGGATGTTTACTCTAAAGACACATTAACAAATGTGTACGAAAAGTTTTCCATTTGTACAATTGACGGTAAAACCGCTGAAACGAAAATCTCGTATCAGCAATCTTCTTAAACTACTTTGTCACTTTGTTCCACGATGTCCATTGCATATTGTCGGACATTGTTGCAAGTCTTGCAAGTTATTACAAATAAAACCGGCGGTAAACCCATGAAATTTCATAAACATGTCCTTTATATCCGCTTTACAGTTTTACACGTTTTAAAAAAGCGATTTTTACGATACGTCCTTGCATTTATCTTCTCGAACCTATTTGAGCGGCTTTAAAAAGGGTACCGAGGGGCGTCTGCATGGTCGCCAGCTTTGAATCCAGGAGGTTCCGAATCAATACACCTGAAAGCCGGAGTCCTGCATGGCCTAATAAGGGCTCTTTGAGTGTTTCAGCTTAATTACCCCGTGCAACTATAATTACTTTCCCGGCAAAATTTTTTCGCCGCCCGGGAATTTAATAGTCGGGAGGAAAAAAACCGAACCGGGAATTAAACTCTATGGGCAAACTGTTGCTCTCAGGTGTTCGATATGTTCGCTTCAGGCGTTCTCGTATTACACTTTAACACTAAATTATGACGAACGTCGTAGAATGTCACGAAAGGGATGGGTTAAATCTCGCAAGTGTTCGAATTTGGGCAATAATCGCCGCTGGTGACTGATTTATTACTTCATTTGTGTAAATCGCTGCTGATGATTTAAACTAACACACACAATTTACATTACTCGTTCGAAACATTGTTGCATGGTTTCTGGGAAAATTGGGATGTTTGAAATTCAATTTTTCAGAAAAATTGATTTAAATCTGGTATAAGTCCAGTTCTGGAGATGTGGTTCACAAGCTTCCAATATTATAAGTATTTTGGGCTATTTTTTATGGTAAGGCGCGAGTATTTAAAAACCGTCCATGAAATGTTCGTTGTGAAATCATACATATCCCATTTTTTCCAAAAAAGAGATTTGTTAGTTAAACTGATTGACAATAGATTGCGCTATGATCAAAGTACGGTTTTTAATAATTTGTTTATTGTTTATTTGTTTATTTTTCACTATTAGCGGTGAAGGTAATATTTAAATTTATGACTCAATCATTAGTTTTGATGAAATATTAAGATATGGCGTAAAGTATGTGCCACAAAAACACCATTGAGAAATAATATAAGGAGATTCTTGATTAAGTTTCGTATACATTACACGTTTTTGAAAGTCGATGACACCAAATACTAGCGTGGTACATACAACTCTCCTGGTATTACCTTATTTGAAATTGGAGGGAAAAAATAAAACCGTCCACAAATCTCTTAGTGGCCGTAGAAATGAACCAAAAATTTTACTTTATGAAACGGGCTTTTAAGTTCTTGCTTGAAAATTACAAGACATTATTATTATGATAAGTTTATTGCAGAATAGCAATTTTCCGGGGGTAAGTAGTTGTGACTGTTACAAAGTAAAAACATCTTTATACACCAAATTTTTTCTGCGGTCGTTTAATACGTATTATGTAGTTATAAAAAATAAACCCGATTATCAAGCGTTATTATTCTTATGCTATTAAATTTAAACATTAAAATTTAAATGAGAAAAACTGATTTATCCGACTATTTTTTTCTGCAGTCATTTAACACATAGATCGTTATAAACATTCATATGTTTAATAAATATCAAAAATAAAACCTTAAAAAAATTATGGCAATTTAAATAATTGCAATAAAAAAATGTTTCGTTTGTTCGACATTTTTCTTGAACCGATAGTTTTTGAAATAAAAAATAATGAACCAAAAAAATACTAGAACTTTTCTAATTGTCGGTGTGTTTGCGTCATTAGGCAAATTGGTAATGTATCAACGTTTGTGTTGGAATTCCTGTTATAGATAGGTAAGATGATAATTGATCCATCCATTCATGGAATTTAAAAGAATTGAAAAAAAGGAGAATTTTGGAGAAACGTAATTTTGTCTCATGAAAAAAAGTCCAATTCGAATGAAAAAATAACTGGAAACAGGGTGGTGAATTTTTTGAGGGCCACCATTGTCATCTCCGAACCTATTAGAAATAGAAAGTTGGTTAATTGAGAAAAAATTGCATTATTTCATGCTTATTACAATTCTGAAAAAAATTACGAATAACTCTATAGGTTTGTGGTTATTACTAAAAACTTAAATCGACATTTTGATCAAAAATTATTATTCTTGCTCGTTATGAGGGTAATTTTTATGAAACGTTCAGATTTGGAGTAACGACATTCAACTTGTGATTATGTTATAGCCGCCATCTCCATTTTTACGCCATTGGATAGATTAAAATTTCAGGTTGTCAATTATGACAAATTTAGCCTTTTTATGATTTGATAAAAATAAATAAATTGTTGGATGTTTTTGTTAAATTAATTTATGGGAAGTTAAGTAAGGTAATAAATTATATACACATCCTTTAGCATTCCACTTTTCACTCAATATCGATTTCAAATTGTGAATTTCCTTTATTTTTTGGCACAACTGAACCATAATTTAGGAGTCGTTCGTTCAAGTCATGACTCGTTTTCTACGGCCACAACTGTACTCTAATTTACTGATTTGTGCTTGCACAAAACCATAAATTAGTTGCTGACGAAATGATTTATTTTATTTTAAGTAAAATGGTGGGCAACTCTAAAATTAGTGGAAAAATAATCGCCACAAATCTCTTAGTATTGTATGTTACTGATTTGTGCTCGGTTAATTGTACAAAACAGCAAATTTGTTGCCGACAAAATGATTTATTTTATTTTATGTGATAAGATGATCACGCCAGGATGGAAAACTGGTATTGTAAAATCGTTCTTACATTGTGCTCGGAATACTTCTTTTCCTTTTCTAATTTTTCAATGTACTGAAACCGACGGAAAATACAAAAGATTTACAGACGTTTTTTTATTGGATAGTCAAGTGTTGTTCTGTCAGTGTTCTTTAGAGCTCTTCGGAGCTTTTGTATAGGCTTCTTTGTGCAGAACTGACATTGTTTTCTGCACTAAACAAATTAACGTTCTTCGGTTTAAATAATCTTTTAATATTGCAATGATTACAAGAAATCGTAAAACTTGAATTTTTCTTTGTAGTTTTGTGTTCGCTGATTTAAATTTCCCGATAACAATTCGAGAAGCCAAGTTGTTTGGACATTTTTCCGAACTCATAAATAATTCTGAGAAAGTATTACGAAAAAATAAACGGCAAGCTAAATAGGCGTTTTTACTTCGACACGAATCCGTTTTCTTTGCACGTCTAATCACTCCAATTCGATATGATCTGTGCCGAATTTAGATCCGTGTCATGAAATCTGAACTAGACTCGGGCAAAATGGTTTCAATCAGTATCGATGTTCCAGGATTGGCATCATTAGTATGCGATAGCATATTCAGTATTACAACAAATATTGAAAACTGTACGAATAACGCGTGAGAATATATTGGAGGGATCGACGTTAATTGCCCTAATTTGACAATGAATATTTGATACGTCGAAGGTACCCGACATGAGCCATCAAATATGCATGATAGGGTTCCTGTCAGCGTCGATCGCTCAAGCACGACTCCTCCTTTTAGAATTCCACAGCTTCCCGATTAAACCTGGGTCACGTAGAGTTGGTGCTTTTCGACAAGGGTACGGACATGCCGGAAAAATACACAAAACGCGAGATTTACAGCGGAGTATACAATCGATTATGGAAGAATTTCATTTCGAGGCAATATAGCGTACGAGAGGAGTTATGGGAAGTTTGCCGCAATGCATAATACAGTGTTGTATTCTATAATGGAATCAATTTCGGTTTTTGTGCGGTTTCGTTCCGCAAATAGGCAATCGCAAAATATTTGCGTGTGCCGCTTCAGGGCGTTGGTGTGTCGTCTCGGGTTGCCAACAAGTGAGGCGAACTGGGTTAAAAATAGCGAACTAGAGCAGGCGAGGGTGAAGGTCTCGTGCTGGGAACTACCTGTGGAGTGTAGCAACCCCAGCTCTCGACCCCCGTCGAGTGCGCTCTGTTCGACATTATATTCCGCGCCGATTATCGCTACGCTTTCTTCTAAAGTGCGGAAATAAAATCACATTATTTCGTTTCGTTCGACTGGAAAGATTCCGGGGAACACGGCAAATTACAGGAATGCCGTGTCTGGACGCAATCCATCAAAAACAACAGAAGCGCGTCTTCGAATAAAACGAAAAGACTAATTGTCCTATCAGATTTCAGCGAGACTCATTACACTCTACTCGGATGTCAACTCGAAAACGGGGAAAAATCGTGAAAAACGAAAATTGAATGCCGAGTGCTTAACGTAATTTGGAACGGTTTGCGCTGCAAGACGGAAATACAACTTCAACTCCGCCTAACGAACGAATTATGCAAGACGTTCCCAAATTGACGTCTTTTAAAGTGACGCACTCGATTGGGCCGTAATTGCGTCAAAGCAATCGCCATTTGCCACCGCCATTAGTCCATTACACTATTTGTCAACACGTTTTAACATTGAACATGTTTAACGGTTCAGAAGGATGGCATTTTAAGATTTTAGGTGACAGTGGGAAATTTCGCGGTTTTTGCAACTTTGTGTAAGTTCTACGTAAGCTAGCTGGATGTTTTTGGTGTCATTTTAAAGATTTTGTCAAATGCTATATACTCACTTTCATATGAAATGCACCACCTAGAAATAATGCAAAACTTGGTCAAAATAATTCCTTATGGAAATGAGTGTATTTTGGGAGTTTTCAGTAAGATGTAATCCGTGTGGGGACGGAAATACAAGGGTTAAAACGATTTCTTAAACATCAAGGCGTTCAAACCGGTTACGCGTACGTACTTTTTGAAAGACCCAAATATGAGTTTGGGCTTGTTAGAAAGAGGATAAATCAGCGCTCATTTGAAGGGCTGGTTTGGGGGGGTCTATGATCTACGGGGGTGGAGTTAGAAGCGTGTAAAATTGAGGAAGCGTTTTGAATTTGCAGAGTAACTTTGTACGGCCCATAACTTGTTTATTATCAAAGTAAAAAGTATATTATAAAGAATTAAATGTTCCTTGATGAATGTACAAGGTTTTTTACTTGACACTTTTTTTGATATCTTTAACGATTAGCGAAATAAGAAAATAAATAGTTGTAAAAGTACAAGATTTAGCAAGCGACTAGGGACTAATTACAAGCAAGAATCTGTAAAATTGTATATTGTGTTAGAAACCTTTATGTTTGCGCTAGTGAATGTAAGTGATACTTGTATTTTTTTAATGGTAATGCAATCCTGCCATAACTAATTAATACATATATTACATAAAAGACAAACGATAAAATCACATCCGATCGCAAGATATCCGAAACAGTAATATTTGGCGACTTATATAATCGTCATGTGCCAATGTTAAGTGCTGATACTCGAATGTATTCAAATCACGTTCTTAATCTAAACAATGCGAACATTGCGTCTTTGCATTTGTGACCTTGCCCTTGCCGTATTTACGTCGATCCAGCTACTTCAATATTATCAATCCGTGTCTCATCACACATTATTATTTGAATTTATTACATTCGCATACTTTATTATGTATTTGTAATGTTGTTGTAGTAAGTGACAGTGTAAGGGCCCTTTTCACGATCAAACACGTAAATTTGCAGAATTATTATTTGGCTGTTAGCAATAAAATGTTGTACTTTTGTGAGAACTGTAGCTTTGCTCTTCGTTTGAAACAATCAATTACAACGAACGAGGATGCGACTGTCGCCTAAGTGGAATCTTAACATAGCAAACTCAAATGTTATTGGTTTTGTTCACTCAAAATCATCAGAGTCTGATCACGTCTTACATGCATTTGCTTTATACCAATATTTACTTTTAATGAGAGTAGTCACTTTATTGTTGTGTTTGAACCCTGTCACCATTTTGTGCCAGTGTTCCCGATTCATATAGATCCACCAGCCTGACTGGAGTATACACTTGTATATTTAATGTATATATACAAGTGTCCCAGAAAATGAGGACCACCTGTGCTGTACGTTGTTAGGAAGTCTTCAGGAAGTCAGGAAAAAATAGTTCAAAAATTCTTCAGTGTAATATATCTAAACGGTTGAACCCACAATTGTATTTTCTACATTAAGCAGTATTTTAAAGAATAAATGTTAATGAGTAAATGTCAATAAATAAATCAAGAAGACATGTGTGTCTGTCATACAAGGTTTTGCATATTGTCATATTGTGAATTGTTTTTCTCAAATAACCGATACTTGTCATATTATATTGCTAAAAATAAGCCGTGTGGTTTTTGGTATATAAAACCCTTGCGACCTCTAACGCTAACAATAAAGTACTCCAAATCAAGAAATGATTTTCTTCTCTTAAGAAATAAAAAAATTATTGCCAAAGTTTACTGTTGCATTAAAAAAGAAAAATTTGATTTTTTACATTACAATACGATGAAAATAAATCTGGCATGGCTGGTGCAAACAGTGACAGTTACCTAATGGAACGCATCAACAGCATAGAATTACAGATGTGCCTAATTAAGCATGCAATTTTTTGCTAATAACTAAAAAGAACAGGGCGAAAAGGGAAAAGATGAGAGTGGTAGCAGGAAAGAAGACGACAACATTTGAGGAGAGAATAAGCGAAATGATTTGGTACGAACTGTTGCAGAAATGTCTGAGAGAGAAAAAGAGAGAAGGAGAAAATGACGAGTGAAAGGGCAAAGTACTATGAAAGGAATGGGTACAGCGCAGGAGAAACGATGAGAAAAGCATATATGTATGTAATAAAAGTTTATTTTTCCACAAAACATAAATATGCCTCTTGTTAAATTTTTAGATATTGCGAAATTTTGCCAGGTTAAAAAATTAGCCAAGTTCATTTTTAATGCTACAACGAAGGTTGCTAAATTGCAACTTCTGTAAATTTTTATTCAGGCAACAATTTCAAGTCAACGGATGCGCAAATATTGTTTTACGAATTCGTTAAATGACGTTTTAAGAGACCAATAAAAGCGAAACAAGCGATTATTAGATTATCACTCCACGCAACGAATTAGGCCATTTAAATCTCACGGCGCTGTAAGATAATATCGTTGTTTGTGAAGCAATTTGTACGAAACTTCGGTCTTTACCATAAATGGGTGAGACAGATTTACTCGTTAAATTTAAGGACCTCATAGAAAATTGGGCGATTAGACGGAATGGTTTCATTTTTCATCCCACCTTCGAATCGCTGCCTAAGAACAAATTGTAAAATCAGTAAACAGACGGTTTGGGTGGTGAAGTTTGCACGCAGAAGCCGCGCCCATTACTCAAACATAAATCTCGGGATTAATTGTTATCGTGAAATGTAAGCCCACAGAATTTGCACACTGAATATTCGATTTGGATGGTAAAATCTTGACAAAGAGTTGGAGCTTACGTGTGTCGGTTTAAGTAACATTTGCAGTCGTCGGAGCCGTTAAAGATTCACTTTTTGATCATCCTGAAAGCGTCTGAATATTTTTGAATTTAATATCCGAGGCTTTACCCGAAGGGAGTTTTTGTAATCTTTTAAAACATTCCCTTTGAATTCAAACGACGTAAGCGTATTGTTAAAAAGTATATCCGAACATTTTGGGGAAAGCGTAAAACGGGATGTTAGAGTAACAGCTTTTAATATATATAGAGCATAATTGCTATCAGACGGCATCGTCTATTATCCTATTATCTGGAAAATAGTCTTATTTGTGTCAGATGAAGTTTTCTAAATATAGATGCGAGTTCTTGGCTGCTTGTTATTTTCGTTAAGGTGACTTCTCGACTTGTTCCACGTTAGTTCGTAGAATTAGCCAAATTTGTGACATAATTAAGTAAATGGATTCAAGCTCTTGATGCAGTGACCATCGTAATATACTCAATAGTAAATTTGAATAAAAGCTTCAATACGAAACATCTTTCACAAAGCTGTTCATTTGCATTCAGCAAACTGTAAGCGCTGTCAACTATGTATTAAGAGAAAATGAATTTCAATATGAAGGAAAATTTATAAAGCAGGCACCGTGATTAAATTTGCCTTCAGCACTCGATACAGCCGACGAATCGTCTGATAAACTCAGGTATTTAATCAAAGTTTCATGCGGAATTTTCAGGAGAAACCGACCAACGATGTTATTTAATATAATAATAAACTGGATGCCTCAACTCTCTCCCGAACTCTCTCTCTCATCGCCAAACATAAACCCACCTACAATTTTGGTGGATGCGCCGGGATAATTTCACCTTTACAACTGAAACACATTAATTCGCTTTATTTACCGTAATGTAAACAAACAAACAAGCCAGAAACTTAGTAGCAGTATCCAAACGCAACACGAAATACTAAATAATTATTCTGGTGGGTTTTATTTCAATATCCGCACCATCACTTTGGCTGAAAATAAGCGGATCGCACACACAATTCTATTATTTTTATTCAAAACGTCTGCCCATCATGTTTAAATTTTAATTATTTATCAGTGCTTTCGCCAGTGCGGAGAATGCGATGGTTAAAATGATTTTCTGCCTGCTTGAGTTTGACAGTTTGAAACACAATAGAAGCCGGTGGGATTTGTGCAGACGGGAAAACTGAAATATGAACATTTTGTATGTACACATGCATCTGGGCTGATATTTATAAGTGTGTGTGCTTGTTGTTTAATTCCACAAAAACGTTTTGCAACGAATTTTCTCCAAACGTATCATAAATAGAGTTAAAAAGCCATATTTTAGAAAAGTGGCAGCACTCCATCATCACGAAACGACTTCTGCTTGAAATATGAAGAAGTGAAATTTTTAGTTTGCCATAAGCAAATAGGATATGTTTGATTAGAAGCGAATTGAAGTGGCGCGTCTCAGTTGTCAACAATAAGTGGCAAAGGCTGCATGTCACTGCAAACAGAATGATATAAATTGCTTTTATTGATTCTTGCAGTTTTATCCGTGTCAGCGCGTTTGTTTCTGGGCCTCCAATCTCTTGGGAGTCAATAAGCGACCTCTGATACTTCTGCCATCCATCTACACAAGCACGAATTGCTCCGACTCGCTCCCGCCCCAATTATCGACAAATTTTCAAGTTGCAGCGAAGGGTTTTCCAAAAGCACTGACCAAATACCGAATCTTGGCGGGGCAAATCAAAATTTCTCATAGATCATTTCATCAAACTTCCGAAACCAATTACGAAGTTTTGAATTATTCATAGTTGGGGTAAATTTGATTAGCCCGCATTATCATCAAACGTAAATAAAGCTGCGTCTTCTTTGTAGCTTCAAGCAAAAAACGTGTACGGCACGGGTAAGTTCGCAACACTCTCGTGTTAATTAGTCGCTCCGCATTCTAATTAATTAAGCTTTGCATCATTGCAAGTGCTGCATTTTGACTTTGCATATTTATAGGGGCGATTTGCATCTAACCGACCCGTTCTCGAAGACGATAAGTTAATGTGAATTTGTCGTCATGCAGCAATTATGTAAGGGCCAGTGTACGTAAAGCTGAATAGGTTTGGATAAGCGTTTTAGGAGATTGGCATTTTTGAGTCGATAGTCTCATTTGGCGGCGCTTTGAAGCAAAACTTATTAGCCGGGAGAAGTTTGCTATTTAAATTAGGCGGCCGCTTCAAAGCGGATACTTATTTGAAGAGTCTGCGATCAAAAAACTCTTTGTTTTGCTACCGGTGCAACAAGATGTGTACTTAAAGGACGTAAATCTGCGAGGCTGTAATATTACCCCGGGTCTTAGTTATCGGATTGTTTACTTTAGTAACCTCCCTCACCTAGCCTTTGTGATGCGAATAAGATGTAATCTTATTACCGGTGAGGATCTCGAAACCATATTAAGTCGCTATCTCCTCCGACTAAACCCGGAGCAAGAAAACAAAGCGCTTAATCCCTCATTTTTCTCTGCCGTCGATATTTTTCGAACAATCCGTTTAACAAATTTTACCGACCTAAACCCAAACAATCGCTCATATTCATGTACGTTATTACGGTGCCATTGTTCCGAGTGCCCTCCGAGACTAATCCCTACGAATATTCAACTGCTCTCTAATTTCGGGCGCATTAAACGGAATTTGTACATTTTATAGTCCATCGCGGCTTTGACGAAAAAATTCGACTCGTTTTAATTAAAACACTTTGAGAAAATCACCGGATGGGGTGTTTTAAACGGTTCGAAAGGTCGACTTTGGCAAAATTGCTCCCGGTGAGGCACACTGGACAGTAATCCCTTTATGGTTCTGTTAGCAAACGTATTACGTTGTAGAACATTAATGAACATGTTAGACCAACCCACGCTTTCAATTTAACAAGCTTCATTACCGCCCAAAATCGATCATTTTTTTTAACTCGAAGTTGGAATATCGACAACAGATTAACGGCGAGGAAATATTTATTCATTCAAGCTGTGCCATCAAAAAGGGGTTGATATTTGTGCACCTTTAAGTGGCCGTAAAAAGCAAACAGCACGTAAATGTCACGTTAAATCCATATTGTCACAATATTTTTACGGCTGCATAAAACAAAAATATGGCGCTTGTGTCGTTCCAAAAATGCGGATTAGTAAAATATTCAACGCACTTGTGCAGATAGGGAGGTGAGAAAACGTTTTAGCGTTAAATATAAAGCGAAATAACTTAAACATAAAGTAAAAATTGTTAGTGCGCCTGTGAATTATTAAAATCATGCCAAAATGGTGTAAAGTCCGCCATTTGCAAGCGGCATAGGAAACTGTTCGAAATTTAAGTCAACAGCGGAGCACTTAAAAGTGTTCAGATTTGGGCGCCAACAAAAACAGGCGACTTAGCTCGCAATGTTTTCTTTTCATTACAAGTGTGCATTATTGATTTCCCGATTAGCAGTCCCGACATTTTAAAGCGTCTCCGCCATCGAGACCGAGGATAATGTTTTGGACATCCTTATGAATAATTTATGTCGGTTCGAGCAGCGATTTTCTGCAGCTTCAATCAGATTTTGGTATTTGGGAAGAGCATTTGAATGTTTTGCTTGTTTACATTTTTTATGAGCGCTGCTCTCCGCTGGAAAGCTCCGCGACTTGTGTTAAAAGCTAATGGTGATTCTGGAAAGATGGCAGTGACAACTTAATAAGTATTTGCTTTGTGTGCTTTCTTTGTGGCAAAATTTTAATGCGGCTGGTTTCAGGGCGGTCGGAGGGGTGTATGTTTAATTAATTAAAATCTTGATGACCGTAAAAAGCTCATCGACGGTCCATTACGGCGGCCGATCGAAAGCCGCTCGTCCATTTCTCTAATTAATTTTAATTCCAGTCAAACTGCGGCCACAAAACGTGCATTGTTCGCTCGGCTTTTAGATAGCGGTTTCGATAAAAGCATTACGTTTCTATTCGTACAAAGTTTGCGAAAGAAATTTGGTACACATGGCCCGACATGTGATCGCAACGACTTTCGCCATTCTACGTTACGATACGTCTGCTTTAAGAAACCGGAAATTTTCCGGATTCTAGGAAATGGGAATTAGTCGCTTTGTTTGACTCCGACGCTTAGAAAATCGCGGAATTATCTCTTTACGGTGCTGAAGATCGCGAAGACATATTTAACTGAAATTATCGAAATATCACAAAATACACTGATGGTTCAATTAAAAATTTTGAGGGTTTTTAAAACAGGTGTAACTTTATTTGTTCATTCGATTTGAAACGTTTTTTATATCTACTAGAATGTAAAACTTATCATCGTCATGTAATCAATACAGTATCTACTTACAAAGTAAACATGTTGCAAAATTTGGACCGTCCCCAATAAATAATTACAAGTTTTACGTCAAAAATTAAAATTTTTATTCTTTGAATAATAAAATAAAATTAACAATAAATTTGGAAAGAAAACAACAAAAATGATAGATCTTCAATAAAATTTAACGCAAGTGCTTAAATTGCAACCCGCCAAATATTTGACACAGCCCCAGATGTGTATAAACATTTTGAACACTTCGTTCAATCATTTCTGGACTAATTTGCGCCAATTCACCACGAATTCGTAGTCGTAAATTGTTTACATTATCAAGTTTATTAAAATAGACCCTCGATTTTAAGTAACAATAAAAAAAATTTAAGAGACTAAGAAGTCAGTAATCTTGCATTTTCTCCGCAAAAGCAGAGACGCTTTTTTATTCACATACACATTTATTTAAAACCAACTACAATTAAAATTATACTACAACGTTCTTTTTCAGAGAATTTATGATTTTAATAAAAACTGCGTAAAATCCATCTTTCAATAAAAATTTATTGGCCCTTTAATAAACAAAAAAAGGTATGTTTTAAAAAAAAAAAGATCTGTTTCAATTAAAGAAATGTGCCCCAAAATACTACTTTCAAAACTAACATTTAAAAAAATATTATGCAAGGAAACTTTTTTATTATTGTTGAATAGAGAAATGAAAAGTGTATAAAAAACAAAAAAAGGTTTAAATTCGCATTTAAAAAAAACTGATGATGATGTAATAGTTCAATAACATATAATAGCGTCATCAACAAAATGGCAATAACAATGGCGTCATCAACAAAATTTTTACGTCAAAATATGGCAATTTAAAAAAAATCGACGTGATTGAGCGTTTCACGAAAAAACATTGCATAACTAAATTATGAATTTTGTTCCGAACTTTATGATTACCTGTATATTCGAAGACAATAATCTCTTTTTATCGATCTACGGCGATACGGATCTCTCCTCCAAATTTAAAACCGCATTTTTAGGATGATCCGACGCAGATTTTGCTATTCCTATTTTATGAAAGTATGTAGGCTTTCCCGGTCGGTGTTATTAATTATAACGATATTCTTCGGAACAAATCAAAAATCCCCAAGAAGATCGTTATAATTATTCCTATTTTGCTATACAGTTATTTCTCAACGGTAACTAAGAACTTGTTACATTTCAAAATCCGTAAAAATTTCAAAATAAAGTCGACACGTTACGAACTACATTAGTTATATTGCAACAATTATGTGACTTTATTTTATAATTTTGACATGTAATAAGACCTTAGTTACCATTGCTAAGTAACTGTACATAAGCCAGATTAGCAACATTTGAACCGAATAATTCTAAAAAGACGGTTTGATAGATTTGGAGGAGGCATATTGCCAAGGATCACCAAGAAGTCTTTGATTATACCCTGATTGACCATATAGCCTTTGGTTCGGCAGTAATCTTGCATTTTCTCCGCAAAAACAGAAACGCTTTTTTATTCACATATACATTTATTTAAAACCAACTACGATTAAAATTATACTACAACGTTCTTTTTCAGAGAATTTATGATTTTAATAAAAACTACGTAAAATCCATCTTTTAATAAAAATTTATTGGCTCTTTAAATTCTGTGACTTTTCAGGACCGTGCTACAACTTTTACTTTCGTAAATTACATAACAAATAAATCGATCTACAAATTATGCTAAATAAAATTTTTTCTTGCACATCTCTTCTATCTTTACTCCTTACCGCATGTTTTTTCACAATTCCTGAACGATTTGTGAACCTTGGAAAAAGGTATAAAAAATAATTATTATACCATCAGAAAACTTAGTTAAAGGAGCACTTTTTCTAATATTTGCTATTTCCAAGGTTTGAAACTTGTCGGTCAAATACTCATCAAAAATGTTAACAATTGAGTAAATTTAATTTTTTTTACAATTTAGAGACAGACTATGCTAGTTTTATGTATGCAAGTGAGGTTGCGTTTAGTAGATCAAATATCGCAGAATCAAACGGTACCCTCAGATTAGTTGTAGTATTGGTAATTCCAAAGTTATTGTCGTTTTCTAAAATAAAAGTCGAAAAATCTTAAAAAATAAAAAAAGTGAACCACATCTGAAACGAATAGGAATCAGACTGTAGTAAAAATAAACTTTTTGTTCCTTTTAAAGGGTTGAATCTACTGGAAAAGTTGGTCGTATACTGTAGGGGAGATGGGCCATGAAACGGACGTTTAACTTTGTAGTATTATTACATACTGTAGTTAAAAACTTAGGAATTCGTCAGTTAACTGGCCTTAAGGAATTCGGAGATAATATTGTATAATTATTCATACAGCATATTTTATTAAAATTAAATTTATTGTGAAAATATTACGATTCGTTTTAACTCATTTATGTCCGTTTCATAACACAGGTAGCATTGAATAGGACAATGGGTGTCTTGAAACGGACTAGGAACCAATGCCATACTTTGAGCCACATAAATACTCAATGTATCACAAAGTCTTTACTTTTACATATTGGTACAACATAAACTGAGATCATAAAATAAACAATTACAAAAAACAACTTAAAATAATTAGACTTTTAACTTCTTAGTCTTAGTTTCAATTTGGCAACAATATAAGTAGGTATCACTTTTTTTTACACAATAATACCTACTTATTTAAATGAGTCAAACATTTTGGTACAACTCAAACTGAGATCATAAAATTAACAATTACAAAAAAAAACCACATAAAATAATTAGAGTCTCAACTTCTTAGTCTTCGATGGCAACAATATAATAAGTAGGTATCAAAAATATTATTTAAGACTGATCACAATTAACGCATTGAACTGGGCGTCCGTTTCAACGCGACGGTGCCTATCCAATTCATTGCGAATCAAACCTAAAAACAATTTAATTAAATTCCAAATAATTAAGTATTCATAAAATTATAACACACCGTTCCGTATCTTTTTGAGAATATGTCACAACAAATACAACCATCACAATTGTAGCTTAAGTTATTACCGAATTTTAAATTGCAAATATACGATAATTTTTACAAAACTCATGCGCTTCAACAACATGCAAAAAAGTAAACGAATCAGCCGGAATCTGTCGTTATCGTGGGTTTATCTATGGGCATCAGTGTTCCCAACAACCAAAGAACATGTATATTTTCGTTCAGAATTTTTTAAGATATTGTTTCATTGCGTATTCCCCCTACTGATTACACGATGATAAGTCTTACATCCTTTGGTAGATATAAAAACCGTTTCAAATCGGATGACCATAAAAAAGATGCACCTGTTTTAAAAACACCTAAAATTTATGGGTGAAACGGGTCCGTTGTCCATCAGTGTAACTTTCGTGAAATGTTTAGCTTTGAAAAGCGATAAAATATTTCGCATCGGCGCAACGCATGTTTTGAATAAATATGAAAGCTCGGTTTTGTATTTTTTCTTTGAATACTGGCAATGGCCGCTTTATTTCGATTAAATATTTGACGTTCCACTGTTTATTAAAGCGATTATTAAACTTTGCCGGTGTACACTGAACTACTTTCCATGTACGTCGAAAAAGCCAATTACAAATGCACATAAAATTATAATAAACGCAAATTCTCATTCGGCCATATCTACATACCACGCCACATTAATTAAAACACTGGCAAGTCGATATAACTGTAAATAAAACCGTTTGTCTGTTCGAATCTGTAACTGACGGGAGCTCACAAATGGTGGATGCGCCGGGAGACCGAACGAAAGTATTTTTTTACGCATTTGCTCCTGTTGCAAATAGATCGGCCATTAGGCCACGCTTTTTGCATTATCCTGGCAAGGCTTTTTATAAATCAATACTTGCACTTTGAGACTCTCCGGTTGTTGCCACATCAGATTTCAGCGAGAAATGCCGCACGAAATCTCCGAAAATTGTTTTTCGAAACAATGAGAACGTGATCGGAATCGAGATTCCAAATTTATGAAAGTCGATGTCTTACTGACGCCGGAATAATTCACAGTGATACGAATGAAAATGTATGAACTCTTGTAAGCTTTCACGGTAGGAGTTGTCAACAATTATGGTGATACCCGGAATTGTTGACTGTGTCCTATGCGAAGTCGCATCGAAATTTGTTCGGAGAAGCGTGCGTGCGACATGAAAGTGTGTTTGGAGCTGATTGAACCCACAGGCAGAGTCGGGCTCCCGTATTATGGGATCGCAGATGTCGCTCTGGGTCGAATCAATCATGACGTCAGCGGCGTCGGAAAGTGGGCGCCGACGCCGTTTACGCTTTCTGTCGGTGCCCAGTATAACGTCGACCGCGTTACCGAATGCCGGTGTTACAGTGCGCTATAGTTCTGCACAGCTTTGGTTCTTAATAATCCGAGCTTTCGCTACTATGCTATAGTTGGTGCTAGATAAGTGAGTCCCGCATGCCGAGCGCTTCCTTTTATGTTAGAGCGCACCTTTCCGACTGCCGCCAAACTTTCAAACTTCTCCTAAACCACCTGTTACTTCGCGGTCCGAGTTTTGTTCCAGAGCTTCTAGCGGCGCCGAGCCGAAAGTGCGTCCGGAGTAGAAAATCCGCGCCAGACGTTTTCTTTGTTGTAGATTGTTGTAATGCGGACAAGTCGGGCTGGGTAGATGTTGTTCCAGAGAAGAAACGGCACCCGGTTCTGGTCTGTTGTTAAAACTGTGTTGTGTGAAGTCGTCGCGTGGTCCGAAGAAGTAGTAAGTGTTTGGTGTTAGCAGGAGCTTTCGGAGCGAGGCAGCGTGGAGGCCGCCCCTTCTCCGGGTCCGGGTCTGTCCGACTCCTGGGGCAGAATGAACCATGGCGCAGCTACCGTCGCCGCGCCTGCGCCACTACAGGTCCGCACTCGCACGAATTTAGGGCTAGCCTCGGGTCATCTGGGGCCACGCTTCATAATAGCATGCATCCAAGCACCTGCGGCTAGAAATGCACCGCTGCACCCAGCGCTCTGAATGCCATCGATGACGGGCGATTTGTTTTGCAGGACGATGACGGCGATCTGCTTCGTATGCAACCTGCCCATTCTGTCGCACCAGGTGGGCCTGGTGTGGCAAGGCGGCAACGGCTGGGACGATCTCCTGCGCGAGCAAGTCGAGGAGTCCACCATAAGACAGCGCTTGGGCGGTCGCCGCGACTCCGCCACGCAAATCTGCAGCATCTCGCCGCCGACCGAAGTGCAGGAGACGTCGCCGCCGGCGTCGGCGCGCCGTCGTCGCTCTTCCATCGCCCAACTGACCGACATCTTCAGCTCAAGATTTGGCGGCTCCACCAAGAAGCAGCTGTGCCGACGAGAGACCCTCGCGGACTTGGCGCGCACGCTTCCCTGGCCCGGGGGCAGGCAGAGCGCCACGGACGGCGGTCCCACCCCCAGCATCTCCACCAGCCGCAAACGAAGAGAATCTAGCGCCGACTCGGGCATCAGAAGTCTGGGCGTCAAATCGCGAAGGAACTCGCACCACTCCACCATTTTCGACTTCAAAACGGAGGTTGCTAAGTTGTGGCAGCGACGCGAATCCACCACCACGTCCACAACCACCACCACCACGATGGTGACCACGAGCACCTCGCCGAGACGCGGTAGCGGCGAATCCAGCAAAAGCGGAAGACGCGAGTCCGTCTCGCACTCCCACGGAGCGTCCAGACGCGGCTCCGGGGAGAGCGGTCGCAGCGGAAGACGCGACTCCATCACCATAATCACGCCGCCGCCGCCGAAAATCGTGGCGGCGCAGAAGAAGCGGCGAGATTCGCGTACTGTAAACGACGCCCCGTACTACAGACAAGAGCAGCGTCCGTCGACGTCGTCCACGGCGTCGGATACCGCTCCGGTAACCGCGACGGATACCGGCACCCAAGCCCTGCCGCCCCCGACCATTATCACCTCCAGCGTCACTCCGCCGGCGACGTCTCCCACGGTTCAAGCCACCACTCCCACACATCCGCTTTTGGCGACAAGACGCGACTCCACCACGCAATGTGGCCGTCTCGGACGGCGCGATTCCCGCCCCCATGCCAGTCCGGAACGCAGCAGCAAACTGTCGCGATTGCAACGCCAAAACACCGCCTACGACGAAAGTTGTCTGCCACCTGGGGGCTGGAGTCGGCGCGGCTCCCAACCGACGGCGCTCAGTCCGGACGTGGACGACACCGGAAGAAAAGCACGGCGGGACTCGCTCAGTCCGGATTCGGCCTCGAGGAGTCGGCGGGACTCGCGGTCCCACCTCAGCCCGGATCGATCCGGAGAAAGAGATATCAGTCCGGTTAGACGGACAACAAGACGCGGTCGTTTGCGGCGACAATCAACAAGTGTGGCCAGGGGTCCAGGTCATCGTTCACCCGACAGTTCCAGCTGCTCCAGCCGCGACCCCAGCCCCTCAAACCGCCCCGTTCCTCCCCCCAACGAAAACTACCGACCCACGATCCGTCGCCAGTCCACCACGGAAGAAATACTAATAGCTAGAGGCTTTCGAAGACAATCAACAACGGAGGAGATGATTAGGTGTCGTAACTTTAGACGGCAGAGCTCGCAAAGCGACGACTGTCAAAGATACAGAGGTCGGAGGGACTCCAGCGCCCAAATCCTAGACGGCACTATCGCGTCCATGACCGTCGAAACCTCCAGCACCTTCTTCGACTCGAGTACGCAGACTGGTACGTTTAACTTTTGTATTCTGATAAGAGACCGCTTCCTGGTCGGATTGAATGTGCGCGCCGCCGTCTCAGTAATATTTGCGATAACACAGTTGGTAATCGATCGGGAGGTGGGGCCATAGCGCCTCGACGCCGTTTTAGTGGTGCCGTGGCATCCGCTGCACGTGGACGTCGCCGTCGTCCCCTTCACGCATCCGAAACTCAAAAAGTCCACGTTTAAATCGCGTTTCGAAATGACGGGAGTGGCCGCCGACGCCCTCTTTTAATTCGACGTCGACGCCGCTTTATTAAGTATGTGTCTATCGACGTCGCGTCGCCGGAAACAGGTAGAGGTATCAATCAAAATTTTCGCAAGCACCGTAACTGAGCCGAAATTAAATTAAACGAGACGTGCCGGCGTCGAAAGTCACTCTAATTAGTGTCGTTGTGTTCGAGCGGCAATCGAAACAGATCGCTAACTTTTCGGATGTTGTGGTCCGCAGAACCTACGCCGCTCTACGACAATAACCACTACCACGAGGAATGTCTGCGATGCAACTCGTGCGGACTCAATTTGACGGGTCCCAACCAGAAGCGAGCCAGACGCTTCAAAAACCAGATACTCTGCGATCTGCACTTCGCTGACGTCGCCCTCATGGAGTGCTCCGACTTCATGCAGCAGCTTCGTGCTTTCAAGCCACAGTCCTTGGGCTGCGCCGTGGCTAGGAGGAAGTCCTCCACCACGCTCATCTTTCCCCTGCCACCGCAAGCATGTTCAGGTATGTCTTATCCCAACTATAAATCCAATTGCTCTCCTTTATTATTAACACTCGCAATATAATACACAAAAAGTTACACAATCTAAATTATGGCGCAAAAATGCGATTACATTAGTTCGTCTCGGGAAGCAAGCTTGGTGGGCTGTTGGGAAAAACAAGGGACAAAACCGAGATAAGCGGGTTCAAAAGTGGTCCCAGCAACAGTCTTAATAGCGGTAAAATTGATGATCCCACCAATAATAACACAGGTGTAAGGATCGTAAGAAGGGGACCTAGACTGGGCAATAACGACCCCAACACCAACACCAACAAAACTCCAAGAATTATTGGAAAAGCAGAACCCAACAGATTTGAAACTAGAGTCAAAACCACCAAAATTAGGGGCACCAATCCACTGACGGAGCCCAGCACAGGTCCCAGAACCGATTGGATGAGGCGTGAGAATAGCACAAAGACCAGCGACAAACTTGTACGATCTGTAGGTGCGGAAAGTGAAGATGGAGAAAATACACTCATCATCAAAATTGGAAGGAAAATGCCCATTAGCGGTAGTGACGGAATCAACAATGGTTTCAGAACTTCCAAGAAAGGTATCAAAGGTTTGATTAAAGGATCCAGTATTGGAATCAACGGTAGCATGAATTTTTGGAGAGGAATCGGCAAATTTGGCAAAAGAACCGGTAATAATAAAGGTATGAGTAGCGGAGTCAAGTTGTTCAGTTGCGGAAGAATGGGCAAAAGAAGAGCCGCCACTAAATGTTTTGCCAAACCCGGTAGCAAGGGAGTCAGTGGTTTTAACAGTGCCTTCAATGGAGACAATAGTGTTAGGATAGGTGCCAGAATCGGTAAAATCGGGGCTAGTTGATTTTGCAGCTCGGGGCTTAAATTAGGAAGTAACTCGGGAAGTAAAAGTAGGATAACTACCGGAATGAGTGGTCCCAGAATTGTCAAATTAGTTAACACCAACACCGGTGCTAGTATCGGCACTAAAGGCTTGAAAACGTTGAGCAGAGGCAGCACCGGTGCCAACAATTGGAACAACGGTGCCAACAGTGCCAAAAGCGGCGACAACAAAATTTGTAATTCTTGCGGGAGAAAAGGTACAAGTGATGGTATAAGCAAAATCGACAAAATTGGCATCAGCACCAGAAGAATTCGCATCAAAACTGGTATGACCAAAAAGACGAGATATGGTGCCAAATATGGAATGATGGGTACCAGCGGAGCTACCACCCCACGCAAAGGTCCTAGTCCATCTAAAATCGGTTTAAGGAGACCGGCCAAGGGAGCGAGTAACCCCTGGACAGGTCCCGGTAGAAAAGGCACGACGATTGGTAGCAGTAGAAGCAAAATCGCTGGGTGTAGTTGGGCTGCCAAGTCCAAAACCGGTGTCAACACCAACGGAACGGATATCTCTCCCAGAAGAGGTAAGAGCGGTGCCAGTGGTGCCAAGAAGGGTTGCAAAACAGACGCTAGAGGCTGGAGAAGTGGCAGCAACGGCGATACAACTGGAAGAAGAGGTCCTAGCAGAGCTCGTACTTCTGCCGGTAGATACTGCAAAAGCGCTGGTATCAAAAGTGGAACGAGCGGTTTGAGTAACGTGGCGATTGGCACCACCAGCAGAGGTCCCAGCGGTCCCAAAAGTTGAGTGGCTGCTGGGGCGACTTTCGGAAGCAACAATACAACCGGTAGTAGATTCAACGGTGTTAGAATTCTAGCCACCAGCAATAAAATCGGTACTAGTCCTACTAAAGGTGAATTTTGTGCCGCCAGCAAAAGTTGTGCATCTATCAAAAAAAAAGTTAACAAAAACCTAATTGTGGGTAATTCCTACCTTGGGCACGCCCTACATCGCACAACGCCAACAACGTTACGCCGAACAGAAGTAATTTCGACTTCATCTTGACTGTGCCGCGTTCACCCAAGTTGTCGTTTTTATACAAGAATCGTACGTGATTTCGTGAAATGATTAAGCACGCCTGCAAACTTGTGATAAAAACTAACAATCATGCCAAAACCTGCAATTTACGGCGCAAACTGAACAATAAAATTTAAGGCCAAAGATTAGAGGCACTGGTGGAATTAACCAGCGGCGAAAATCTCAATCCGGAGATAATTCAATTAAGACATAAGTAATATATTTGCTGGAAAGTTTGAATGGCCTTTGTCAGAAACTTGACATATTGTTCTTGTATTTGCGAATAAAGCCCTTTGGTACAAAGCAGCGGCCCCCAACTTAGCGTAACTCAAAGCATACCTTGATTCCATTAAAATAAAACTTTGTTGTCTCATAATTGTCCAATAAGGCGGATAACATAAGTAAAGTCTTATTTTCAATCGTCTAATGAGAGGCGTAGGACGACTAGGAAAAACATTAAGGCACAGTAACGAGTGTAAACAATTATTTCCATCTACAAGCAAATCCAATTAAATATGAACTATACGAACGAGACATCCCACCGCCTCCATGTGATCATATAAATTCAGGAGCAAATTGAAGGATGCTCATTAATTCTTAAAGTGCAAATTATTGTTTTTAATGGTATCGGATTTGATCAATAAAATGCATACGACTGTACCAGTACCAATAACAATCGTATGTTGTAGAGAAGCCACTCCTATTCGCGTATTTGTCGGTTTAAGCCAATGGAATCGGTAACGAATAAAAGGTCAAAATTGTAAATCCACAATTAATTTCCTATCACCTGGAAATGACAAGTCCCAGTTGAAGCTATTCGTTTTAAAATTACATCATTAAAATAATTGAATGTAATTAATTAACCATAAATTGAGTTAATTATCCGGCGAATAATCAATAGAGGAGCACAAAAGAAAAATAGGTAAACAGACAGACAAACGGTCAAGCGATTGCAATTTGTAGGATAGTTTCCGTGCTGAAGAAAACGGCTGAAATATGAAGGGTCGTGGTTTGAGGCTGAATAAATGCAGCACAGCACGGGAATTAATATCGTCGTGGTTTGATTTATAGGTTTATTGCAACTTCCCTTCCATGGAAACAATAAATATCCATCAGATAAAACATCGCGCATCCCAGTCGAGATTAAAAGTTACGACACCTAGGGGTATTTTGAAACGAATTAGGTTTTTGTTAATCCCACATCAGTATTCCATTAGAGCGTGGAAAAATATATTCCGCTCCGAGTTTTTCAGTTTAATCAAGTTCCGCCGAATCGGGCTTGAAGCATCGCTTTACATGTCTGAGCTGAAGTTAAACTTCACATGCTGTAAATGGCGGCAAAGTTGCTGCAAAGTAGATTAGGGGCAGAGTTTAATGGGGCGGCGCAAACAGACGTGCGGAAAGGAACTGTTAACTGTTGCTCCAGCACAGACGGAGACTAAATCCGGCGGTCCTGGAGGCACGCGAGGGTGGCTTTTTATTTTTCACGGGGAATTGGGACAAGGCTCACAACAATGAGCTTTCGGAATCCAAAGAATCTCAATAGCATGTGCTCCCTTTTTATTACGAAACCATAAACATTCTCCATCGGCACGGAAAAATTAAAATTTACGATTTCACCCCAATTTGCGATGCATCCACGGGAGTGCAGACAGCGCGATAATTAATATTTGGGGAAAAAGTTGATTAGGGAAGGCATCATTAATCACCCGCTCGTTATATCGCGTTATTTTATTAATTCCCTCATAAAACTTCCAGGTCGACGAGATAATATTGTAAGATCACTGCACGAAACAATGACAGGTCTGCGAGGAGCGTCACACTTTTTTTTAATAAAAAATTTAAATCCTAACGATGGCTCGTAAAATGGCGAGCTGTAAAGCGTCGTTTTATTAGACGGCCATTTTTAATAAAGCACGACGCGGTATCCGAAATAAGTTTCAATTTCGCAATATTTCCGATAATTTATTGTCGTTCCTGGAAAAACTTGTTTATTTATTCGGATTTACCTAATTAAGAACGGCATTGTGCGAATTTCCCCAAGGTTTCGTTAGTTGCTGGACGGAAAAAAGGGAAATGAAACTCATATCCGGCGAACAACTGATAAAAGGATAAGAGATAATGCGTGTTGGCCGAGAGGGCGATGAAAATTAACAAAACTTTTCCGAGCTCCTCGAGCAGCTTAATGTTGGAAATATTGGCAGTAATATAAATGGCCCTAAAATTGCAACATAAAGCACATTATGATGTCGTTTTTATTGTTATTTCTTAGGTGGAAGCGACAAAGTATAAAAATTGCGAAACTCTGCAACAGGAGAAAACTATGGTTGCGAGTGAAATATGCTAGACAAAATAGCGCATTTTCCCGTTTGCAACTTTGCCAAATTCGGCTGAATATGAAATCATGCGTCGGACTCTTTCATCACGTTAAATTGACGTAAACACGACGGAGAAGTTTTGAACTAACTGAACAAGTTGCAAACAAAACAGCGATTTCAATTACCACAGGTGTGGTTTTAATTAAAAATCGACTAATTTTCAATCAAAACGGTCTGCCACACACTTCAAAGATTATGTTAAAGTGGTGTTAAACACATTCAACAATAATAAGAGTAAACAGATGTATGGAACGCCAAAATATTTTTTACTCCGTACAATTTGGATTTCAAATTAATTTCAAAAAAATTATTATGTGCGTACATTCAGTTACAATTTCAAAAATGTCTCAAAAAATCCGACCTAAGTGTTTATTTATCTCTATTGCTTATTAAATAATAATGAAATGACTATTGTTGCATTGCTATGTTTAAAACGACGCCAAAGCATCGCATTTTCTGTAGGCAACACTGCAACGACATTTTCTTTAAAATCATACAAGAACGGTATAATATTTTTTTAATTATAAGCATCACTTGCCTTTTTTTGTTTTGACGAATTAAATTGCGCTGTCAAATAATTAAACTCGAACATGTGTGTAAAGTTTTTTTATACATTTTGAAATTAAGTGTATAAATATGTTATTGAATGAATTTGACATTACAGAAAAACACTACTTGAATTTCTAACTTGAAAATTACTTTACATGTACAGTTACATTTCGTTCATTTTTATTGGAACTAAATTCTACTGGAATTATTTTGTAGCTTTAATTTTTAAATTTAAAATCAGTCTGAGTTCCACCCAAAGAGAGCTTGAATTTTTAAATTAGAAATACCTGGAATTACTGTTTAAAAGACCTTGAATTTTACGATTAAAAAATCCGCGTTTGAAATTCATGTGTATTTCAATAAAAAAAATTTGGGTACTGTCTAAATTAAAATATCAGTGATATTTTGAGTAGAACTCAAGTGAATTATATAACTAGAAATTAAAGCGTAAATTTTATTGAGCTCCAAAACAATTCGCACTTTTAATAGTTCCATAAAAATAGAGGGAAATAAAGGTTAAGAATAGTTTAAATATAAATGGAAGTCTTGAAAAATAATTTTAGTCAGAATAATGTCTGTATTAATGAAAATTTGTAAGTGGAAAAAACTATATAATTTTATTGTGTACCTGCATTTAAAAGTAAAAAAAAAAGAATTTTGTAAAATTTCGATTTTAGTGAATTGAAAATCCAAGTTGAACTAATTTTCATATACAAGCTTTAAAATATAATCAAGCACGGCTTATAATTTCGTAAAATAGAAAAGCGATAATTGTACTTAAATACTATTTGTAAATTCTGTGGAACATGTGTATTATTTATTACAAAAAACAATAAGGTTTAAAATAATTTTGAGTCACATTAAAGGTTCAGAATTAAATTACATTACATAGAATTATCAAAATCTTTATTTCCAAATCAATTCTGATGGAAAAAACAATATATTGTTTTTGATATTTCAAATCCGTCTTATTTTCAACTTGTATTTTAAAATATTGCACCAGAGATCCGTCTTTAGTTAGTTTAGTTAATTTAGAATCATAAAAACATTTAGATCGTATCGCCAATTTAAAATAATCCTTTATTTTTCAAAATCTAAAATATTACATTTGTATTAGATGCAATATTCAATTTTGGTTAAAGTTGGAGCTTTTTCATTATTGTCAAATTTAAAAATGCAATTTCACTCTTCAGGTGTAAATCTATTTCTCATTTTATAGTTGTTTGTAAATTCCGATATTAAAAAATAATTTGTGACACAAACATGACGAATGTAGTTAGTAACAACAGAGATAAGAAAACAGCTAATCTAGGCTAAGAATTATGTTGTAGAAATCGCAAGCGTGAAAAGTAATTTGATAAAACGCAATATGAAAAATTATATAATCAACGAACACTGTTGATTTGTTGTAACCTTTTTACTTCATTTTTTTGTACTCTGTTGGATTTTCTGCTAAACCATTTTGCTCTGACGTATTGAACTATGTACTGTAAAGTTTTTCCACATTTCCTGTAAATATGAAATGCGGTTTCTTGCCCCTAGCCAAATTAAAAACTTTTCACGTTTCAAACACTGTAATTCCGTACGTGCTGCTAAAAAAATTGAGTTGTTTCGTACGAAGTTAGATACGATACGGTTAATAATAAATTCTGAATGTATTCACTACAACCCATCCCAGAACTTACATTGCGAGAAATTTGCATAATCTGTTAGTGTTGCGGCTGAACTTGATAAACTCAAGTTTGTGTTTATGATAACGAATCGTCGCAACTTGTTACAAAAGTATCATGTCCTTTCATTATTTACAAACGAATTTCCTGTTGGAACCCACCCTTATGAAATATGGACGTGTTTTCTAAACATGCAATTGTAATTCCCATGACTTTTCAATTTTTCACATCTCGCACCTCGTCTATTTTAGAGATTTCGTTCTTTAATAAAATTACAAAGAAAGCGGCCAGATTATCCCCGTAAAACATTAAAAGCTTTTTAAGAGGCAGCCTCGTTAATTATTAAATTCGTAAAATGTGCATTTCGCGTCCATTTTTTGCGGGCGGACGCACGTGCCATCAGAAATCGAAATTCCAGTTTGTTTGCACTAATCACTTTTCAATCGCCCCTGCTTTCAGCAATAATCAATAACGTCATATTTTCAGAGCAGTCGTGTTAGCAACGTGAATGTATTAATGTGGCGGATATGGGATAATTACTGGCGCACGTTGCCATTAAATTCAAACCCGAAACTGCGGATTGTTTTCAACCGACGCCGCGTCGGATTTCCATTCAGTTTCTTTTTCAGAAATCAATCCATCATCCATTGTTTCGGAAGAAATATGATTGTTGTCAACCGTGTCGCACAGATGATGGATATGGGAACGCGGGAATGACGGTCATTTAAGCAAAATACTTTGACAAATTCATCTTTTCGAGCTATATTTTAAAATCAGCCACTCCACCTGCAACTTTGCTTTTAGTTTTAGAACCTGCTATCAGACCGATCGAACCCCACGGCTTTTATGATACAATATAATGAATGGATGTGGTGAATTTTAGGGCATCTTCGCAGCCTTCAATCAATCGATAAACTTATTGTTTTTCGTAAATATCTTCATTTACTAGACGTATTCAATTTACCTTTCTGTCTAGCGGCCCTTGATCATTACATCCGAAGAGGGAACTTGTTTATGAATTGTTCAGTTTGTTCTTAATTATGCGACACATTACAGAAAGTTGTAAATGAGGTGTTATATCGCTTGTCTCATCTGCTCGCCATACAACTAAGTTTCAACAATTAATTTTTCAATTTATGTGAGCATTAGAATACATACATTCGTTTTGTATTGTTTTGGACGTCCCTGAATAAACTGAATTACGGACATATGGTCCAAAAATCTACTCTCAAACAAAATTGTTCTTTTATCCTCTATTATCCTCTATTTAAAGCGCCTCTCCCATTGTGGCCATCAAGCGCTAATTACTGATTACACAAAAAGACACGTGCAGAGCGCGGTACTTGGTTACTTTTACAGAACTGTTGAGATATTTCTTTTGAAGAATGACCGTATTTTGATTTAAATAAATATCTATCAAGTTTGATTAGGTATCTTTTAAGAAAACCTAGGCATTAGCTGGTTAAAATAAAAATAATGTTAATTTGTCACTTTCAATCTATACTTGACTGATCATAAGTTAAACACAATTACGTTTGATTTTATTAAAAATAATTAGTTTAACAGGAGTATTTATGATTTAACAGTATGGCTAGTGGAAACACTTTATCTTTTGATGAGTAAAAATAGAAGCTTTCAGCCAAGAACGCTATTCCATCAAGAAATTGCTATAAAATAAAATAAATTGCTAACTGAACAATTGAGCCGCTTCTTGCATAAAGAACCATACTCCAAAAGCAACTTTTTGAAGATTGGAAAAAACAATGCCTCATTTCATCCGATCACTAGATCACCCTAATCAAGGGAGAAATTAACGGCGATTTGAATTATAGTATGATCGAGAATTACTGAATCAATTGACAACAATGAAATTTTGAACAAAATTGGTAGCGGTTATTAGTACCAATCTTGTTCAAATTTCATCTTCATATTTTTTCGTTTCACAGTTTTTTAATTTGCAGGTAAATTTGAACTAAAACAGTTTTTTTTTCAATTTTTATTTGATAAAACTGATTTTTTATCCCGAATATGATACTACTCCTGTTTTAAAGTTAGCACAGTTTGAAGCAGGTTGCCAACCAAAACATAAAAAAAACATTTTAAAATCAATTTACTATACTTCTATTGCTCCTCCTTATTGATCACGCTGTATAATAATAATCACATGCCAATAGTCGTAAAAAAATTGAGATCTTTATTTCAAATCATAATGGACACATACAGACTGTTATGGAAGTGCATACCTACAGATATTTTAAAGGATGGTAGAACTCGTCAATTTGAGCAACAAGGTTTTTCCAAAATGTAATTTTTCTTCGTATTTTATCCTCTACTGATTTTAACAAATCGTTTATGCATCGAATGCACTCTGTATAAAAAGTAAAATTTGAATTTTTGGACTATAGGTATTTTTGCTAGAAGCGCCTACATATTTTAAAAATTTAGAGGCCCCCGTGCGAGTAATGCGTAACGCAATCATGTTTGTTTGACCATATTACCGGTTGGATTTCGCATGCGCTTTTGGAGTGGGAAAAAATTCCATAGATATATTGAATATTACTAAAATACGTTTTTTAACAATTTTAAAAGAAACAATTATATTTTGAACTGTTTGTTTATTTTTCGCATATATCGCTGAAGGTAGTCTTCAAAATAATGGCTCAATCTTTGGTTTTGATGATGTATTAAGAGAGATATGGCGTACCGACAAAAAAACATATTTTAGAAATAATTTATAGAGATTATGTCAAATATCGATAAGGTCGCACTGGAACTGCAACAACTTCAAGAGACGTGGAGCATTTTTACGAAAACCATATAATTCTTCTGCTACATCTAGGCAAATAAAAACAAAAGCCGAAGCTAATCGTTCAAAGAAGAGTACAAAAAATGCCACATTTTAAACATATAAAGCTACTCAAAAATCCTTTATTGCTGGACCATCATCAACGAGCTCATTTAGAATTTTTTCTACTCCCTTGCAGTAAATACTCAAAACAAGTAAACATCGCATTACGTGTTAGCAGGAATTAGACACCCGCTGGATCATTTCGTAATGTAATATACTACATATTACGAATTCATTTTCATTCAGAACCATAATGCACCAATCCATGTATCATAAATAGTAACAACTTGGATTATTGATAATATCGCCCTTCTAGAGTGGCGCGGTATTTCGCCAAATTTGAATATAGATACTTAAAATCTATGGAAATGGGTATTTAAACATGCCTACGAAGGAAGACGACAGTTTAGTACCAAAAACGAACTTGCTGCGGCAATTTGGCTCTCGTGGAATGCAATTCCAAGAAATCGTTGGATAATTAATTACGGCATCGCATGTTCAATTCAATCAAAATTACAAAAATAAGCACCAGTTTTTCAATTTATTAGATATGCCAAAAACAACTTAATTTATTAGCTGTGTAGAATAAAACATTATGTATTTCAGATTAGAGATTACAAGGGGAGAGTGATCAATTGTCGTGCACTGTATGTATATCGATTAACTTTTTTTTCAGTACTCATATTTAATGTAAAATAATAGCAAAGCAATTTATAGAGTTGAATAATGAGAACTAACCACATAAATATGTCTTATCCAACTTGAAAATGCATTATTAATCCACTGGAATGACTTGTTTAGATTATATTATAAACAGCATACAGTGCGATCAACTTAAGTGCAGGCAATAAATGTTAATGAAAGTTTAAAGCGACGGAAAATGTACTTAATAAACTTAAAATGGAATTCCCATTTTATCTCCAAGTATTTATTTTTATTTTGGAATTATCGGTTTTTCTTAAATTTTGTCACACAATTGTCACAATTTTGTTTCTTTTACATTAACCATGGACAGATTGACATTCTTATCGTAAACTAAAGGCAAAAAATGTGATAAGGATAAAAGTGTAGAGAATAGAAAATCGGATTTTTCAACGCCATTGTACAAATAATTAAAATACTTTTAACATAAGGTGCCACTCGATCCCCCGTCGTTTTTATGTATTTGACACTTTTGACAATTGAATAGCTGATTGGAAAAATATATCGTTCCAAGAATAATGTGTTTCATTCATCCACTCCAACGTTCAATCGCTCAAACGTTCAATTACTGTTAGATTGCATTTTTTTATTTGAACCAAATTCGTCAATACAAATAACAAATAAAATAAAACAAAAAATGACATATTTTGGAATCTTATCCTTATTCTTCTCACCTATTCCTTTCAATTAAAATTGATTGTTGATTTTTTTATTAAGGTTGTGGATTTTGTTAATTAAAGAGGCGGTGAGCGGTGTCAAGTATAAAAAATCTCAAAACTTCCATTTCCCGGAAGTCACTTACATTTCTTACACACCGATTACAGGCGGGTTATTCGAAGAAACGTCCGTTTCGAATTAAATGTATCGGTATGTTTCCAACATAAACGATTCGATGTCTCCTTCTTTTACATTAACCATGGACCGATTGAAATTCTTATCGCAAACAATTGGCAAAAATTGTGAGAAGGATAAAAATGTAGAGAACAGAAAATCGGATTTTTCATCGCCATTGTACAAATAAGTAAAATACCTTTGAAATAAGGTGCCACTGGATCCCCCGTCGTTTTTATGTATTTGACACACCGCCGTAACCAGGGGGGCTGGGGGGCTGCAGCCCCCTCCCGAAATTTCTTGGCTTCACACTAGAGAGAATTGAACTTTCCAGACGTCGTGCGACATTTTTAAAAAACATTTTCAATGAATCATTTTGTTTTCGTACTGAAATGCAAGGAATTTTTCCTCTAACTTAAACGCAAACAAAGACTAGGTAGTTTTAGCAGAAAGATCGCAGCCCCCCCCGGAAAAAAATCCTGGTTACGGGCTTGATTTGACACATTTGACAATTGAATAGCTGATTGAAAAAATATATCATTGCAAGAATAATGTGTTTCATTCATCCACTCAATATTATTTTAAACGACATTTTGAGCTCTATGGGTACAGTGTAATATTATCGTTTATGCACTTATCGCACCTCGTCTAAAATCACATATTTTCCTTTCACCCATTCATTTACACTAAATAAATATGCTTAATGATCAATATGATCGCTCAAACGTTCAATTACTATTAGATTGCAGTTTTTTTTTTAATTTGAACCGAATTCGTCGATTCAAATAACAAATAAAATGAAACAAAAAATGACATATTTTAGAATCTTATTCCTATTCTTCTCACCTATTCAAATCAATTAAAATTGATTGTTGATTATTTTATTTTGGTTGTGGATTTTGTTAATTATAGAGGCGGTGTCCGGTGTCAAGTATAACAAATCTAAAAACTTCCATTTCCCGGAAGTCATACACACCGATTACAGGCGGGTTATTCGAAGAAACGTCCGTTTCGAATTAAATGTATCGGTGTGTTTCCAACTTAAACGATTCGATGTCTCCGATCGGATATCTCCACCCCATAAAAGCGGCAAAACGAGGTAATCTCGTTGAAAGTATTGATCGCTTGAGATATCACAAACACATCTGTAAATACAGAAGCGATCCGATATTAATAATCTTTAGCCCAAAAATAATTACAGGCCTCGAGGGATTTCGCAGAGAGAGTGTGTATAGTCGGGTCACTCTAAGTTTGAACACCAAGCTACATTTAGCTCGTTTGGTGTTCTACCTTACAGTGAGCGGACTGTACACCAGATCATCGCAACTTGAAGAAACCGACTCCGCGTTTTTTAATTATTGTCATTCCCAAATCCTGATTGGCGCATAATTCCAGATGAGTTCTGCGAGGAGTTCCCGCACAACTTCATACCCACCCCCGGCTACTGGATAGAGTGCTCCCGTCAGAAAATCACCTCGGATACGATCTGGGACGAGAGCGAGTCAGAGCACGACCTCCAGGAGGGAGATGAGGAGGATCACACCGACGGAACGGACCAGGAGAACGGACCGGCGACTCGTAGACGCGATCGCAGTACGTATTATCAGCAGCGACAAGTTGGGAGTAAAATATTGCTATGTTTATGAGTTTCAGGTTGTAACGATCTGTACGAGGACGACGAGGAGGACGACTCGTCGTCGCCACGCAAGAAAACCACAATCGAGGAACAATGGGAGAAGAACCAAGGCTTCGAACTCACGAGCGTGGAGCAGGAGACCTACGAGAAGTATTTCTACGGCACGGAGCATTGGAACTACTTCACCAACGATGAAGACTTGGGGCCCGTCATCCTATCTATTAAGCAGGAGACGCTCAACTCGCGCGATCAATTTAGGTGAGTGAGGGGAAACAGAGCGACAAGCAGTTTGTTTGCGACAAAAGGAAAAACGACGTGTCTTTGGGTGTGCGAGACGCCATCACGTGATTTCCTACAAGTCCGGAGTGTTCCGCTTTCGAATCGACGCACCATTTATCATCCGAATCACTTAGATATTGCCATCCGGGAGAGTGCACAACGGATAACCGAATCTGCATGTTTTATATCGCGGGCGAGACGGGAGACGCGGATTTGCCACCTTTTGTCGAGGCTTTGTTGTTTTAGGATCATATTGATCGAGGATTAGCCGCCGAGACCTTCAGCGAATTCCGGACAGATCGATCGTTATCAAAAATTTAGCGACAGCTTTGAACGGCCGCACCAAATCGCAAACAAATCCATTGCCCCACGACGCTAAATCGAATAATTGCGCGATCTCGACGACAGAACACGGTGGGGTCCATCCATCAATTCCATTATTGCGATATCTCAGCCGCTTGCTGGCTCACGACTTGTCCATTTCTCGAATCACGAAATCGGATTTTTTTCATTCCGCGCGTGTCGCGGGAGCTTTGATCATGCCAAGTCGCGCTCGTCTTGCAAATCGCCTTTGTCTTGTTCAATTTTCCGCAGGCGCGTTTTTTGACCGCGCGCTCATGTAAAAATCATTTCGATTTCCCGACTCCGAGTCGGTTTAAATAAATTCGTGCTGACGTTTTAAGGTGTTTACGAAAAGTTCGACACACAATTACCATCGCTCAATCCCCGAACTTCGCATAATCCATCGATTCGAAATTTTAAATGACAGCTGACACGGCCTTTCGAACAAAGTTTTACTAATCCGAGCGACTGTGAAGAAGCTCCGACTGATAATGGCTCTGACTCGATAAATCGTTGGACAGCATTTGGATAAATCGCAGCAATTAACCTGTTGCGTCCTGCAAGCGCGTTTTACCTGGTTTCGTGTTGAAGCCTCTGAAAAGCGAGAGGCGTCTTTGTTGAAAAGTTGTGCGATTTTGTTGGGGATTTATCCAATTAACCGGAACGCCTCAAATTATACCCTTACAGCGGCACAATTGCCGAGAAAATCATAATACATAAAAAAATTAAGTCGCTGAAACATGAGGCAACTAACCGAGATAAAAGTTTGTTCATTAAAAGTGACAAAGAAAATTATTTATTTATAACAGAAAATTGATAAAACTAATCTCGAAGTTGAAGTAAACAGAACTTTGGGAATACTGGCGCAAATCCTACAAAAACAAGCAGAATAAATTAATGTGGGACGTAAATCTAAAAATATGTACGAAGCGAAGCGAAAAATCAGTACATTTTTAATGACGTCGAAGCTTTATAAATGCCATTTAAGGCTGCCATATAGTCGATTTGGACTTAATGTAAAATGAGCAGAATTTCAAACAAGTTTTATTTTGATACCGACAGAATTGAAAAACCGCTCGAGACTGCAATGGTAGCAGAAATTATTTTTCTGGCCCGTTACCGAGGGCGATTTTTTAAAATATTTCTCATTTCTCTAAAAAACAACAAAATGCCCTAATTTTATAACAAGTTTTGTACCCACACGGTTGATAATTAGAGCATAAATTTTGCACCAATTGCAAATTCTAGCCCTATACCGAGGCCGCTTTTGCAGTTGTTAAAAAAAGAAATAAAAACTAGTTAACACTTCTTACACCAAATTCAGCTAGCTGCAAAATTTGTAATGATCTATGACAGCAGGATGTAATTGCACATCATACAAGTCCGAACTTGGGTTTGTGGTCCTAGTTATCCAGTACAATAATAGTTATTTTCTTTGACATAGTCAATGAGAAATGTTTCATTGAAAAAACATTTATCAATAGGATTATTAGCGTATCGACAAAATATTTAAACTTTTGAGCCTCAAATTTTAGGAGTAGTCCTGGTTTACCCCAGTTCAAAGAAATTTGTAGATAACTAATCTTTTTAAACGGCCCTTTCGTAGTTTTTTTATTATGGTAAAACCGACAATCATTACGTTTGAATTGGTCAAATGAAGAAATGGTACATTTTATCCCCTAGATATAAAGGTGGGCACTGGACAACAAAATTTCACAAAAATTCTTCCATTGCGCTATTTTACCGGAAATAGTCGACAATATTGACACCTCAAAATATTGATGACAAGAAAAAGGTTTTGAAAAGATGAACGAGAGGGCCAGTGAAAGGTTTTTCAAACCGCCAAATGGATTACGAAAAGAGTGTTGGAAACAAGCAGATAGACTTTTAGATAGATTCTGATATATAATACATATATTGTTCCCCATTTGGTGTCAACATTTTTCTCAATATAATATTTTTATCTCTTCCGGTTGTAAACTGCAACTTTTTTTATAATACTTATGTATATGAACATGCATGCAGGTCAAATTGGCAGCTTTATCACATAAAACTTTATTATATTATTTATATACCTACCTATTATTTCAAATAACAAGATGATTTTACCGTTCCGGGATTTTTGGTATCGCGTTATCTACTTTTAATGAAGCAATTTGTAATTATTTCAATTGTTATATATTATTGTTGAATTATCAAGTACAATAATAACTATTTTCTTTGACTTTGACAATCCTAACGTCTGGATTGGTCAAATGAAGAAATGGTACATTTTATCCCCTAGATAAATATAAAAGTGGCACAGGACAATAAATATTCATTGTTTCTTTAAACAACAACAAGTGAACGGTGCGATTATAATTACCATTTGTGGTTATACGTTTTTGTGCTTTTGCGTTTTCGTGTTATTTCCATTTCAAAAATGGGTGTTCATGAAAAATACAAACTAACTCGAAAGAAATATCGTTGAAAAGCTAAATTTATGCAGTTTTAAAACTGTCAAAAATTAAATTAAACAAAGCAAAAGTTTGTAACATAAAACATGGGACATTTTAGCATTAACAGCACATTAAAGCATTTCCAAAAAATTGAGCCAAGGAGCTGACACCATCCTAATTTTAGTCCTGAATTTAGTATGTACTGAAACTGTGCGCGCAAATTTAGTTTACAAGTTAGTACAAAATACCAAGTTTCAGTCCTAAATTCAGGACTAAAATTAGGATCGTGTCAGACGGGTGTACAATAGAATAAATAATTTAAATTCCCCATCAGAGTGACGTATTCGCGCCCTCTTCTGTTATTGAAGTTTATTGGCAACCTCTATAATTTATGTAGGGACTTTCACAAAATACATTGTTTTTATTGATACAGTTTGGCATTTTTTTGATAAAAAGCTACATTGGTGCATAGGTATCATAGAGTTGAGTCATCAAAATAGCACAAAAATATTAAACGGTCTGTTCCGAATAAAAATCTGTTAGTAACAGAGATTGAAAACTAGATTGTCAGATATTGCAAGGTACCTGCCCTTGAATTGCCTTTATTGGACGTTATTAAGCTGTCAAAAGTTGTATCCCTGGTTGTATTAGATAATATTTAAGGAGCCGAGAACGAAATTTTTTCTGAGTGAATAGGAGCCGTAAGTAGTGCAGGAAAAGACTAAGCAAGCACGAAACGAATTCCATTTAATCAATCTTCCCCGTCAACAAATATCAAATTCAGTTGGGAGAAATAATAGAAAACTGAAGAACTAAACAAATATTTGGAGAGATACGCGCCATCGCGAGTAACTAAAAAACTAACAATTTGTCCCAACATAAACAACAAAACCGGTCCAGTTAGCTAACGTCGCTAATAAAGTTAAACAACTTAACTTCGGTCGATTCGATTAGGAGCGGTACTCAAAAACATTACACTTTTCCCTAGTTTCTATCTAATTACGTCAATTAAAAAAAAACAAACCGGGGTTCATTTCAGTGCGACGTTCTCTTCTGTTAAGGAAACTAAACAATTCGATTCGACTAATTCGGCGAATTTACATAATGAATGGGCTCGAATTTTGTAATCCATGGATGAGCAATTAAGAGAGCACTGTTTGAAATCTCCTTCATCGATTATTAATTTTAATCTTTGTCCGATTCGATTAGAGTGGGATTATGTGATTGGATGTTCCAGCCCGGCGCATCCACCATTTTCCACTATCAATATTCTAAAATTTGCTATAAGTAAATGGAACGCAAGAACATTATAGTTGGAGATTGAGCCTGTGTTTATTTATAAACTGCTGAGAGCATAGAAATATTTCATTACGTCCATAACTCGCCCACAACAACTAAACGCAATTGAAGCACGCCGCAAATTTAATATTAAATAAATCACAACTGCGGCTCACGTTTTGCCCGTTTTTATAATTCGCAAACAACTAATCTGCAACTTGCACTAATTAAATATTTATCATTCGATATAATGCAGCTCCAAAATCTCGTCACGTCCAATATTGGGGACAGTCGTTCTTTTATGTATCAGGACAAGGGTACGATCTTGAAATTATTGCCACGTCCTCTATGCTCCAGATTTTCGCAATCTTGTTTCTTATCGGAACGACTAAAAATCTGATTAATTTCTGCGGAGACTTCGATCGTTTTTCGGCGCAACTCAACAGTTGTGTGTAAACTAGACGTCGGCTTGTATCGATGATTTATGATCTGGGTCCCCAAAATTCGTATTTGATTTGCAGAATATTAGTGCGAGCGATCAGTTATACGGTTCACGGTCTGATTCCTGCGAGCTGTGTTTTCGCCGATCGCTATAATCGAGAAGAAGTCGTCAGGTCGCTGGGTAAAGAAGTCAACATTAATCCACCCTTAACCCTTGGACAACTTCCCGATACGCCGGAGGAACTTCTCAAATTGGATCAGGTGAGTGATGAATCGCCTCGGATAGATCACAATCGTTCGGTCTTGGAATTGCCTGATTTGAGTAGGGAGATAAGAAAACGAAAGTGCCGCCACCGTTCTACGAATTCGTTTTATTTTATAACAACGGTTTGTTGGTAATGAGCTAATCATGTCAGAGCCGATTTTTGTCCGTGATAAAGTCGAGGGCCCTTACAAAACGTTGGAAACGAGGGGAGAATTATGAAAGAGCTGTTTTTGTTGAAGGTTTTTATAAAATCCGAGCTGAAAGTCGGAGTGATTTACGTGAAAGAGGGACAATACACCGAAGAAGAGATCCTAGACAATAACGATAACTCGCTGCTGTTCGAGGAGTTTTTGCAGATTTTTGGGGAAAAGGTGCGACTGAAGGGCTTCGACAAATACAAGGGAGGCTTAGATACGGTGCACGACTTAACAGGTGCCTCTCGTTCCGTTAAGTCCTCTTGTAAACTCAAAGTTTCCAGGATTATATTCGGTTTACACGAATTGGAGGAACATAGAGATTATGTTCCACGTGAGCACTTTGCTGCCGTACGAGAAGCACGACCCTCAGAAGCTGCAAAGGAAAAGGCACATCGGTAACGACATCGTGTGCGTGGTGTTTTTGGAGGCCGATAACACCTCGTTCTCGCCCGCTTGCATCAAAAGCCACTTCCTCCACACTTTCATCTTGGGTGAAAAATGACATTTAAGGTTCGAGAGTTATTGTTTGTTGTAAATTCTAGTGCGCACTTCTCCCAGAATCAAGAGGAAACCCACTCGATACGAAGTATCGGTCGTTACGCGCGATGAAGTGGGTGCCTACAAGCCTTATCTTTGGGAGCAAAGTGTCTTCGATAAAGGCCCTATGTTCAGAGAGTGGCTCCTCACGAAAATCGTAAACGGCGAAAGGGCGAGCTACTCCGCCCCCAAGTTTGCGCGGATGCAAGAGCGCACCAGGTCCCAAATGCTCGAGGACATCGTCGCCAACTTGCAAAACCACGCAGAGACTGGACAAATCCCCAAACCCTACCGAAGAGGTAAGCGGTCGCGTGTTGACCACATTTTTTTAATTCGATGTTAGGTTCGTGGCGGCCAATTGGCCACATGCGCCCTTCGTCGCCCCTTCTGGACAGTGTCCGCGACCAGTTCGAGGACTACGACCAAATCGCCAAGGACTTCACGAGGATGTTCCTCAATACCGAGCCCAACACTCTCGCCAATGCCCAACTTTTCGACGTCGTCTTCCTCGTCGGCCAGTCCAAGCAAAAGGCTAAACTGGTCGGAGTGCGTGCCATTCTGGGTGTGAGAAGTCGAGTCTTCCAGGAGATGTTGTATGGCATTCAGACTGGGTTCGGGTCGCCCCAAGTGCCGGTTGCCGAGTTGTTAGCAAGGCCGGTTCCTACTCTTCTCAGTCCCCAGCAAAGTAGACCCAAAAGTAGCAATTTCCTGCAAGTTCCCGATATTGAGTCGCCGCGACCGAAGAGCGTCCCCAGCTCGCCAATGGTGAAGAGGGCCTTCTCTAGGTTGGGCACCATCACCGCCGGTTGGGGCAGGTCGATTAGGAAGCACAACGCTCAACAATTGTCCGCCGAGGATAAGAAAAAGTGGGCCAGCAGCCAAGATTGTTCCAGTAAGTAGCTTTAACATTTATTTATTCATTTTTGACAAACCCCTCGGGCAAAAGTGTACACGATAAATCCTTTTCATGGAAATAATTCCTTTAATTTACCAATAATTCCTATAATTCTTCAATAAATCCCATAAATCCTCCATAATTCGCCTAGATTCTGTAAATTCTCAATAATTCCTGTAAATCCTCACTAATTCCTGTAAATCCTCAATAGTTCCTCTAAATCCGCACTAATTAATGTAAATCCTCAATAATTCCTGCAATTTTTATATAGAATTTTAAGGAATCAAGTACTTATAGTTGCCCTATACCTGCCATTTACGTAAAACTTAATCGTATATTTATACATGTACAGTCATGGACAGTCAAGAATAACACCCGTGTCATGCAAATACCGACTCTATGAGATATTGTCATTGAGTCGGTATTTGCATCACACCCGCCGGCTAAAGTGTTATTCTTGACTGTCCACGGTTTTACTATGGAACTTCCCTAACTCGAAATATTCTGTATCTAAAATTTTTTGTGAACATAATATTATATCAAGATAGAAAAATCGTTTTCCCAGCTAAGCAGAATTAACGTGCAAAGCTGAGAAAAACATTCTCGACTGTTGTTTATATATTTTTTTCACTACTAGCAGCTTAAATTCTATAAATCATATATTTCAGTTTATTCTTCTACATATTTATAATTACATAAACAATTTCATGAATATTCTGCCAAATTCTAAAAAAGAGATGTTTTTCATGAAGTCATACCTTAGGTATTGCCACTATTATTAGATAAAAGGGGCAGAACAAAAAAAAATGGGTAAAAAAAAAAATCGTTAAATAAATAAAGCAGCACAAATAAGTAAACGGAGAAACAGGCTTTAGAAGCAAATTTTGTTTGTTTGAAATAATTATTAACTACTAGGAAGGAATAGTTATTTTAATTACAAAAGACAGTTTCTGGCTGTGTGATAAACAACACATTAATTGTTAAAATAATTTCCCGGTTAGGGGATTTATTTTTCCCCTGCGATACCTATTCCACGATATAATGAATGATTAAAAATAATTTTTTGACATTTGTAAGTTTTGAGTAATTTGAGTGCACAATTCTACTGATAATAAGTAAAAATGGATAAAGACACACCAACACATATTCAAAAAGTAGCAGAAAATGTAATTCAGAATTTATTATGTAAAAGCATGGATTCCTTCCAAGAGCCGTGACTTTTTTGCCTATAGAAAAGACCGTCTTCCAAGCAAATGGGAATGAGTTATTGAAGCCAATGTGGACTAAGCTCCGGAATAATCATTTAACAATATTATTGTAGAATTATGTGTTTTTTTTTTCAAATAAATATTGTTTTTCATAAAACGCCTGATAATTATGCACCAACCTAATAGCTATAGTTACATACAGTGTGGATGAAAAGGCTGGAACTAATTCGATAACTTTTTTATAGGGAGCGACAGAAAAAATCGCTTGGACACGTGAATTTTTAATTTTAAATGCGCTAATTCTGACATAAAAATTTGCTTTGTTATGTCTTTATTCTATTTCTGTCAAGGCCATGACGTTATTTCAATTTTTTTTTAAATGGCAACCCTAATTTTTTATTGCGTTATTTTAAAGAGCATGTTTTTTGCATATAAAACAATAAAATTTGTACTGTGTTACATAACAATATTTTGGAAAAGAAAATAATTTTTTTATTTGCTATTTAGTAATTTAATGATTTTAACAATAGCAGTTTATTTAAATAATGTGTAAAATTTACAAAATAATAAGATTAAATGTTCAAACTGCCTACCTTCATCAAGTTGACAATGACTGAGACGACGTTCAAATTATTTTATGACATTATTTAAAATTTGTGGGGTGATTAGCAAAATTTTCTGAGTAATTCTAATTTTTAACCTTTAATTTTTTCTCAAAAACATTGTAATGTAACCTATTACAATATTTATTGTTTTATATGCAAAAAGCATGCTCTTTAAAATGACGCAATAAACAATTAGGGTTGCCATTTAAAAAAAATTGATATGACGTCATAACCTTGAGAGAGATGACATAACAAAGCAAATTTTTGTCAGAATTAGCGCATTTAAAATTAAAAATTCACGTGTCCAAGCGATTTTTTCTGTCGCTCCCTATAAAAAAGTTATCGAATTACTTCCAACCTTTTGATTCACACTGTATAAAACAAACCACTTTTAGAACGAATAAAAGATCTTCCTATTTTCTTAAAAATAAACAACAATAACGAATTTTTGGCAAATTATTGTATAAAACGAAGCTATTGTAAAAGAGCGATTTTTCGTGCTTTTTTTCTCTCATAATCAACGTAGAAATTGTTCACATAACGCGTTCAATGACAATGAACATTAGAAACATAAAGACATTCTAAATAGGAGGGAAGTAGACCATGATCAATTTTATAAATAAAACACATATTTAAATAAAATAAATAATACTGCCAAACTGAAAAAAAGACAATCAGATAAATCAGAGCAATAATTTTATAGAAAATCATACCAAATATCACATGAAAATAGACACGGTTCTATTCCCAAAAATCAGCTATGATTCCTTATAATTTTCCTTGTGACTGAGCTTATGACTGATTTTGTGTGACAAATCACATAAAGTAAAGTAGCAAAACCAGACTACAAAATAACTCTAATTTTGATTTCAATCGCTGTGCCGCAAAACAGAATACAAACATTTTATTAACACATTGCTTTTTACATCGGGAAATACTTTTTACAAATGTTTTACTTTCAGACTTATATATTGTGCTTGGACAATCTGTTAGTATTGTTAATTACATAAAATCAGTGTTTACTTTTGAATATCTACATAAGTTAATATGGTTATCCATAGGAAATGTTTTATAGAATATTTGAGCTAAAGAAATAATTTTAACAACAAAAATGATTTTAGCGAGTTTTTTTAAGGAAATGAAAAAAAATGTAATTTGGTTTTCCAAATTAGTATATCTAACAGATATACTTAATCTACTTGATGGTCTATACGAAAGTATGCAGGAATGTTTTGGAGGAAAAAAGCAAATGAAGGAAAAAGAAGAAAACATTTGAATCAATACCAATAAATTTGAATATGAAAATTGTGCATTTGACTTTTGACTTGAAATAAAACAATATATTTCAATTTTACATCTAGAAATTTGATTGGGTAAGACATCCATTTTTTATAGGCGATACGTCAATTCCAATTTACACATAGGAAGAGAAATAACTTATTTCTATCTCCAACGACAGAAATTTGAAGATTAAATATTCCGAAATATTACTAAATTATTTTTGTATTTCTCTTCAAGAAGATTTTCCCTGCCACACCAAGAAAATCATTAAACATATTGACGTAGTTTTCAACATCATATTTGTGCCAACATGTACTTTCTGCATTTATTAATACATATAAAATCTAGAAAAAGGTTAAGACTTGAAAATGTTGAACATGAGATGTCCTTTTTACTTGTTTCTTCGGTTTTACTGGACATGTAGCAACCGTCATTCTAGAAAACCGAAAAACGCCCATAGTGAATACTACAAATTGTTTACCGCAAGTCATCGAAGAAATCAGAAAGGTAAGCCGAAATCAGAAAGGTAAGCCGAAATCAGCGAATAATTCTCAATCATGACAACGCCAGCTCACAACAGTTGATGATTACTTGGCCAGTAAAAATGTCGATTTATGACTCAATGACCGTATTCACTTGATCAATCACCTTGTGATTTCTTTTGGTTCGGAAATATAAAACATAAAATACGTGGTTAGCGATTTATGTTCTGTGAACCTGGTCTGAAGTATCAGCTTCATTGTGGAAAAAATGCCTCGCAAATTAATTTGAGCGTATGCAAAAGTGTAATAAGTTCAAAGGCGAATATTTTGAAAAACAGTAAAAACATCTTCCAAATTTTATTTAATTTTTTTCACATAGTTTCCAGAAACTTTCCCCACGTAATATTGAACTTACGATCCACACTGTATGAATTTGGTATCTTGTATGAACCGGTGTTTTTTTACAATGCCTAATACATTTAAGTGTTAATTTGGCGTATTTTTCTATAAATCAAATTTTCTCTAACTTGAAGTAAATTTTCGGTCCCTTGGAGATTCGAGTTAAAGAAGTTTCACTGTAGACACATATAGGTAAATAAGTAAAGTAACAAAAATTAAACAAAAATCATTTTACTTTATTAAAGATAATCAAACTTCACTTATCATATAGTGTGCAATTAAAATATTATGTAGGCACTTGTCTAGGTGCTTTAGTAAATAAAGAAGCTATTCAACAAAATAAAAACTTTGCATAACAAAAAACGTAAGAAATTATCATAAACTAAGGTAAAAATATTATTCGATTTTATTGCCTCTACAGGCAACAATCTTGTCTGGCAGATACTGTTAATGTGCAGAAACGCATGCGCATTTGTTATTTGCCTTGTAATTCCCAATAAATCCCAACAAATCCCTTGTAAATCCCAATAAATTCCCGTAACTCCCTATAAAAACCATAATTCCAAATAAATCCCCATAATCCCGAAAAAATCCCATAATTTTTTCAGACCGTACCCCACAAATCCGCAGCGGTTTATCCCTCGATTTATGTTATTCACGAACCAGTTTGCACAATTAATCTCCTATTTGCTTTGAAGACGATTCAACGGCCAGACTGGGAGATATTATAGGCATTGCCTCGTTTTATTCCTTCAATAGTATGTGGGCATATTAAAAAAATGTATAAATTCCAGATAAAGAGGGAAAGGACAAGGAAGGCAAGGACAAGCCCAGCGCCGCCCAGCTCCCGGTTCCACGCCTGAGTGTCTGCGCTGACGCCCAAAAAGTCGACAGAGCCAAGCTGGCCCAAACCGAATTTTCCATAATAGAATTCGACTCGGACACCTTCCGAATACTCCTCGATTACCTCCACACCGGCTCCTGTCCTCTCACTTGTTCCACAATCCCCGGCTTAATCTGCGCCGCAGAACACTACGACCTTCCCGAGCTGCTGCAGGCCTGTTTCCACCACGCCAAACAGTTCCTCAGGATAGAAGTTGTAAGTGTGTTTCAAATTCATTGTTTCCATAATTGACGAGAATCCAGGTGTGTTGCATGTTGTGCTCTTTGGAGAACTACTACTGGAGATACACCTCAGCCTCCGAGCTCGTCAACATGATTTTGGCGTTTGTGGAAACTCGCGCCTATGCCCTCTTCACCACTTCCGAGTTCCTCACGTTGAGCGAGTCGATGGTGCAGATGATCATGTGCAGGTAATTGCAAATGTAATACTTTCATAGTTGCGGATGCAAAGGTGTATTTGCAGGAATTTGGAAGTGCCGGAGGTGCGCAAGTTCGAGGCGATGTTGGCGTGGGCTAGACACAAAATCCGTACGAAGACGTCGAGCAAGTTGGATGCGAAGTTGGAATTTAAGTGCATTATGGAGCGGCTCGCGAGAGATCTCAAGCTGTACAGAATATCGCCGCAGGAGCTCATTAAGGTCTGATATTAAAACAACTAAGATTTAACGGAGATCAGTCGGCGAGCGGTAATCGACAGCGTTCGCTTTACCAAATCCACCGAAAGCTTGGAGGATTCATGCATTTTTTAAAACTTTTCAAAGCCATTAAAACTTGACCGACTTTTCCAACAATTTTTCAGATAAGAAGAGTAGAGAAGCAGTGCTTTGTGTTTATGATTCTGTTGTCGTGGAGTGTTTTTAGTAAAAAATGAACCGTAATTTAGCCGAATTATCTGCCGCAGGTCGTGCTGCCGTCGAAGGCCATCAAGAACGAGCGCATTCTGGAAACGCTCATGTTCCAAGCCAACTCCGGCATGTACCGCATCCAGGATTCGTACATCAAAGAGTGCACCCAAAGACTGCAAAAGCAAGACTCGCGCTTTTCGGAATGGGAATCGTTCGACTACAGCACGTAAAGAGACGATGCGACGATCTCCTCTAGTTTAGAAGACAATCACCGAGCAATTTGAGCCACCAGTATCAACCATCGCATCGTGATTTTGTGTTGTTTGATATTACGTACATCTAACAATAAGAAATTTCACATTGCCATACGCCATCTGGGAACAAAGGATTCATGTTTTATATCGGTGTGATTGCAAGACAATCGAATATTAATTATTATGAATTAAGTGTCTGCCTTGCGTGTCCGATTTTTTATTCTCACGTGCAGTTTTCGGTCAATGTTTGTCGTTTTGTTGTCGTCTCTTATTGGCACACGTTCTCTTCGATTCAGGGCGGATTATTGTTTGTTTCGTGTGTATTCATGAAGACGTGTATTTATTTCTCGTACCTGTGTTGTGAATACTCGGCAGGTTACGTGGACCCTGTCTGTTGTATAGGAGAGACTTGTTGCTGTTTGTATCCGTGTTCGATGTTTCATATTTGAAATGACGCAAACCAGGTGTTTGTAAGACTAAATATATTTTAATTACTCTTAGATAGCAGAACAAATGTTGACATATTTTGATACTAAATGAAACTAAAGGAGAAAAAAAATCATAAATGTTTCTTTGCGCAATCTGTTCGATATTTTGTTTGACAAATAACTAATAAGTGTCTTATTACGAAATAGCAGATGCCACTATTGAATATATTAACATCGTTGTCTAATGTTGTCTGTTTTTAAAAACTCTTTCCCTTTACTTTGTATTTATCGTTCGTTACCCATTGTTACGTACAATATCACAGTGCTGCGACTTTGCTGAAGATTTCCAGCAAGTGGCCGCCATTACAACAAACAACTTTGTGCTTTCTTTCAACGGAGTGACTTTCACTTATTCTGTTTGCTTGTACTCGTGTTGAAAACCAAAAGAAATGTAATAAATAACATTATGATCTAAATAGAAACACCAATATTTGTGAACGATAATTTGTTGTAAGATTGTTGCTTTATCAATGTACAAGTGAATGGAATAGTTTACATATTCTAAGATATTGTATATCTTATTTTCTCAAAATAAATTTTTTTCAAGCGTTTTTCAATTCAGCATCTATCAACACCACAAAATCTATCCTCGTAGAAACTCTATTTTACCAATTTTGAGAAACAAGTTTTCTATTAACAATTACAAAAATCCGATGCCAATAAAATAATTAACAATTAATGAAGCGTAACGATTTTTGGTCACCAATAAGGATAATGTGACTAAATATTTCAGGAATTGTCTTCTTTATATGGCCATCGTCGTGAAACACTATTCGCGCCGAATTCAAAATATTGATCGTGTTTTAAAATAATTATTTTTTATACATTTTTTTTATTACATATCAATAATAATATGAAAATAATCAAATTTAAACCGATTCCAAATTTTTACATTCTTTAATAAAAAAAGTGCCACGCACAGCGCAAAAAACGTCATTAGGCTACCTACATATGAACCGGAATTACCGAAAATGACATAATCACGATTTTCAGATTTCGCACGACAAGTGGCATTACTTGTTTAGGTGTAGAACGTGACGGACGTATTTAACTCCAGTGTCTTAACGATTATTAAATTAATTAACGATTGCGTTATAACACTTTAACAGTTCTTTTCAGTTTTCAGTACAGAGCAGCCCCAAAATGTAGGTTGATGTGTCGATAATATTTTGCTAAACAATTTTAATAAATTACACAAACATGATGGAAGCAGTCGTGCTCTTTGAATTGCTAGAAAGTCATTTTCGTATTTCATTTCAATCAAACATTGAACGCGAACAACTCCAAAGATTTTCAATATTTTTCAATCATTTTTCAAGGTTAATAACAAATCTCGACATAAAAAAAATTACAGGTAGAAGCCATGAAAGGTAAGAGCGTGTTTTATCTGATTTATTTATTTATGTATGTGCAAAGAATTTGATGATATGTCGATGAGATTTTGCCAAATTATTTTTTATTCGCATGATGGAATCAGTCTTGCTCTTTAAATTGTTAGAAATTCATTCTCGTATTTCATTTCAAACAAACAATGAACGCGAACAACTCCAAAGATTTTCAATATTTTTCCATCATTTTTCAAAGTTAATATCAAATCTCGACATAAAAAAATTACAGGTAGAAGTCATGAAAAGTAGGAGCGCCCTTTAAATGATTGATTGATTTATGTATGTGCGAGGGATTTGATATGTCGACATTTTGCTAAATTATTATTTTTTATTCAAATGATGGAATCAGACTTGCTTTTTAAATTGTTAGAAATGCATTTTCATATTTCATTTCAATCAAACAATGAACGCGACAACTCCAAAGATTTCCAATATTTTTCCATTATTTTTCAACGTTAGTAACAAATCTCGACATAAAAAAATTACATAAAAAATACAGGTAGAAGCCATGAAAGGTAGGACCGCCACTTATCTGATTTATTTATTCATGTATGTGCGAAAATTTGATATGTCGATGAGATTTAGCCAAATTTGTATTTTATTAACATGATGGAATCAGTCTTGCTCTTTAAATTGTTAGAAATTCATTTTTGACTATCATTTCAATCAAACAATGAACGCGAACTACTCGAAAGTTTTTCAATATTTCTCTATCATGTTTCAACGTGAATAACAAATCTGCGCAAAAAAAAATTTCCAGGTAGAAACCATGAAAGGTAGGAGCGCCCTTTATCTGATTTATTTATTTATGTATGTGCGGAGAAGATGATAATATGTCGATGAGATTTTGCAAAACTATTTTAAATTACACATGATGGAATCAGTCTTGCTCTTTCAATTTTTGGTAATGCATTTTCGCATTGCATTTCAATCAAACAATAAACGCAAACATTTCGAAAAATTTTCAATATTCATTTTTCCATCATTTTTCAAAGTTAATAACAAATCTCGACATAAAAAAAGAATAATTTCAGGAGAAGCAATAAAAGGTAGGAGCGCCATTTATGTGATTTATTTATTTATTTATGTATGTGCGGAGAAGATGATAATATGTCGATGAGATTTTGCAAAACTATTTTAAATTACAGATGATGGAATCAGTCTTGCTATTTCAATTTTTGGTAATGCATTTTCGCATTGCATTTCAATCAAACAATAAAGGCAAACATTTCGAAAAATTTTCAATATTCATTTTTCCATCATTTTTCAAAGTTAATAACAAATCTCGACATAAAAAAAGAATAATTTCAGGAGAAGCAATAAAAGGTAGGAGCGCCATTTATGTGATTTATTTATTTATTTATGTATGTGCGGAGAAGATGATAATATGTCGATGAGATTTTGCAAAACTATTTTAAATTACAGATGATGGAATCAGTCTTGCTATTTCAATTTTTGGTAATGCATTTTCGCATTGCATTTCAATCAAACAATAAAGGCAAACATTTCGAAAAATTTTCAATATTCATTTTTCCATCATTTTTCAAAGTTAATAACAAATCTCGACATAAAAAAAGAATAATTTCAGGAGAAGCAATAAAAGGTAGGAGCGCCATTTATGTGATTTATTTATTTATTTATGTATGTGCGGAGAAGATGATAATATGTCGATGAGATTTTGCAAAACTATTTTAAATTACAGATGATGGAATCAGTCTTGCTATTTCAATTTTTGGTAATGCATTTTCGCATTGCATTTCAATCAAACAATAAAGGCAAACATTTCGAAAAATTTTCAATATTCATTTTTCCATCATTTTTCAAAGTTAATAACAAATCTCGACATAAAAAAAGAATAATTTCAGGAGAAGCCATAAAAGGTAGGAGCGCCATTTATCTGATTTATTTATTTATGTATGTGCGGAGAAGATGATAATATGTCGATGAGATTTTGCAAAACTATTTTAAATTACACATGATAGAATCAGTCTTCCTCTTTCAATTTTTGGTAATGCATTTTCGCATTGCATTTCAATCAAACAATAAACGCAAACATTTCGAAAAATTTTCAATATTCATTTTTCCATCATTTTTCAAAGTTAATAACAAATCTCGACATAAAAAAAGAATAATTTCAGGAGAAGCCATAAAAGGTAGGAGCGCCATTTATCTGATTTATTTATTTATGTATGTGCGGAGAAGATGATAATATGTCGATGAGATTTTGCAAAACTATTTTAAATTACACATGATGGAATCAGTCTTGCTCTTTCAATTTTTGGTAATGCATTTTCGCATTGCATTTCAATCAAACAATAAACGCAAACATTTCGAAAAATTTTCAATATTCATTTTTCCATCATTTTTCAAAGTTAATAACAAATCTCGACATAAAAAAAGAATAATTTCAGGAGAAGCCATAAAAGGTAGGAGCGCCATTTATGTGATTTATTTATTTATGTATGTGCGCAGAAGATGATAATATGTCGATGAGATTTTGCAAAACTATTTTAAATTACACATGATGGAATCAGTCTTGCTCTTTCAATTTTTGGTAATGCATTTTCGCATTGCATTTCAATCAAACAATAAACGCAAACATTTCGAAAAATTTTCAATATTCATTTTTCCATCATTTTTCAAAGTTAATAACAAATCTCGACATAAAAAAAGAATAATTTCAGGAGAAGCCATAAAAGGTAGGAGCGCCATTTATCTGATTTATTTATTTATGTATGTGCGGAGAAGATGATAATATGTCGATGAGATTTTGCAAAACTATTTTAAATTACACATGATGGAATCAGTCTTGCTCTTTCAATTTTTGGTAATGCATTTTCGCATTGCATTTCAATCAAACAATAAACGCAAATATTTCGAAAAATTTTCAATATTCATTTTTCCATCATTTTTCAAAGTTAATAACAAATCTCGACATAAAAAAAGAATAATTTCAGGAGAAGCCATAAAAGGTAGGAGCGCCATTTATGTGATTTATTTATTTATGTATGTGCGCAGAAGATGATAATATGTCGATGAGATTTTGCAAAACTATTTTAAATTACACATGATGGAATCAGTCTTGCTCTTTCAATTTTTGGTAATGCATTTTCGCATTGCATTTCAATCAAACAATAAACGCAAACATTTCGAAAAATTTTCAATATTCATTTTTCCATCATTTTTCAAAGTTAATAACAAATCTCGACATAAAAAAAGAATAATTTCAGGAGAAGCCATAAAAGGTAGGAGCGCCATTTATGTGATTTATTTATTTATGTATGTGCGCAGAAGATGATAATATGTCGATGAGATTTTGCAAAACAATTTTAAATTACACATGATGGAATCAGTCTTCCTCTTTCAATTTTTGGTAATGCATTTTCGCATTGCATTTCAATCAAACAATAAACGCAAACATTTCGAAAAATTTTCAATATTCATTTTTCCATCATTTTTCAAAGTTAATAACAAATCTCGACATAAAAAAAGAATAATTTCAGGAGAAGCCATAAAAGGTAGGAGCGCCATTTATCTGATTTATTTATTTATGTATGTGCGGAGAAGATGATAATATGTCGATGAGATTTTGCAAAACTATTTTAAATTACACATGATGGAATCAGTCTTGCTCTTTCAATTTTTGGTAATGCATTTTCGCATTGCATTTCAATCAAACAATAAACGCAAACATTTCGAAAAATTTTCAATATTCATTTTTCCATCATTTTTCAAAGTTAATAACAAATCTCGACATAAAAAAAGAATAATTTCAGGAGAAGCAATAAAAGGTAGGAGCGCCATTTATGTGATTTATTTATTTATTTATGTATGTGCGGAGAAGATGATAATATGTCGATGAGATTTTGCAAAACTATTTTAAATTACAGATGATGGAATCAGTCTTGCTATTTCAATTTTTGGTAATGCATTTTCGCATTGCATTTCAATCAAACAATAAAGGCAAACATTTCGAAAAATTTTCAATATTCATTTTTCCATCATTTTTCAAAGTTAATAACAAATCTCGACATAAAAAAAGAATAATTTCAGGAGAAGCCATAAAAGGTAGGAGCGCCATTTATCTGATTTATTTATTTATGTATGTGCGGAGAAGATGATAATATGTCGATGAGATTTTGCAAAACTATTTTAAATTACACATGATAGAATCAGTCTTCCTCTTTCAATTTTTGGTAATGCATTTTCGCATTGCATTTCAATCAAACAATAAACGCAAACATTTCGAAAAATTTTCAATATTCATTTTTCCATCATTTTTCAAAGTTAATAACAAATCTCGACATAAAAAAAGAATAATTTCAGGAGAAGCCATAAAAGGTAGGAGCGCCATTTATCTGATTTATTTATTTATGTATGTGCGGAGAAGATGATAATATGTCGATGAGATTTTGCAAAACTATTTTAAATTACACATGATGGAATCAGTCTTGCTCTTTCAATTTTTGGTAATGCATTTTCGCATTGCATTTCAATCAAACAATAAACGCAAACATTTCGAAAAATTTTCAATATTCATTTTTCCATCATTTTTCAAAGTTAATAACAAATCTCGACATAAAAAAAGAATAATTTCAGGAGAAGCCATAAAAGGTAGGAGCGCCATTTATGTGATTTATTTATTTATGTATGTGCGCAGAAGATGATAATATGTCGATGAGATTTTGCAAAACTATTTTAAATTACACATGATGGAATCAGTCTTGCTCTTTCAATTTTTGGTAATGCATTTTCGCATTGCATTTCAATCAAACAATAAACGCAAACATTTCGAAAAATTTTCAATATTCATTTTTCCATCATTTTTCAAAGTTAATAACAAATCTCGACATAAAAAAAGAATAATTTCAGGAGAAGCCATAAAAGGTAGGAGCGCCATTTATCTGATTTATTTATTTATGTATGTGCGGAGAAGATGATAATATGTCGATGAGATTTTGCAAAACTATTTTAAATTACACATGATGGAATCAGTCTTGCTCTTTCAATTTTTGGTAATGCATTTTCGCATTGCATTTCAATCAAACAATAAACGCAAATATTTCGAAAAATTTTCAATATTCATTTTTCCATCATTTTTCAAAGTTAATAACAAATCTCGACATAAAAAAAGAATAATTTCAGGAGAAGCCATAAAAGGTAGGAGCGCCATTTATGTGATTTATTTATTTATGTATGTGCGCAGAAGATGATAATATGTCGATGAGATTTTGCAAAACTATTTTAAATTACACATGATGGAATCAGTCTTGCTCTTTCAATTTTTGGTAATGCATTTTCGCATTGCATTTCAATCAAACAATAAACGCAAACATTTCGAAAAATTTTCAATATTCATTTTTCCATCATTTTTCAAAGTTAATAACAAATCTCGACATAAAAAAAGAATAATTTCAGGAGAAGCCATAAAAGGTAGGAGCGCCATTTATGTGATTTATTTATTTATGTATGTGCGCAGAAGATGATAATATGTCGATGAGATTTTGCAAAACAATTTTAAATTACACATGATGGAATCAGTCTTCCTCTTTCAATTTTTGGTAATGCATTTTCGCATTGCATTTCAATCAAACAATAAACGCAAACATTTCGAAAAATTTTCAATATTCATTTTTCCATCATTTTTCAAAGTTAATAACAAATCTCGACATAAAAAAAGAATAATTTCAGGAGAAGCCATAAAAGGTAGGAGCGCCATTTATCTGATTTATTTATTTATGTATGTGCGGAGAAGATGATAATATGTCGATGAGATTTTGCAAAACTATTTTAAATTACACATGATGGAATCAGTCTTGCTCTTTCAATTTTTGGTAATGCATTTTCGCATTGCATTTCAATCAAACAATAAACGCAAACATTTCGAAAAATTTTCAATATTCATTTTTCCATCATTTTTCAAAGTTAATAACAAATCTCGACATAAAAAAAGAATAATTTCAGGAGAAGCAATAAAAGGTAGGAGCGCCATTTATGTGATTTATTTATTTATTTATGTATGTGCGGAGAAGATGATAATATGTCGATGAGATTTTGCAAAACTATTTTAAATTACAGATGATGGAATCAGTCTTGCTATTTCAATTTTTGGTAATGCATTTTCGCATTGCATTTCAATCAAACAATAAAGGCAAACATTTCGAAAAATTTTCAATATTCATTTTTCCATCATTTTTCAAAGTTAATAACAAATCTCGACATAAAAAAAGAATAATTTCAGGAGAAGCCATAAAAGGTAGGAGCGCCATTTATCTGATTTATTTATTTATGTATGTGCGGAGAAGATGATAATATGTCGATGAGATTTTGCAAAACTATTTTAAATTACACATGATGGAATCAGTCTTGCTCTTTCAATTTTTGGTAATGCATTTTCGCATTGCATTTCAATCAATCAATAAACGCAAACATTTCGAAAAATTTTCAATATTCATTTTTCCATCATTTTTCAAAGTTAATAACAAATCTCGACATAAAAAAAGAATAATTTCAGGAGAAGCAATAAAAGGTAGGAGCGCCATTTATGTGATTTATTTATTTATTTATGTATGTGCGGAGAAGATGATAATATGTCGATGAGATTTTCCAAAACTATTTTAAATTACAGATGATGGAATCAGTCTTGCTATTTCAATTTTTGGTAATGCATTTTCGCATTGCATTTCAATCAAACAATAAAGGCAAACATTTCGAAAAATTTTCAATATTCATTTTTCCATCATTTTTCAAAGTTAATAACAAATCTCGACATAAAAAAAGAATAATTTCAGGAGAAGCAATAAAAGGTAGGAGCGCCATTTATGTGATTTATTTATTTATTTATGTATGTGCGGAGAAGATGATAATATGTCGATGAGATTTTGCAAAACTATTTTAAATTACAGATGATGGAATCAGTCTTGCTATTTCAATTTTTGGTAATGCATTTTCGCATTGCATTTCAATCAAACAATAAAGGCAAACATTTCGAAAAATTTTCAATATTCATTTTTCCATCATTTTTCAAAGTTAATAACAAATCTCGACATAAAAAAAGAATAATTTCAGGAGAAGCCATAAAAGGTAGGAGCGCCATTTATCTGATTTATTTATTTATGTATGTGCGGAGAAGATGATAATATGTCGATGAGATTTTGCAAAACTATTTTAAATTACACATGATGGAATCAGTCTTCCTCTTTCAATTTTTGGTAATGCATTTTCGCATTGCATTTCAATCAAACAATAAACGCAAACATTTCGAAAAATTTTCAATATTCATTTTTCCATCATTTTTCAAAGTTAATAACAAATCTCGACATAAAAAAAGAATAATTTCAGGAGAAGCCATAAAAGGTAGGAGCGCCATTTATCTGATTTATTTATTTATGTATGTGCGGAGAAGATGATAATATGTCGATGAGATTTTGCAAAACTATTTTAAATTACACATGATGGAATCAGTCTTGCTCTTTCAATTTTTGGTAATGCATTTTCGCATTGCATTTCAATCAAACAATAAACGCAAACATTTCGAAAAATTTTCAATATTCATTTTTCCATCATTTTTCAAAGTTAATAACAAATCTCGACATAAAAAAAGAATAATTTCAGGAGAAGCCATAAAAGGTAGGAGCGCCATTTATGTGATTTATTTATTTATGTATGTGCGCAGAAGATGATAATATGTCGATGAGATTTTGCAAAACTATTTTAAATTACACATGATGGAATCAGTCTTGCTCTTTCAATTTTTGGTAATGCATTTTCGCATTGCATTTCAATCAAACAATAAACGCAAACATTTCGAAAAATTTTCAATATTCATTTTTCCATCATTTTTCAAAGTTAATAACAAATCTCGACATAAAAAAAGAATAATTTCAGGAGAAGCCATAAAAGGTAGGAGCGCCATTTATCTGATTTATTTATTTATGTATGTGCGGAGAAGATGATAATATGTCGATGAGATTTTGCAAAACTATTTTAAATTACACATGATGGAATCAGTCTTGCTCTTTCAATTTTTGGTAATGCATTTTCGCATTGCATTTCAATCAAACAATAAACGCAAATATTTCGAAAAATTTTCAATATTCATTTTTCCATCATTTTTCAAAGTTAATAACAAATCTCGACATAAAAAAAGAATAATTTCAGGAGAAGCCATAAAAGGTAGGAGCGCCATTTATGTGATTTATTTATTTATGTATGTGCGCAGAAGATGATAATATGTCGATGAGATTTTGCAAAACTATTTTAAATTACACATGATGGAATCAGTCTTGCTCTTTCAATTTTTGGTAATGCATTTTCGCATTGCATTTCAATCAAACAATAAACGCAAACATTTCGAAAAATTTTCAATATTCATTTTTCCATCATTTTTCAAAGTTAATAACAAATCTCGACATAAAAAAAGAATAATTTCAGGAGAAGCAATAAAAGGTAGGAGCGCCATTTATGTGATTTATTTATTTATTTATGTATGTGCGGAGAAGATGATAATATGTCGATGAGATTTTGCAAAACTATTTTAAATTACAGATGATGGAATCAGTCTTGCTATTTCAATTTTTGGTAATGCATTTTCGCATTGCATTTCAATCAAACAATAAAGGCAAACATTTCGAAAAATTTTCAATATTCATTTTTCCATCATTTTTCAAAGTTAATAACAAATCTCGACATAAAAAAAGAATAATTTCAGGAGAAGCAATAAAAGGTAGGAGCGCCATTTATGTGATTTATTTATTTATGTATGTGCGGAGAAGATGATAATATGTCGATGAGATTTTGCAAAACTATTTTAAATTACAGATGATGGAATCAGTCTTGCTATTTCAATTTTTGGTAATGCATTTTCGCATTGCATTTCAATCAAACAATAAAGGCAAACATTTCGAAAAATTTTCAATATTCATTTTTCCATCATTTTTCAAAGTTAATAACAAATCTCGACATAAAAAAAGAATAATTTCAGGAGAAGCCATAAAAGGTAGGAGCGCCATTTATCTGATTTATTTATTTATGTATGTGCGGAGAAGATGATAATATGTCGATGAGATTTTGCAAAACTATTTTAAATTACACATGATGGAATCAGTCTTCCTCTTTCAATTTTTGGTAATGCATTTTCGCATTGCATTTCAATCAAACAATAAACGCAAACATTTCGAAAAATTTTCAATATTCATTTTTCCATCATTTTTCAAAGTTAATAACAAATCTCGACATAAAAAAAGAATAATTTCAGGAGAAGCCATAAAAGGTAGGAGCGCCATTTATCTGATTAATTTATTTATGTATGTGCGGAGAAGATGATAATATGTCGATGAGATTTTGCAAAACTATTTTAAATTACACATGATGGAATCAGTCTTGCTCTTTCAATTTTTGGTAATGCATTTTCGCATTGCATTTCAATCAAACAATAAACGCAAACATTTCGAAAAATTTTCAATATTCATTTTTCCATCATTTTTCAAAGTTAATAACAAATCTCGACATAAAAAAAGAATAATTTCAGGAGAAGCCATAAAAGGTAGGAGCGCCATTTATGTGATTTATTTATTTATGTATGTGCGCAGAAGATGATAATATGTCGATGAGATTTTGCAAAACTATTTTAAATTACACATGATGGAATCAGTCTTGCTCTTTCAATTTTTGGTAATGCATTTTCGCATTGCATTTCAATCAAACAATAAACGCAAACATTTCGAAAAATTTTCAATATTCATTTTTCCATCATTTTTCAAAGTTAATAACAAATCTCGACATAAAAAAAGAATAATTTCAGGAGAAGCCATAAAAGGTAGGAGCGCCATTTATCTGATTTATTTATTTATGTATGTGCGGAGAAGATGATAATATGTCGATGAGATTTTGCAAAACTATTTTAAATTACACATGATGGAATCAGTCTTGCTCTTTCAATTTTTGGTAATGCATTTTCGCATTGCATTTCAATCAAACAATAAACGCAAATATTTCGAAAAATTTTCAATATTCATTTTTCCATCATTTTTCAAAGTTAATAACAAATCTCGACATAAAAAAAGAATAATTTCAGGAGAAGCCATAAAAGGTAGGAGCGCCATTTATGTGATTTATTTATTTATGTATGTGCGCAGAAGATGATAATATGTCGATGAGATTTTGCAAAACTATTTTAAATTACACATGATGGAATCAGTCTTGCTCTTTCAATTTTTGGTAATGCATTTTCGCATTGCATTTCAATCAAACAATAAACGCAAACATTTCGAAAAATTTTCAATATTCATTTTTCCATCATTTTTCAAAGTTAATAACAAATCTCGACATAAAAAAAGAATAATTTCAGGAGAAGCCATAAAAGGTAGGAGCGCCATTTATGTGATTTATTTATTTATGTATGTGCGCAGAAGATGATAATATGTCGATGAGATTTTGCAAAACAATTTTAAATTACACATGATGGAATCAGTCTTCCTCTTTCAATTTTTGGTAATGCATTTTCGCATTGCATTTCAATCAAACAATAAACGCAAACATTTCGAAAAATTTTCAATATTCATTTTTCCATCATTTTTCAAAGTTAATAACAAATCTCGACATAAAAAAAGAATAATTTCAGGAGAAGCCATAAAAGGTAGGAGCGCCATTTATCTGATTTATTTATTTATGTATGTGCGGAGAAGATGATAATATGTCGATGAGATTTTGCAAAACTATTTTAAATTACACATGATGGAATCAGTCTTGCTCTTTCAATTTTTGGTAATGCATTTTCGCATTGCATTTCAATCAAACAATAAACGCAAACATTTCGAAAAATTTTCAATATTCATTTTTCCATCATTTTTCAAAGTTAATAACAAATCTCGACATAAAAAAAGAATAATTTCAGGAGAAGCAATAAAAGGTAGGAGCGCCATTTATGTGATTTATTTATTTATTTATGTATGTGCGGAGAAGATGATAATATGTCGATGAGATTTTGCAAAACTATTTTAAATTACAGATGATGGAATCAGTCTTGCTATTTCAATTTTTGGTAATGCATTTTCGCATTGCATTTCAATCAAACAATAAAGGCAAACATTTCGAAAAATTTTCAATATTCATTTTTCCATCATTTTTCAAAGTTAATAACAAATCTCGACATAAAAAAAGAATAATTTCAGGAGAAGCAATAAAAGGTAGGAGCGCCATTTATGTGATTTATTTATTTATTTATGTATGTGCGGAGAAGATGATAATATGTCGATGAGATTTTGCAAAACTATTTTAAATTACAGATGATGGAATCAGTCTTGCTATTTCAATTTTTGGTAATGCATTTTCGCATTGCATTTCAATCAAACAATAAAGGCAAACATTTCGAAAAATTTTCAATATTCATTTTTCCAACATTTTTCAAAGTTAATAACAAATCTCGACATAAAAAAAGAATAATTTCAGGAGAAGCAATAAAAGGTAGGAGCGCCATTTATGTGATTTATTTATTTATTTATGTATGTGCGGAGAAGATGATAATATGTCGATGAGATTTTGCAAAACTATTTTAAATTACAGATGATGGAATCAGTCTTGCTATTTCAATTTTTGGTAATGCATTTTCGCATTGCATTTCAATCAAACAATAAAGGCAAACATTTCGAAAAATTTTCAATATTCATTTTTCCATCATTTTTCAAAGTTAATAACAAATCTCGACATAAAAAAAGAATAATTTCAGGAGAAGCAATAAAAGGTAGGAGCGCCATTTATGTGATTTATTTATTTATTTATGTATGTGCGGAGAAGATGATAATATGTCGATGAGATTTTGCAAAACTATTTTAAATTACAGATGATGGAATCAGTCTTGCTATTTCAATTTTTGGTAATGCATTTTCGCATTGCATTTCAATCAAACAATAAAGGCAAACATTTCGAAAAATTTTCAATATTCATTTTTCCAACATTTTTCAAAGTTAATAACAAATCTCGACATAAAAAAAGAATAATTTCAGGAGAAGCAATAAAAGGTAGGAGCGCCATTTATGTGATTTATTTATTTATTTATGTATGTGCGGAGAAGATGATAATATGTCGATGAGATTTTGCAAAACTATTTTAAATTACAGATGATGGAATCAGTCTTGCTATTTCAATTTTTGGTAATGCATTTTCGCATTGCATTTCAATCAAACAATAAAGGCAAACATTTCGAAAAATTTTCAATATTCATTTTTCCATCATTTTTCAAAGTTAATAACAAATCTCGACATAAAAAAAGAATAATTTCAGGAGAAGCCATAAAAGGTAGGAGCGCCATTTATCTGATTTATTTATTTATGTATGTGCGGAGAAGATGATAATATGTCGATGAGATTTTGCAAAACTATTTTAAATTACACATGATGGAATCAGTCTTGCTCTTTCAATTTTTGGTAATGCATTTTCGCATTGCATTTCAATCAAACAATAAACGCAAACATTTCGAAAAATTTTCAATATTCATTTTTCCATCATTTTTCAAAGTTAATAACAAATCTCGACATAAAAAAAGAATAATTTCAGGAGAAGCAATAAAAGGTAGGAGCGCCATTTATGTGATTTATTTATTTATTTATGTATGTGCGGAGAAGATGATAATATGTCGATGAGATTTTGCAAAACTATTTTAAATTACAGATGATGGAATCAGTCTTGCTATTTCAATTTTTGGTAATGCATTTTCGCATTGCATTTCAATCAAACAATAAAGGCAAACATTTCGAAAAATTTTCAATATTCATTTTTCCATCATTTTTCAAAGTTAATAACAAATCTCGACATAAAAAAAGAATAATTTCAGGAGAAGCAATAAAAGGTAGGAGCGCCATTTATGTGATTTATTTATTTATTTATGTATGTGCGGAGAAGATGATAATATGTCGATGAGATTTTGCAAAACTATTTTAAATTACAGATGATGGAATCAGTCTTGCTATTTCAATTTTTGGTAATGCATTTTCGCATTGCATTTCAATCAAACAATAAAGGCAAACATTTCGAAAAATTTTCAATATTCATTTTTCCAACATTTTTCAAAGTTAATAACAAATCTCGACATAAAAAAAGAATAATTTCAGGAGAAGCAATAAAAGGTAGGAGCGCCATTTATGTGATTTATTTATTTATTTATGTATGTGCGGAGAAGATGATAATATGTCGATGAGATTTTGCAAAACTATTTTAAATTACAGATGATGGAATCAGTCTTGCTATTTCAATTTTTGGTAATGCATTTTCGCATTGCATTTCAATCAAACAATAAAGGCAAACATTTCGAAAAATTTTCAATATTCATTTTTCCATCATTTTTCAAAGTTAATAACAAATCTCGACATAAAAAAAGAATAATTTCAGGAGAAGCAATAAAAGGTAGGAGCGCCATTTATGTGATTTATTTATTTATTTATGTATGTGCGGAGAAGATGATAATATGTCGATGAGATTTTGCAAAACTATTTTAAATTACAGATGATGGAATCAGTCTTGCTATTTCAATTTTTGGTAATGCATTTTCGCATTGCATTTCAATCAAACAATAAAGGCAAACATTTCGAAAAATTTTCAATATTCATTTTTCCAACATTTTTCAAAGTTAATAACAAATCTCGACATAAAAAAAGAATAATTTCAGGAGAAGCAATAAAAGGTAGGAGCGCCATTTATGTGATTTATTTATTTATTTATGTATGTGCGGAGAAGATGATAATATGTCGATGAGATTTTGCAAAACTATTTTAAATTACAGATGATGGAATCAGTCTTGCTATTTCAATTTTTGGTAATGCATTTTCGCATTGCATTTCAATCAAACAATAAAGGCAAACATTTCGAAAAATTTTCAATATTCATTTTTCCATCATTTTTCAAAGTTAATAACAAATCTCGACATAAAAAAAGAATAATTTCAGGAGAAGCCATAAAAGGTAGGAGCGCCATTTATCTGATTTATTTATTTATGTATGTGCGGAGAAGCTGATAATATGTCGATGAGATTTTGCAAAACTATTTTAAATTACACATGATGGAATCAGTCTTCCTCTTTCAATTTTTGGTAATGCATTTTCGCATTGCATTTCAATCAAACAATAAACGCAAACATTTCGAAAAATTTTCAATATTCATTTTTCCATCATTTTTCAAAGTTAATAACAAATCTCGACATAAAAAAAGAATAATTTCAGGAGAAGCCATAAAAGGTAGGAGCGCCATTTATCTGATTTATTTATTTATGTATGTGCGCAGAAGATGATAATATGTCGATGAGATTTTGCCAAATTATTTTTTTATTCACATGATGGAAGCAGTCTTGCTTTTTAAATTGTTAGAAATTCATTTTCGTATTTCATTTCAATCAAACAATGAACGCGAACATCTCCAAAGATTTTTAATATTTTACCATTATTTTTCAACGTTAATAACAAATCTCGACAAAAAAAAATTACATTTGGAAGCCACGTCTTCTTTATTTGACTTATTTACTTATGTATGTATGTATGTACCAAAAAGTTGATGATACATGTCGATCAGATTTTGCCAAATTATTTTGTTAAATTACACATAATGAAATCAGTCTTGCTTTTTGAAATGTTAGAAAGTCGTTTTCGTATTTCATTTCAATCAAACAGCAAACGCGAACAGATCAAACGTTTTTTAAAAATTAATAATCTACTGCATGTATTGAAATGCACTTCGATTATAACGATGAATTAGGAATTATGTGCAGATAGGAGAACAACGTGAAAAAGAATGGAATATTCTGGGAACTAATATGCCATTTTTTATTTAAACCAAATTGGTAACAGACTCGGTTGCCATACCAAGATGGAAATTGTAAATCTAAAGTTGAAAAAATTGCAGTAGAAATTGTGGCGAGATAAGTTATGTTTCTACAATGTCTCGCATTGTAAGTAAATTCGTGAACTATTGTGTAAAAAAAAGACAATAAACTTTTTAAGCATATTTATTTAGTTTTCTTATCTCAGAGATTAGAGAATATTTTAATCATTTGTCTTCAAAGCTGTATATGTCCCATATTTTGGATTAATGGAGACACATGTAAATATGCATATTCATCTTTTCCGTGATTTGAATCTACTTGAAGCTTTCGTCAATATTATAAGATTAATTACTATTAAAAATGGATTAGTTGCGTACAAAAATAAAATGAAACAGCTCAGGCAATGGAAGCACTTTGAAATTCGTTCAAGAATTTTGAAATTAATTTGTTTTATAATAATCGTCTAAAACACAACGCACATTTACTTTTTTAATTAATTCCATATCAAGGCCTCGGGTTAGACATCCTTATTTTTGTTTCACGGTTTTTGCGAAATGTAACGATTTTCAAAATTTTCTTGTTGCCAACAGATCCAGTCATAAGTAATTCTTGATCACGCTGTATATTGGACTGGCAGACAGAATCAAATTCAGTTTGACATTTAACCTAATTTTTTTTATACTTTTGTGACATAATCCGTCACACATGTTCTAAATTTGCAAGAAATGTTGGTGAAAAAACCGAAAGGAGGTTTGATAAAGTGGATAAAACGAGGCGGAGCTGTGTTATTTATCGGCGAAGCTATTGCATTTGCCGCTTCTTACGGAATTTGGTACGGTGTGAACACTAATAGAGGTTGAGGTTAGGTTTCGTTCCCGATCGTTTCTCTAATTAATTGTGTTTTAGAGTATCGTAAATACTTGCACGATAACTATCCAACGATATTGGAATATTATTACAAAATCGGCGAGACGATCGACTCCAATTGTCAAGTGCGACAAATTGACTACACTTATTGGGAAGCCGGGAAGCATTGATGGCCGAACGTTATATAAAATCGCTAATTTGGCTTGTAGGATTTAGTTCATTAGGTTTTGTACTATTAAACACGTTGCCGCCGAACGAGGAAGAGTTCAGACAAGTATGTTTCACAGAAATTGTTTTTATTGCTAGAGTCTATGTTGAAAGTTTGTAGCGTCTACCTGGACTTGACAAATCGCGTCAAGAGGCACAATCAAAGAACGAAAAGCTTTTCGAAGTGCTGCAAGCAGCTGCACACACTAATCAACCAATCTATCGTATTGATAAAGACGGCGTTGACAAGGAACTCTATAAAAAATAAATTATCAGTGTCAAAATGGAAGTGGAGGAAGCTATTGATAAAATTAGTTTAATAACAAAACGCGACTCGGAACGGAAACAAGGCTTGCAAAAACGTAAAGAAGATAAAAACAATCTAGCCGCCGACAATGAAAAACTGGGCTACTTTGAGGAAACCTTCATGGACAAATATTCACAAACTGAATCCTTGTTATCAGAATCGGAACAAATCGACAAAGCCCAACTTCCCGACCATTTCAACAAAATATCCACCGAAATTTTACTCCTGCAAAAATATGTCGCCAACTCGAACATTTTTCTTCGCTCTTACGATGTCAAAAAGTGCCAGGAGAGCTTGCATAATCTCGTGGGCAAAGCCAAAGAACTCGAGACGAAGCTCCTGCCCAAGAAACGCTTCGGTTTTAAAAACAAGCCAAAACCAACATCTGCGCCATCCACTTCAAAGAAATCTCAAGACAAAGACCAAGTCGACTCGCATATGAAAACCATAGTTCTCGGCAAACTTCAAGGTTTCATGCACAAATCCAATGAAACGCTTCAAATGAGCGGGGAAGACATTTTCAAGAAGGATGTCACAGCTGAACATTTGAATAACTGCAAGGTGAAGTTCCTCGGCTGTCCATCTACAGTACACCTGAACAATTTGAAGAACTGTCACGTTTTCACAGGACCCGTTTCCACTTCAGTTTTTGCTGAAAACTGTATTGACTGCACGTTGGTCATCGCATGCCAACAGCTGCGCTTGCACTCGTCTAAGGACGTTAAAATTTACTTACATGTTACCAGCAGAGCCATTATGGAAGACTGCAAGAATATAAAGTTGGCCCCCTACAACTTAACTTATAGCGATTTAGACGTGCATTTTTCACAGTCAGGGCTTGATAGAAGCACTAATAATTGGCAGTATATCGACGATTTCAACTGGTTGAATATTGAAAAACAATCACCGAACTGGTCAATTCTGGATCAGGAGGAATTCGTGGAAGATTGGGACATGTAGTACATATTAATAAAGATTATCAACTGTATTTTATTTTATTTCGGCGCACCGTACGCGTCGGGCATTCGTTCAATAGTGTAACGATGCTGCGCCACGTACATTATAGGAACACCTGGGATTTTTCTAATTCTACGTTTTAAATCCTTATCGTTAGTGGCTACGATGTAACACTTGTGCTGCGTGACTCGCTGTACCAAACAATCGTCGGCGTAAGTGCCCTTGTGCATGCAATGAATCCGCTCAAATCGTGGATCTTTGATTATTCGTAGCGCTACTTTGTATTTCTGTCCCAATTTCTCGAGTTCACCCAAAACACAGTCGGTGATGTATGGAATACACTTTGCATATAAACAGTCCATCATGTTTTGCACAATGTCCAGTTTGCTTTTGATTGAAAAGTTTATAAAGTTTGTGTCGAGGAGTACGTGAAAAGGTGGTCCGAGTTGAGTGTTGTATTGGAAAAAGAGTGCTGAACTAACTTGTGGGGCCTCGTGCACTTTGAGGGCGTGAGGGTCCTCCGGCTTTTTCTTTCTAGGGGGCGCGCGTTGCGATGCTTTGATACGTGGATCACTGGGGCTGATCATCGTTTTCATTTTGGCGAATCGTTTCTGTGCGATTTTGCGGGTCTTTTTTGCTTTACCCTACAACGTTTCATTAAAAAAATTGATGGCAAATTGTGCCCAGTTACCATTATTATTAATATTTATTCCTTTTAAATACAGCACATGAAAAAATTAGGTTGGAACCTGTTGAAGCTAGTTTTGACAGTTGGCACTTGACACTTTACGCACACTTGATTTCTTGTTTATTTACAGTTTTTTTTAAATGGAAAAAATTATTATGACTAAATATTCAGTAATAGTTATTTATTTACAGGCTTCCTAATTGTTACATTATTGTCGTAAAAATCATTATAAAGTAAAGAATAAAAAATATTGTTGTTTGCTGGGTTGTAGTACACAAACATGTCACTTATGCCGCCACAATCACCAACTATTCAATGCTAAACTAATATAATAAAAACAATTTATTATGAAATATTATTGCAGCAACAAATTGTTTAATTTTACAAATTTGTATTTATTCGCTGCGTGTCATTAAAATAATATAAGACTTGTTTTAAAATAATTACAGCGCTGGGGGCGACACGCGCATGAATTAAAGAACAATCGACATTCAATTGTACGACTGTCAATTTTTGATAACATTTTTTGACGCTGTATTATTAATTGTGGTTATTTTTCACAAACATTCATTTATGTAGCTTTAAGTTATTGAAAAATCGGTTATTGGTAGCTTAAATTAGTGGTAAACAGAATTCGGCCGTTAGAACCGGCCATGTCATTCATTTTCAACTTATAATAGTTTATAATCCTTACATTTAATACAAGTGGAAGAAAATCTCCGAAAATGGATCAAATGCTTCCAAGTCCCGGGTTTAGCATACCCAGTATTGGTAATTTGAATATAAAATACGTAATGAGTTGTGTAAAACAAGTGAGGCGTTTTAGGGACTCCCCTGCATCAGCCCGAGGAGGACCAAATGATCCTGCCCAATGCATTACAGCAGCAACAGCAACAACCCAATACATCTCAGTCGCAACAAATACCTCCTCTGGCCCCAGTCGGGGCATTAACACCGACTCTCGGTTTAGGAATGGGGATGTCCATGCCTAGCACTAAATACGTGTCTGGGTTTGCCTTGCCCATCACTAGCATGCAATCACAAACACCAGTGAGGCCCCAGAACTATTCCGGTCAAACAAAATGTTTGTTACATTTGATTTTCAGCAACACACGATGATGTCCCCCATGGTTAATCTTGGAGGATCAAGTGGAGCCGCTCCCACACCAACAATGGGACCCGCTACTCCATCGCCGCTGACACCCATGACCCCACATTCAGCAGACCCCAACATTGTGCCCCAGCTCCAGTAATAACGCAAAACATTTACACAAAAAATAAATGACACGTTTGCAGAAATATCGTATCAACAGTGAACCTGAGCTGCAAACTGGACTTGAAAAAAATCGCACTCCACGCACGTAACGCCGAATACAACCCCAAACGTTTCGCAGCCGTGATAATGCGAATTCGTGAACCCAGAACTACAGCTCTGATTTTCTCCTCGGGGAAAATGGTGTGCACGGGGGCCAAGAGCGAAGACGATTCCAGACTGGCGGCACGCAAATACGCCCGAATCATCCAAAAACTCGGATTTCCGGCAAAGTTTCTTGACTTTAAGATACAGAACATGGTGGGAAGTTGTGACGTGAAGTTTCCCATCCGATTAGAGGGGCTGGTGCTCACACACAGCTCTTTCAGCTCCTACGAGCCTGAACTGTTCCCGGGACTTATTTACAGAATGGTCAAGCCCAGGATTGTGTTGTTGATTTTCGTGTCGGGGAAGGTTGTACTGACTGGTGCCAAAATAAGGCAGGAGATTTACGAGGCGTTCGATAATATTTATCCGATTCTAAAGAGTTTCAAAAAACAATAAATGAACAGTAGATTATAGCTCGAAGTTTTGTTAATAAAGCAAGTGCACTTGGTTTTTGATTTTTTTTCAAACTGACATAACCTCACTAACCCAACCGTGGACCTAACCACAAAAAATAATTTCAAAAACTTAAGTGAATTACTTTTGAATCAACAGAAAAAGTGGTAGTAAAAGTTGCGTTACGTTAGATATCAAGTCGTTCGGTGAACTAATGTGGTATGAAATTCAAATTACAAGGTCCTGATAACAATGTCAAATTCCAATGAGTGATAAGAAGACCTAGACCCGAGTTTAAAGGTTTATATCTGCAATGATTCTGGGTGAGTTGCATCACTAATTTGATTTCACTTCTGATCATGTTTTCATACAAGAATTAATAAAAACGTTTGCTCAAACAACCCAAAGATATTTTCTGAAATGGTCAGTCCAGAGGCCCGTACTCTCCATGGTACTGGTGATAATTGCAAGCGTCATCCTTCTTCCGGTGGTTACAGCAGCTGCATTGATGCCACTAGCAATTTTGCTCACCTATTCAGGTGTCTTAGCTTCACAAGGCATTTTTTATGTAGCATACAACATATTCATGCAGGGATTGTTATTGGCAATGGTTATAGTCGCGTTGTTCATTATTTGTTTCGCTATTGCAACAAGTTTCAGTGTCTTCCACTCTTATAAAATATTTCAGACATCTATTAAGAAAAATCAATAAAAATATGTTTTATGGAATAAATATTGCTAAAAGTAGAGGTGCGTTAGACTTTTCTCCTTAGCTACCTTATCCATCAGTTTCCAAAGTTCGCGCCTTATGTGTTCTTGGCTAAGCATAGAATGTTCCCAATCAAACACTTCAAATACTTGTGGGTTGTCTGTTAGAATATCTGTGTTATTATAAGAAAACCATTCAATGCAAGTGAGCTGCATTTTTGAGCAGTAAAGGATACATCCCGTCGTTCTGTCCTTTTTGTACACAAAATGTGTCCCAGTAAGCGCTTTAAATACCCTTATACTCTTCTTGGTGTTCTCCAACATTTTTGCTTTCTTTTCATAACTGGCACACTCCTTTTTAGTTTTTTCCAGCGTGCCTTTTTTCTTCTCACACTCTGAGCTAAGACGATCCAATTCGGCTTTTAACTCGTTCTAAAAGAAACCGTTACTGGCTGTGGGGAAACAAAAACCCATTCAACTACCACTGCATTGCGTTTTTTCTGCAAACATTGTTCCTGAAACTTTACAGCTTGATTAAACTTATGTATTTCACCATCTATGGATGGTTCTATATTGTCGAAGAGATTTTTTAACCCGCCTTCTGCAAAACAAGACTCCATGTAAATTCCTCGAGGACCGAACGTACTGTTCATGTCTGCCCGTTCTTCTGGGTTGCAGACGCTTACAATTGCATCAAGCGATTCTAAATAATCATTCGACAGGTCTTCGCAAAAGTCGGTGACTGCCGTAATATTTTTTAGGGCTTCTTCCAAATCCATCATATTAAAAATAAAAACATAACCAATGACACTGACAGTTAGTTCAAATTATACAGCGCAGTGCTGGCAACATTAGTCACCAAAAAAAAAACGCAAGCGCGCCGTCAATTGAAGAGAAAATTAAACTCGGTCCACCGCGTTTCATAAATTTCCATAAACACTTTTTGCGTTAACACCGCTGTGTAAGCAACCGGTTATCAAAATGATAACGTCAAAACAGCACAACGACTTGTATTTGGGGAATTTCAGATTGTTTGGTTGCCGCTCTAACCGCGCGCCTACTTCGAATTTAAACACTCCACACAACTCAAATGTTGAAATATTTTATCAAAAGTTTACAATTGTAAAAGGATTACTCATTATCTCCCTGATTCTTGCCCGTTTTTTGCGAACGAGACGGTTGTCCTGTCTGAATTACGGGAATATACGTCGACTGCACCCCTTCCGCAATCGGAGGGGCAGCAATAGTCAGCACCCCATCTGAAGACAACGTCGACTCAAGACGCCCCAAGTCGAAGCCGTGGGGCGCCAGAAACTTACGTACGAAGTGTCTGGAGATGAATCCGTGCTCGTCTTGTATTTCCGAATGTTTGCACTCCACAGTTATCACATTGTCTCCACCGACCCGCACTGATATCTCCTGCGGTTCGAATTGCTGAACGTCCACATTTCTCAAATACGTATTTTCGGGATATCTTCTTTGGGCAGGAGTTAGGTAGAGCCAGGGTTTTGTTAAATTTAAAGTCGTGGTCATTCCGCGTGGCAAGTTGGATGTAACGAGGTGATTCGGGTCTAAAGAGAGGTCGTACCATGGATTTAGGAGACCTGGGCGATGGTTGGAGTCCACAGAGGTGTTTAAGTTCAAGTAAAACGACATTTGCACAACTGTAGCGGACGTTTTTGCTATTTACGTTTAAATAGTGGTTGCCACAACGATGACGAGACTTTATTTTATTTTAGTACACTTCACTGAGAAAAATAAATAACGAAAATTAACGTGGGTTAAAAAATAAAGAAAAGAAGACCATGAAAGCACTTTGAAGTACGTTAGAGTGTAGAAAATATTAAACGTACAAAAAACCAGAGGCTTGCGAGAACCTCCAATCAATTTTTTATACTGTAGATTTTTTACATTGTCAAATTATTACATTTGACTTACTTGCAATCAAGCAAAAACGACAGGAGATCGAATTCGTTAAAGGAAACACAGAACAGAGAACTTTAAACTTCTCCAATTTAAGTTCAAAAATTTGCTACACTCTAATGTTCTATTTTTCAAAGTTGATCTGCGAGAAATAAATTTGTCTGTTCACAACAATTTCAGGTACAATACATTTTGTGTGTTTTTTAACAAAGCCCATCTCCAGATAAGAGAGATTTGGACGTTGTTTAAGTTAATCGACAGTCCCTGCCAAAATAGTCAAAAATCTGTAACAGATAAAATAGAAGCTGGCCCTCTGAAAACCCGTTTTTATTTTTAGGCTCTATAACGTGCGTATAAAGATAAAATGAGGCTGCGTATGCTACGGAATAACATTGACATTCGGAAGAGTGTAACAAAATTTCGATCTCGAGTTAAAAGAAATTTGGAATTAATAGTTTCGGACTGGAATAAATTCAGTTTCGTTTAACTGGAATAAATTCAGTGTCTTGAATAAGCATGATTTTGCGAAGAAATCCTGAAACACGTCGGTTTTTGTTTTTAACTTGCTACTTACTGTTCAGCCTAATTAGTTTTTATTTTTTTATTATTCAGGAGGGCTGTAACAACTCTTAACTTTCTTTTGAAATGTAAAGATAAGTTGCGTTAAAAAAAAAACCAGGCTGCGTTGGCCATGGAAAAACTTTGTGCACCAATTTAGTGTAGCAAAATTTCGAACTGTCAGATAGTTTTTAGGTTGGGTTCTTTGTTGACAATGGTTTCGTATACGATTATTATGTTGGGACAAATTTCAATAAATGGACGCGAAAAAGGGTAGCATTATGTTTATGAGAGCGATGTACACATGTCCTGGCATTTATTATAAACAATTTACATAAAATTGGTCCGTTTTATTTTGGTAGAAAATTTTAGACTGACAGTTCTTGTCATTTGTGGTTTCTACACTGGAAAGCCGATAAATTCCATGGCCAACGCAGCCTCGATTTTTTTTTGAACGCACGTTATATTTATTGACACATCACTGCAAAGTTCATGAAAAGGAATACAACGATGTATTTTTTTCACGTTTGTCATGTCTTATGTGAAAAAAAATACCTAAAAACTGTTTTTAAGATGCTTCAATGTTTTTCTTCTTATTCGGTGCAAATGCGGGTTTATTATCTTATTGCCATTTTTTGCAAGAAATTTACTTCTCATTGAAAACTTTGTCAGTTTTCCCATTTTATTTGACAACTAAGTAGTCTGTTAATAAAAATGCGATATTTATCAGAAAATCTGGCAACAGAATACGAATCCAAAAATAAATAGAAAAATATTAATCAAAACGTACATCGTTGTACACGTTTTTTCATGAGCTTTGCAATATGTCTAACTTACCTAATCTATATAAAACATATGACGTTCAAATTTCAAACGGGCATGTTTACATGTGGAAAACACTATAATAAATCGACTTTTTAATTTTTTAACTTTTTAATTTTGAAGTTAACAGTACGATACATTTATTTAATGTCTTCATCAACAAATTCCATTTCCAGGCCTCAGGTTCAGACGTCGTTTGAGCAAATTTTTTAATGACAAATCCTGCAAATGTCGTGACTTGACTGTTCCAAAGACTACACTATAAAAAATTTAGAAAGAGCCAGATTCCATGGACTCCCGCAACTTAGTTTTATTTTAAACGCACGTTATCTCAGGTCAGTGTTAAAGTTTTCGATTTCAAATATCCCAGGTGGGAACAAAAGTAATAAATAATGGATGTAATTTTTTATTTGAAAAAATGTTTGGTTTATAATCATGCATGATGTGATCTTTTTAGTTTGGTCCTATCTTATTTTGTTTTACTGCTATGGCAACCAACTTAATTACATTAATTAAAATTAATAAAAAAATAGAGGAGAAAAAATTAATTTAGTAAGAAAACACACACACACACGCCATTTTTGTGGATTTTGGAAATTTTGCATGATTGCGACTACACCAAACATGAAACATTTTTTCATAACATATCAAATTAAAAAATTACAGCCATAATTTCATAATTTTGTTCCAGCCTGTATTTATTATACTCCTAGATTAAATAAAAGGTGTAGACCAAGAAAAAACATGGAAGAACGTCTTTAATATGTACAAAATGAGAATGTAAATTTTATTTAACACTATTAAACTGTAACAAGCTATAAAAATCGAATTGAGAAATAAGTCAAATAACAAAGACAGTATTTTTTCTTAATGGAAAAAATAAAACTGATACGTTGTAGTTGTGCAAATACCACGTGCCGCCTCCAAATTCCCCACATTCTTGTTTGTATCAATTAAAAAAAACTATAAAAAATAAATCGCAATTTTTCGAATATATGGCATTGCATAAAAATGGCGCATTTAACAGTGGACTTGGTAAGTTTCCATATAAGCGACAAATAGTATTGCAATTTCAGCACTATCTTATCGAAGTCTTGGTTTTCACGTGGAACTCCTCGAATTCTTCAACTGAATCAAAATTCGCAGTCAATTGCGCACAAAACAAAGACAAAACCGCACTCAAAATTCGCGGAACTGACTAAAAAACATGAAATGGTTTCGGAGCTTGTCATCAAAAACATGCATCACTTCGCATACCTGAAATAGTAAAAATTACTCCGATTGCGCGTTTCGCATATAAAACCACGGAAGTTGCCGTCGGTATTCAGTCGAAGCAAAATGGCATTCAGTCATATCATTGTCCTCGTTCTCGCGATAACTTATTTCGGATTTGGTAAGTGCCGCCAGAAGCAGTAAAATTTACCATTAATTGTTCTTAACACAGTTAATGCCCAGTCGCAGTCAAACCAACAAAATTCCAATCCGCTTCAACAGGCTTTGAATCAATTTGCGCAGTCCCTCAATGCCATACCGTCCGGATGGATAAATTTGCTTAATTCCTTCGGTCAGCAGGGTAATGGAGGTAGCAGTGAAGGTGGCAGTGGAGGTGGCAATGGAGGTGGCGGTGGCTTCGGCGGCGGCGGAAGCGGAAGTGGAGGTGCGAAGCACAAACAATCAAGGGTGATTAAATCTGTAGGGCTCTTTTGGATTTCAGGGTCCCCGTCTACTTCAACTGGCGAAAATTCGACCGGCACAAATTCTACAAGTTTGGATGCATCGTCGAGTAACGGCAGCGAAAGCGAGAAAGGCCATCACCAACACGCCAACGCCAAACAAAGTCATCACCACCAAGAGCCAAATAAGCGGAATCACCACCACGAGGCGGATACGCACCAACATGAAGCGGATAAATTAAACCATCATCATCTTGACGAAAAATCCAACCACCACGTGGTGCTACAAAAGAACCACGGCGCTGAGGACCTCAAAAACTACCGGACCCACAATCGCAACCACGAGCACTAAATAAATTCTAAATAATCTTACAAATGTTTAGCTAAAGAACCGCCAAATAAAAGCCATCGTTATGTACAACAGAGGAAAATGTATTACAACATATTTGAAGACTGCCTTCTCGAAACTTAATTCATATGTATATAATATATTTTATATAAAGGTACAATAACAGTTTGGTGATTTGAAACAGAAACAAATTTTTACGAGTTATCACCATAATCTCTATCACCCACGTTGATTCGGTCTGGGGCTGACGTCACGTTAAACCCCAGAATGCGAGAATCGACTTTAAGCATCTTAGATTTTTTGTTTTTCTTATTTTTACCCTGAGATAAAAACGAGAGCGTCACGAATAAGACCGTGTAAGATGGGCGAGTTACTCACTTTGACTTCTTGAAATTCGGTGCTGTGTTGCGTCGGTGTTATGGCCGGCGCTGGCGAACACATGTCGTCCTTGTGAGCGTTGTTCTTAGGCTTGAAGGAGCGTCTCTTCTCCAGAAAATTGGAAGCGAACTGTTGCGTCGCCGCACTCTCCCCTAGATACTCTTTGCAGTAGTCGCGGACGTCGTATGCTGACTCGATATCGCGCAGAAAACTCACAAACGTCGGGACTGCAATTACACCCACCGTCAGTCCAGCACCGTACCTTCTTTGTCCTTCAACTCACTATCTACGTCGGCCGAAATACTCGATAACGTCTTGTAGCACCAATCGGTAAATTCGTCCTTGCTTTGATTATTGTTATTGTTGACGGATTTTGGCGATTCCTCTTTTTTCGGTTTGCTCTTAGATTGCTTTTGCTGCTTACTAGTAGTTGTTGTAATAGTAGAAGAAGAAGTCATGGCACTAGTTGAATTACTCTTAGATACTGTGGACGGTTTATTAGAGGATTTTGTCGGAACTTCGTCCCAAAAACCTCCAGCTAAACTCCCAATCAATCACAAGGCGCGCTTCGACTCAAACCGCAACTTACCGGAATTCGATGACCACTGCGAGGTCGAGGAAGCGTTGGCCCAAGTCAAACTCTGGCCATTCCAAATACTACCTGAATTTACGACGACCGGGACCTCCTTCTCTTTCAGTTGTGCGGCGAGACGCGCCTCAGCTGTCAACTAGCGAACAACATCCATTACAAACAAGTAAAACCCTTCCGAAAACTACTTTAGCCAGTCGCTCCTGCTCTTCCGCTTGGATCTCGGCGAACGACTTCACCTTCCTCGGCTCCACCGGCTTCTTCGCCCAGTTCAACTGAATCCCGCCCGTTTTTTCAATCTGCTGTTGCTGCTGCTGTTCTTGCATTTGTTGCTTCTGCAGCTGCAGGGCGGTCTCGTGGGCACGCTTCTCCTTCTCCGCCCTTTGTATGTCGGTCAGTGTTAAACCGTGAGCGACGTTGGACTGCGACCACGGCGCCGTCTTCGAACTCCTCGTCGCAGATTGACTTTGTGCCAGTCGTGCCTCAGCTTGCTTCTTCTCTTCGCGTTCTTTCGCCTCCCGCCTGCAACACTCCCGCGTAACAAAAGCCAGAAACCCCGACACTCGATCGTTTCCACCTGTTTTTCTCGTCTTCCTGCTTCTTCATCTCGTCGGATTTTTTTCGCGCTTCTTCCTCGGCTTTGCGTTGCTCCTTCGCCCGCCGCTTCTCCTCCAACTCGCGCATGCGCTTATCCTCCGCCTCCTTCTTCGCCTTCTCCAGCTCCTTCCGAATTTTCTCCTCCTCCTTCTTTCTTTTATCCTCGACCGTTTTCTTTTCCGCCTCCTGCTTGCGCTGCTCCTGCTTCCGCTTCTCTTCCGCGTCCTTCTTCGCCTGCTTCTCCTCCAGCTCTTTTCGCTTTTTCGTTTCTTTGTGCGACACCTCATCCTTCGCTGCTTTCTGCTCTTTGTCGCTTTTCTCAACTGGTGCGGTTTGAACGTCGGATGGCATCGTAGTCGTTGATGTTTGTATATCCCACATGGACAGAGGCGTTTCAGGCGGTTGAGGCCACTGGGAGGGCGCGTTTGTCGCCGGTTGGACGTTGAACTGGTTCTGCTTCTGCCAGAGCGTGTCCAACTGAAACATGCCCAATTTCGAAATATTATTTACCTTATTAACCCTTTACACGTTTGTTTAAAAACAGATCATTGTTCTTTAAGATTGCATGATGAGTGAGCTCAGAAAAAATTTAGTGATTACCAATAGAAGAAAAAGAGATCTTTTAAGACAAAAACACACAAGTACATCAAACATTTCGGCCCCAAATCAAGTAACGGAAGTAACGGTGAATTCTGATCTAGATCGAAATATTAAAAATTATGGTTCAATCAATTAAGGATTTCAAACCCGGGTAATTTTACGAAAGATGAAAATTAAACCATTCGATAGTTTAATTATAACGTATACAGGGTGGGGCAGCCGCTCAGGTATTAACTGGAAGAAGGGAAGTAAGCAAGCAAAATTTTAGACAAACATTTTTCGCAGATAATTAAGTGCACCTAAAAATATTTTTGAATGTACATGTGTTTCATTTAGCCCACACCCAACTCCGCCTTCTTATTTTAAATGGCACACTCTATATATTATTGTATTTTTAAATACCTCGTTTCTTTTTAGCTTGCGTTTGTCTCGAGTTATTCAACTTTTTTTTATTGAAATTGGCCTTTGCAACGGTCCGAAAAGATGCAAATATCTCTGAACGAGGGTGAAATTTGAACTGTTTAATTCGGCATAAATTGCTTTATTTTAGGTTTAAACACAACTGGAACCACACCTAAGGGGCGCTAAATACAACGCGTTAAATTTTTCAAATTGCACCTAAACAATATTTTTACTGTTTTGATTTTTTTTTATTGTCTATTAAATTTATATTCTCTATAACAATTTTTAGCTATTTAATTTTTATTACAAATTTTAATTCTTTTCAAAATTTTAACTATTTTTTTATAAATAATTAAAAAATTTATTAAAAAAAATTAAAAAAAATTGATGGTACGTACCATTTGAAAAAAATGTTATGTACGTTTGAAATTGTTCAAATGAAACACGCTGAATTTAGCGGCCTCATAATGTGATACCACATTTTTTTAAATCATAAGAGCAATTTATGCGGAATTCAACAGATTCGCAGGTTTATTACATCGAGATATTCGCATTTTATCAGACCGATGCAAAAGTCCATTTTACTGAAAAAAATTGAACAAAGCAGTACATTTAGGCCTTGTTTTTGATGAATAAACTCGTCGTAAAATTCTCGATTCATATACAGGGTGATTCACGTAGACCGTTCATTAGAAATATAAGAATTTCCAACCAATTATTTTTATGCACACATTCATTTGGTCAGTCAATTCTGAATAAGACGCCACCAGATTGTCGGAACCTACCTCTCATAGTTTTTTAAATATTCTTAATTGTATGCTAAAATTTCGAAATATACCGATCTCTTTAAAAATTAATATACATTTCTTGATTCGTTGCAGATAATACAATAGGTTTTTTTTGTAGTTTCGCATAACTTCAGTGCATAATCTAAAAGTACTTTTTATACAATTTGAATGTCTCAATGCTTGCTGCGATTATTTGAAAATGATTATAACAAAATATCAATTACCATTTTTTTTCAAGTAGCAATCCCACAAACTTAAAGCGTCATTCGATCAAGAAATGAAAAATAACTCAAGTACTTCTAATACTTAATCTTTTAGGAGGTCGTTGCGATTTCCCGAAAATTACTAGAACAAAATGACAAAAACTCAATTTATTTCAAATTGCAATACCTCAATCTAATAACGGAATTCGATGTAAAAGTAAAAAATAAATAAACCTATAAAAAGGTTTGTTATGCCAATTCTTGATAGTTTTCACGATGTTCCACCTTTTGTGAAAAATTGTATGTTTTCTTTTTTAGCTTTTGCACAGATTGCTTTTGATAATATGTCTTTAGCTTTTGATGTGTAGGTTGTGGAATAAAAATATTTAGATCAAACAATTAAAATTAACATGTCATACGTCATATTATGCCTTATCTGTTTTAGAAGAAATTTATATTAAGTTGAAGTAAAATGTATAATTTTGTAGGAGTCTTAAAGCCGAAAGGCAAATAAAACGATTTATATATATTATGCCTTTTTATCAAATATTCACAATACATTTATTTTGTAAATTAAAAATAATGAAATAGCAAAAAACAAAGTAAAACAAAACTTTAACAGACACTGTAAATCAATTATTGTGGATTGTACAACATTGTAATTAATGCAAATGTTCAATCAAATATTACTTCATTTGTGAAATTATTATTTGCCATTACAACAATAAGTTTAAAATCTCAATTTCACAACATTTAACTGAATCTCAATAATGTGACAGGAATTGATTTCAATTTTTTTGAATCATTTTTTCTATTTTAGCCTACACATATCGAACTTTAAAGAAAAATACATTTTTATAGAAAATGAAAGATATCGTAAAAACAAGTCGAGTTATTTTTTATTTCTATTGCTATTTGACAATAATTAGTCTTTGATATTTTGTTATAATCATATTCAAAAAATTGCACCAACCCTTTGAGACATTCAAATTGTATAAAAAGTAATTATAACGATGTTCTTCGGGATTTTGGACCGTGTTCCATTTGAAGTTCCATTATAAAAAGTATAAAAAGTATAAAAAGTACTTTTAGATTATGCTCTGAGGTTATGTAAAACGACAAAAAAACCTATTGTATTATCTGAAATGAATCAGTACAAATCAATTTTTAAAAATATTCAAATATTTTCAAATTTTAGCATACAGTTAAGTAACAAAGGAAAAAAAGGTATGTAACAACAATCTGTTTTTTTTTCGATTCACAATAATTGAGTTGTCGAATCAATATTATTATAAAAATAGAGTGGTTCCCACTCGAAATAACAAAGTTGATGTCAATTTCCGGTTAAATCGGAAGTGTCGTCATCTTGAAAGTATTTTACTTCGATTCAGAATGATCGATAATTATCATGCACCAAATTTCAACTTTCTAGCTATACGGACGATTCAAAATTTTCTAATAAACGGTCAACGTGAATCATCCTGTATATGATTACATTTTTAGGTTCCTCGATTCATTTTACGTCGAATTTATTACGTGGAATTATTTATCATAAACAAGAACTAAATTGGACTGTTTTCCAGTTATTCAACTTTATTTACTGAAATGGACCTTTGCAGCGGTCTGAAATACGAACATCTCTGGACTTATCTAACTTAGAGAAGTGCGGCTTGAACTGTTGAATTCACCATAAATTGTTCTCTCTTATGACTAAAACAAAATTGGTATCATACGTAGAGGCCGCTAAATACGTATTAAATTTTGACAATTTCAAACGTACATAACCATTTGTTCAAATGTGCGCCCAATTTTGTTTAAGGATGTGTTCGAATTTATTTTTATTGTTTGTTTTTCTAATTCCTCTGCTTTTATTTGTTATATGTATTATTTTTCAATCTATTTGAAACAGTAGTTTCCGTGATAATTAAAAGTTATTTTGTTTTTTAATTTACAGATGACGAAAACAGTATGTTAAAGTTCCGAATGCACCTTTTTTTTTGTTTGTGATTCTAAACAATCCTTCGTCTTTTCTTTACGAATGGGGCGCCGTAGTAAATTGTTGCTAGAGACACGCTATCAGACACTTACCGGGACTTGTCGCTGCTGTTGCTGCTGCTGTTGTTGCTGCTGGTACTGCTTCAGGAAGTTGGTGATGGGATTGTTGTCTGGACCCGTGGGCAGCTGGTCCAGTGGCCGATTAACGTTAACAGCACCTGGAATACTGGGAATGGCGGCGTGGATATCGGCCAGGGTGGCCAAAGGAGGCGGTTGCAAGTTGGGAAGAGCGTTTCCAAGACCGTCAGGTGGTAGCGACGACGTCAGATTCGTCGAAACCGCTGTCGGTAGATGATTGTGGAGGGTCGGGTTTTGGAGGCGGCCCTGCAACGAGTGAAGGTTGCCCATTTGAACAAGCAGCGGGTTGGGCACGCCACTTGGTTTATCCACCAAACCCGGCAGTTTGTTACTCTGAAACCACCCGTTTTCAGAATCTCGAACGCGGTGTCTTGGCATTATTTTACTTGCTGCATTTGATTTATCATGTACATGAGCGGGTTGGGTTGGGCGGACTGCTGCATGAACTGGAGATCGTGGGGGATTTGTTGTTGCTGAAGAAGCAACCTCTGCGCCGCCAACTCCTGCTGCTGAAGGGTGAGGGCGTTCCACGGCTCCGCCAAATTGCGCAACGACGCCTGTTGTTTGAACGCTAGCTGTGATAACAACTGATAAGATAGCATCTCGTCGGGTAGTTTAACAGTCTCGTTTTTAAGAACGGGAAACCTGATGTTTGACAAGAAAGGGTTTTCGGCGCCGCACAAACTTATTAATTCGCCTAGCAAAAAATAGCGTTCGTCACACTCTCGCATCACGTTCAGTTGGTTACTGAAATAACCCGCTTTGTACCATTCGGCCATCTCGACATTGGCGAACGGTCCTTGGCGCGTGCCTTGAGGGTCTTGATAGTACCATTTGTCCTGCGAGGGGGGCACTAGGTTCGGTGGTGGTTGCACGTCGAATGGTGTGTTCTGGGGTTGTTTGGGGGTTTCTTCGTCTACAACTAACTTCAAGACGAGGTCTTCTTGAAGACGATCAAAGTCCTCGTCCGCTTTGTCTCTGCATTATTAAATTAACACCGCGCCGCAGGGTTGCATACTTCTTACATGTTCTGTGTGATGATGGAATCGTGTGGTGGTCCGTTACTGCACGTCTTCTCCAAGTGGAGCCTCACTTCTTCGTGTCTGTCGTCCTGATCCTCTTTCTTGCCGGTCCGGTGAGATGTGTGGTGTTTGGATTTGTCTTTTACTGGTGAACAGCTCTCTATAGCTTTGGCAACGTTTTCTCGTAGGTCTTGGTCGCTGTTCTCCTGCACCGAACATGCAATCTGTTGTATACAAACTTGTTTCGATTACGAAAATATTATAAAAAGTAACATTTCAATTTTCAATGTTCTCCCAACTTACATAAATGTATTTGATCAAAGTTTGTACAAACAGAATCGGGTGTGGGATTGTCGTACATTGTACACAAAACTGTGATTCGTTGAAATTAATTAATGACTGCATTTCGTCGTTGATAATTATCCAATAAAAACTGAGTTGAATTTCAATCCTAGTGATGGAAAAAATACACTTGGCACATTTTCTTTTTATACAAAATGTACAAAAAGTGGGTTTTTATGTAATCTAGTTTTGTTGTATTTGTTACAGTGACATCGACAAAAATTGTCAATGAAAAGTTGCCCAAACGACGTCCAAATCTACGCCTCGAGATGGAATTTATTAACTAAACTAAACCGAAAACTATTTTTTTTTTCAAATATTTCCTCTATAATGGATTTTGCGACTCATTTAGGATAATTGAAGATTGCGGAAACAGTTTCATACCTATCGCATTTTTGAATAGGTCAAAAAAGAGTGTTTTTTTCAAATAACGCTAACAACATTAGATAATGTAACGTGCGTGCAATCAAAAAGGGGGTCAGGAGGCCATGGAATTTAGCTTTTGTTTAATTTTTTGCAGTGTAGAATTTTGAAGCTGTCAAATCATGACATTTGACCAGAACTGTCATTCAAAAACTCGCTCTAACGACGTGTAAACCGAGACCTGTATTTGAAATTAGTTGAAGAAGACATTAATTGCAATTTATGTATTGTCTCCGAGGCGGTTATTATCAGAGTTAATTTCAAATATCTGCAACTCAGGGTCGAAATTTTTCTACACTATTTTGTTCGTCAGTGTTAGGAGAAACGAGTTAAAGAAAACACGATATATACAGAGTGGAAGCTTTAACTGGAATAAATTCCATATCTTGAATACAAATGGTTTTGCATAAAATATCTGAAACACATCGATTTTTGTTTTTAACTTGCTACTTTTCAGCCTAATCAGTTTTTTTTACTCAGGAGGCTGTAATCAGCATTAACTTTTTTGAAATGGGAAGATAATGTCACTAGACACATCATAGCAAAGCTCATGAAAAAAAAGAGTAGAACAATGTTTTTTTTTTTCACGTTTCATGTCTAGTTATTTGAGAAAAAATACGTAAAATTGCTTTTAAAGATGGTTCACTGTTTTTATTTTTCTACGTGCGGTAATAAAAATGCGCTATTTAACAAAAAAATTTAATTCTGATTGGTTACGGCGACAGAATACAAACCCAAGCTAAAAAAATTTAAAAAAAAGGAATAAATTAAATTAAATATTATGGAAAACAGGAAAAAAACATCAACTGAAATCAATTGCATTTGAAAAAAATAGTTAAGCGTGGTTAGTGTAAAGTAAAATAGAGAAAAAGTAATTAGGCTGAAAAGTAACAAGTTAAAAACAAAAATCGAAGTGTTACAGCAAAATCATTTGTATTCAAAATTTATTCCAGTTAAAGTTTCCACTCTGTATATCAGGTTCCATATGAAAATATTACGAGTATTTTATGTAAGTTGTATTAGAGACATTGTCTAAAGAACTTTGTCCAATCTTCAACTCAAAATCTACAATTTTCTACACACCGATCAGTTTCAAAGTTATTCATTATTGCCCTACATCCAATCCTTTTTTTTTACGCCCGAATTGAGCTGCTTGGCTTTGCTAATGATAAAAAAATTGGTCACTCAGAGTAATTAGCCAGTCAATACCAGTCCTCGCCTGCAGAGGTCATCAGCTTGTTTATTTTCTCTTATAATTTGGATTTACTGTTTTACACAACATCAGACACAATATTTATATTTCTTTCTCTACAGTGTTGAATCCGATTTTCCTTTTCATTTACTTTACGAATGGACCCGAAACAATAATGATAACGTGCGTTAAAAAAAAATGATGCTGCGTTGGCCGTGGAAAAACTTTGTGCATCAATTTAGTGTAGCAAAACTTCAGTTTCAGTTCGAGTCTGTTCATGTTTAGGTTAGCTTCCTTGTTGACAACGGGATAAATCATTGGGATAAAAAAAAGTGCAAAACATTTCCCGGTATCGTTGTGAATCCAAACATCAATCTATTCATTGTTACAGCTTCTCCTCTGTTGAGGAGAATATCGACACGACCAGGACGGTCATTAATTTGATATAACTGTAAGTGGTGAATAGATCGACGAAGAAGAATCAGTCTCAAAACCGAAAAATGTCTTGAGAATATTTGGCAGCACTCAGTTACCCGTCAACCTTCATGGGTCATCAGTCTCTATGCGCAACTCGAGACCTACCAATTCAGTTTAAGAACAACTGCATTCTCAATTAATATTTCAAAAATCGTTGTATATATAGTTAAACACGGACGTCGACTTGTAGGGAGTTGTATTACACAATATACATTAGAAAAAATAGGTTCGGGTTTGCTTGGATTCGAAGGTTTATTATTTTAGTAGGCCAAAAAATTTAGACGAGTTACGGCAAAAATCGAAAGCAATTGCGATAAATGTTGTTTGTTTTTGGAGTTTAATTACGGATTGTGTTTCATTAAAGTTTACATTATTTTTTTTCACATGTTTACATTTTATTTAAAGTACCAAATTTTTTTTCCCCATCATTTAAGTAATAATAATAATAATATGTTTGTGACCTACCAATCGTTGTATACATAGTTAAACACGAACGTTGACCACTAGTGAGTTATAAATTACACAATATACATTAGAAAAAAAAGGTTCGGATTTGTTTGGATTCGAAGGTTTAAAACCAATGATTATTAAAAATGTTCATTAAAAATAAAATTAAACTGTCCTAGCGTTTGGGCCGTTTTATTTCGATGGTAAATTTTAAACTGACGGATCTTGACATTTGTCAAATCTATATGTTTATGTTTTCTATGGTGTCTACACTGGAAAGCCGATAAATTCCATGGTCAACGCAGCCTCGTTTTTTTTTGAACGCACGTTATAATGGGTCATCAAATAATTACAAATCAAATTTTGCGAAAATGTAAAACTAATTTTTGTAGGTATTTTAGGATCCCAGATCGACTGGTCCAAAAATAATTGTCATTAAAATAATATTTTATTCGAATTCAAGATCAAAAAAATATATATTTTTATAAGTTAAAAAACCAGCTACTGTATATAATAAAAAACATTTGGTAAATTTTTAAAACGCGTTCTTCTCGGTTTGCATAATTTTGACCTGTACTCGTTTGACCACCCACCATAAAATTAAACCACAAACTCAACAAAGGCCTACAGCAAATTGATTAATTAATATCTATAGAAATAAAAATTAAATACTGTTCGTTGGTAAGCGCATCACTTGAGAACGGCTGGACCGATTTGGCTAATATTTTTTTTAAATGTTCGTAATAGTCCAGATAAGATTTTTAGGCAAAGAAAAATTGGAAAATTTGGAAATTAAGAAAAAACAGTGCTTTTTTCTATAGGATTTTTGTTGGAATTCAAGACCACAACTCACGATTCAAACGATGGATATGCGTAACTCTTTTTTTGTTTCGTTCGTTATGAATCACGATCACAACCAAATTTATTGAAATTTGGACAGGACGTCTGTCGGGTCGCTAGTTTTAAATAAAAATTGCAGCTGTAAAAAAAGTCGATTTAGCAGTTTTGCAGATGAATAATTCGGAATGCAACCACCGCACCCGAGTTCTAATTAAATTTACAAACGTAGATGGCGTTCAGAAAATCAAACGGATTTTCTGGATTCAATAAAAATAAATTTTCCTGATTTACCTCTTTATACTTATCACTATCGTCGTTTTTGCTTAACGAGGTTGTAGATTTGGAGGAAGACAAAGCTAAGTGGCTGCCCCTGTTCGGAATATGCTGCTGAGACGTCGACTTCTGCAGCGTATCCCTCTTAAAATCGCGTCGATAGTCCTGTGATTTAAAAAATATATATTTACGTAACCTGTGACTCGCACTTGGAGTACCTGTTCGTCGTCGGAGCCGTGGAAAGCACCCCGCTCGTCGAACGTCCCCCCGCCCTCCGTGGGATTCTCCGTGGCCCACTCGGGCAGATGGTCCTCGTTGTCCCAAGACCGCCTCAGCCCCCTGTTGCCGTCATTCCAACGTCCGCCTCTCTCCGGCGGCCCGTTTTTCTCCTCCGCATCACCGTCGCCCCTCCAGCTCGACAGCCGGCTCCACTTCTCCTGAGGCCGGTTCATGTTCCTCCAACCGTCGTCCTCCTCGTTGCCCGACCGAACCCGCCGCCAGTTGTCTGATCCCATACGCGGATTGAACTCTTTTCGCGGGCTCCAGTCTGGCTGTTCGCCGTTGCCCCAGCCGCTGTCGTATGCAGACGCCGCGCGTCCGTACGCCTGATACCCCCCTCGTCCTCTACTAATGCGGCCTCCACGCTCCAGCGAGCCGCCCCGACCTCGTGGGGCGCCAACGGTCGCGGCGCGACTCTGCCAGCCCCTTTGGTCCTCCTCCGCGTGCGGGAGGAGGGCCAGCGGCATAAGGGTCTGCTCGGAGTACAACGTTTTAAAGGTGACAAGGGACGAGGGGGGCTTTGTGAATTTGTCAAACATAGCCAACATCTCTTCTCTGCCATATCTTACACGGATGAACGTTACTCGATTATTTGATGCAGAAATGGGGCTTACCTATATTCTGCCATTTGATATCGCGTGCCGCCACTGGTGCCGCCCCCTGTGGTGCCCTCGGAGCGGAGGTTGCGAATCCACGCAGGGCCGAAATTCATTGAGGAGTCCGTCATTCTGCAACAGAAGCGGCGTGAGCGTTCCAGGCCACACTTTTTGGCTAAAATGGTGATGACTATTTATAGCAAAATACCAAAACGAAACGAATCGATTTCGCTGGTTGTTCTTTGGAGTTTTGCAGGTTCGGTCCGGTAAATAATAACTCTCGAAGTAAGTTTATCTGTAAAGCATGGACACTGTTAAGCCCCAGGCTAAGTCTAGCTGGCACTTGCAAGTGACAAAGTGGAGGATCAGGGAATTGATTTCCGTCCGAAAATTCCACTCTCTTTGATCAGTGGGACGACGATTTCGGTTATTTTCGCATTTTTTTAGACAATAACGTGTCCATTACCTTATTATAACGTTTTACACTTGATAATATGCAATCAACATAAATGGCTGAAGCAAAATTGTAGGTTAACGCGCATGTGCCCGTTTGTCAAACAACGCAAAAAACTTAAAAACCCCAGGATTTGAATCTGTGACCGCGACACAAAAATTAAGAACATTAAATTAATCAAATTAAAAAATATATTATGAGACATTTTATTGCAACAATCATCATTACATCGACTTGTAGCGGTACGACGAGGTCTTCGCTTCTTCATCGGATTTGCTTAAATCAATTTGATTTTAATTGAATATTAATTACACTACCATTAAGACTACTCGCCCTTCTAAAGGTTGTATTAGTAGTAAAGCCTGGTATCCATTTATCACGGCCCGGATTCCAAATATATAAAACTTTTTATTTATTTTTACACATAATCACAACAAAACTTACTAGTAATGGAGGGTGGATGGTGGAGGTAATGGATAAACTAAAATAAACTAAAAAAACACTAGATTTTGTTTAATTTTTTACAGTGTACCTCTTTGACATTTGACAACAACTGTCAATCAAAAAGTAGATTAAATGACGTCAAAACCGACTGCTGAAGATATAATTAGTATAAAAATACAAGTATAAATGTTTGTAATGTTTCGTGTTCGAAACACTATTATTACAACGGAGAGCTTAGCCTCAAAGATCTCCAAACCGAGATCAAACATTTTCTACACTCTCAGGAATAGTTGTATTCAAAGTGTTTCATAGAATACGCCGATTCGTTTTATTTTTAAATATTTAAAAAAAAATTACACTACCATTAACACTACTCGCCCTTCTAAAGGTTGTATTAGCAGTAAAACCTGGTATCCATTTATCACGGCCCGGATTCCAAATATGTAAAACTTTTTATTTATTTTTACACATAATCACAACAAAACTTACTAGTAATGGAGGGTGGATGGTGGAGGTAATGGATAAACTAAAATAAACTAAAAAAACACTAGATTTTGTTTAATTTTTTACAGTGTACCTCTTTGACATTTGACAACAACTGTCAATCAAAAAGTAATTAAATGACGTCTAAACCGACTACTGAAGATATAATTAGTATAAAAATACAAGTATAAATGTTTGTAATGTTTCGTGTTCGAAACACTATTATTACAACGGAGAGCTTAGCCTCAAAGATCTCCAAACCGAGATCAAACATTTTCTACACTCTCAGGAATAGTTGTATTCATAGTGTTTCATAGAATACGCCGATTCGTTTTATTTTTTAACGCGATTTATTAAAAAACTGTATGGTAACGACAATGACTAAATTCGATTACCTCTTGGCGCCTCGACTACACCCATGTGGGCGGGGCTGATCATAAAAAAGGGCGTCGCAAATAATTTGCGATAAAATTAACTTAAAATGTGTTAAAATATCAATAACATAAAGAACGTTGTAAGGATTGTCTATCACGTGACTTCCTCACAATGTCAGTACGTAATGGCAGCAGGTAATAGATATTAAAAGATTCGTCAGATAACGAGAAAAACAGTAAAAGAATTATTACACCTTTCGTTCACTGAAAATAAAGTTTATGATTTGCTTACTGTTACATTTGTCGCAATCGAGCATTTCAGGTTTTTGTGTGGTTTAAATTAGACAATATTTTGATAATCTGAGGCTCCTCTTAGAGTACCTACTGAAATATTTTTTTACGGCCAGTTTTATTAAAATAATAACGATGTTCTTCGGGTTTTTGGGTCGTGTTTTATTTAAAGTCCCTTGGGGGAGATGTAGTGAGCAGCCCGAGGAGTCATTGGGAACACTTGTGGAGTTAGCTCCTCAAATGAAACAGGCTCCAAAAATCAGACGAACATCGGTACGATTGACATACTTTGTAATAATTTTTTTTTATTACTTTGTAATAATTTCAAAATCAGAGTCACATTAGGTAAAGCTTTAATAACAGATTACCTACTCGCTTTAATGAAGAAATATGTATTAAAAATTGGAAACAACGATTTAAAAAATATCAGACGTCCTTATATATAATTGTGAGGGTGGAATATAATATAAAATCAATCAGAAATGTTTGAGAAATTTAAAAATGACTCAAATCTTTTATATAGGGTTTGTGGAAAGTCCCGGAGCTGTCGAATAACTTTGTTATTTAAAACATATATTTTTCAAATTTGATAGGAACATAATAAAGTTGCAAATTACGGATTTGTTTCTGATATTTTATTTATTTTTTCGTTACCGTTTAACAGGAAACGCTTCCTAGTTATGTTTTTAAAAGGGACACCCAGTATATTTTTACATGATTAGAGCAAAATAAAAAGTAACTTTCAATGCTATCTGTATGTGTGTATGTTACACCCTTTTTTCATTCTTAAGAAAGCTATACAAATAATAAAAAAAATCCGACGTGACAAATTCAAGATATTTTTCAAAACCATCTTGACATTGCAAAATGTGCTAAATGATACAAAATTAACTAAGATATTTTATAATCGATTGTTACACTGCTAAGTTGTAAACGTAGCACAATTTGAACATTTTTCGTAGTCTCAAAATCGCTTTCAAACATATTTTGATTACCTATGCGTTTTTAAATTTTTTTGTATGCCTTATTTAAGAATAAAAAAAATGTTAATATTTCTGCAAGTAAGTAGTTTTTTATTCTGCATTTAAAAGTGTAAAAATATACTGATTGTCGCAATTTAAAAGCAAATGGATAGCATTTCCTAATAAACGGAAAGTGAAAAAAAATAAATATTATAAACAAATTATTTATTTCCAACCATATATTCGTACCCAATTTGAAACAACTTATATGAATTCTTTAAAGCACACCTCGTGTTAGAGTTTAAACTTTTTTTGACATATTATTAAATATGTTTTTGGAGGGACTTGAAAAGAAAATGCTCGATTTTTAACGATTTCTATTTATGAAAGTATGTAGGCTTTCACGGTCGGTGTTATTAATTATAACGATCTTATTCGGGATTTTGGACCGTGTTCCATAATGGAACTTCAAATGGAACACTGTCCAAAATCCCGAATAAGATCGTTATAATTGATTTCTATTTATTTAAATAACACGGGAATTATAAAATAAATGCAGATTTCTTATTGGAGACCAACACTTTGTATATTGACCAATTTGAATAAATTTCATATTAACCAAGAGCAGCTTCAAGAACTCAGCTTTAGCTATTTGATAACGTTATTTGTTTAACTGATGATGTCCACCAGCTGCAAACGAAACGTCTCATATTATAAACGTATGAACAAAAATAAAATAGAGCTGCGTTGGCTCTGAAACAACTTTGGAATTCGTTAGAATGTAGAAACCTTTTCTCTTTGTATTGGAATTAGAGAAACATGTCTACTCGTATTGACAACTGCTTCGGACACGATACATAAATTAATAACACACATTTAGTGTTTTTTTTAACAAATCACATTTTCAAGAGTCAGTTTAGACATCGTTTGGGCACTTTTTGATTGACAGTCCACGTTGTAAAAAATAAAACAAAATCTGGATTACATGGCCTCCTAAGCCTCCGTTTTTATTTGTACGCACGTTCTAAGGCATACAAGAAAGACGAATTCTCAGATGGCGATGGAAACTAAATTTATTTTTATTTACAGTGTAATTTTTCGACATTGACAAATTATAACAATTGTCAAAATAAAATTGCAGAAACGATGCTTCTTGTCAATGGTCCAACCCATGCATGGAATTGGAGTTAGTTTTAAAAAAATACTAAAATAAAAATACAAGGATGTCAGTTGTCAACAGAAAAGTAACTTCAGATTTGCCCGATCTGTGGCCCTACTCAACACTCTAACGAATTTCAAAGTACTTCCAGGGCCTACTAAATATTCTTTTTTTTTGTAGGCTCCATAGAAACGTTTTAAAACTTTGTTTTACCGCCAAAAACAGCCACGCCCCGTTTTATGATTGGTCCAGCACGGTTTCTATTTTATTTACTCCTTCTTTCGTGTCATTTCGTTCTGATTCCGTTTCAGTTCGTGTTTGAAGTTGAATGGTGAAGCATTCCTTGTCTAAATCCAAACAATTTTCAAAACTCCTTTAATTTCATAAATAAAATATCAACTAAACGCTAGTACAAAGACGCAGAAATAGCAAAACTGGTAATATCTGTATTATATCAATAAAATCAAGTGAAAAAATCTATTATTTCGTCGGATTCCAGAAGATTCCATTGTAACCATGCCGGAACCCGTCGATATTTCGCCGAATCACGATAATGGGGTTCTCAAGGAAATCCTGAGGGAGGGTGAGGGTGACGATTTTGTGCCTCCGGGAGCTAAAGTGAAAGTGCACTACACTGGGACTTTGCTGGATGGAACAAAATTCGACTCGAGCAGGGACAGAAATGATCCCTTTGAGTTTGATTTGGGCAAAGGAAGCGTAATTAAAGGGTGGGACATTGGAGTGGCCACTATGAAAAAAGGGGAGCAAGCTATACTCACATGTGCCTCAGAATACGCATATGGAAAATCTGGAAGTCCACCTACTATACCACCAGACGCCACTTTAAAGTTTGATGTAAAAAATATTCACTATTTTATCAATACACTGAGTAAATAATATGCTTTCAATTGCAGGTTGAAGTTTTGGATTGGATTTGTGAAGATATAAGCCCAAAGAACGATGGTGGAATTCAGCGCCTGCAGCTTAAAGCTGGTGAGGGTCATACATTCCCCAATGAGGGTGCCTCCGTGGAAGGTATTATTGATTAACGTACCACATCCGGCAGTCTCACCCCACATTTGTTGTTTCAGTTAGTTTGATTGGAAAGTACGAAGGACGCGAGTTTGACACCCGTGATGTAACATTCACAGTGGGTGAAGGGTCTGAACAAAATATAGTTGCTGGAATCGACCACGCGATTGAGAAATTCAAAAAGGGCGAAACCTCCAAACTTATACTCAAACCTCAATATGCGTTTGGAACCCAGGGCTCGTCTGAATTCAACATTCCACCTAATGCCACGGTTGAATATGTAGTAACTTTAAAGAATTTCGAACGGGTTAAGGAGAGCTGGGCTTTGGACACCAAGGAGCGCATCGAGCAAGCCAAACTCTTCAAGGAGAAAGGTACCAACTATTTTAAACAGTCCAAATATAGTTTGGCAGTGAAAATGTATAAGAAAATAATCGAGTTTTTGGAGTCGGAAAAAGGTGAGGCTGATTATGGGAAATTTGTTTTTATAGCGACTTGTGTTATAGATGAGGAGTTGAAGGAAGTTAGTGCATTGAATTTGGCTGCGCATCTCAACCTGGCACTTGTCTACCTAAAACAAGGCGACAATTTCGAAGCAAAATCGTCGGCATTGTCTGCTTTGGCCATCGATCCAGATAACGTCAAAGCCTTATTCAGAAGGGGCCAAGCGCTTTTAAATCTAGGCGAACCTAAACTGGCTTCCGAAGATTTCGGCAAGTGTATCAAATTGGATCCGGGAAACACGGCCGCACAGAGTCAGCAAGCCTTGTGTGTGAAGGCCCTGAAGGAACAACTGCAGAAGGAGAAGAAGGTGTACGCAAACATGTTCGACAAGTTCGCGAAGATGGATACCCAGGTGAAAACCAATTGATTTTGTTACTTAACGAGTTTGCGTTTTAATAAATGTTAGTAATTCATTCGAGTATTATTTATGGCAAACTTGTAGAGGGAAGAATTTGAGAAAAAAAAGGAACCGAATGTGATGTCCTCGGTTGGGGAGTGGGGGAAGGAAGATCGGGAGCGCGAGCCCAGCGAATTTGAGAAGGAAAATCCGAATATTTTGCTTCTGAACGCCACAGGAGAGTTCAAAGATATGTAACTGGTTCCTGTTAATAAAAACTGCAAAAACTGTTTTTGTGGATAAAAGGGAATTTATGACGTTTGTGTCACTTTTCATAAAAAGTGCCCACTTGATTTTTTTATATTTCTGTTTTGATGGTTTTTTTTCGCTCAAATTGGTACGACTGCATTATTTGAAAAATTAACATTGGGACGACGATTGCATTTAGTCAACATTTTAGAAGCAGCGTTTAGAGAAAAATGTGCAATATTTAAACGTACAAAATAAAAACGATGCACAGTAGCAAGAAATAATTCAAAGTAAGCAATGGAATTACTTAGAGCGTAGAAAACGTTTGATCATGAAATGGAGAAAGTTGAAATAAGTTTTCAGTGGACAACGTTTCGGACACGAAATTCAATTAAGGTTTTTTTTGATAAATTCCATCTTCGGGCGTCGGATTAGACGTCGTTGAGCAACTTTTTAGTTGACACACCTGTAAATGGCATAAAATATTTTTTTGGCGCTGTTTGGCAACGTCAGTGGCTTGAACTCGTTGACATTGACAGGTGTCATCCATCAAATTGACAAGTGCTCATAACCTCGTCACTTTTTACACAAAAAAAATGTCAAATAAAAGCAAACAAGTCCTAAAAGACGACGTAATCCAAGCCGTGGTCGTCGTGGACACCTTCAACGACGACTTTTTGCCCATTTCGTCCGATATCTCTCTGGTGCGCTATTAATAAAAAATGATGCAATTTTGAAAAGTCGCATTTCAGGCTCTCTTGCCTTTGATCAACAAGCCCCTGATCGATTACACCCTTGAGTTCCTGTCACTGGGAGGCATCCAGGAGACGTTCCTCTTCTGCTGCTCTCACACCGAAGCTATTAAAAACTACATAAAGTATTGGGACATAACCGCACGTACCGCTTTCTAACACCATATTGTTGCAGTACGTGTGTTAAAAATGCGGCTAGTTGGAGTGTGTCGATGAAAGTCAGCGTTATAGTGTCGGAAAGTTGTCATTCGTTCGGCGACTGTTTGAGGGACTTGGACAGAAAAGGGATAATTCGTGGCAGTTTTGTCCTGTTGGAACCTGGGACGCTGTCCAACATTAAATTACTTCCCATTGTTAAGAAACACAAGTAATTTTAGTTTTTCTTAGTCCATAACATAATTTGATCAATTCCAGTGAAGTTGCCAACAAGGATAAAGGCACCGCCATGACTCTCATCTTCCAAGAAGCGGGTTTGGGGCAAAGGGGACGCGATCCCAGTGAGGAAGTTGTTGTTGCTGTCAACTCCAACAACAGGGTTTTGTTCCACAAAAAACTGGGACGTGTCAGAGACAGAAAAGTCGAGTTCCCCTTAGTGAGTGGTTTGACGGCCCCAACAATAAAGTTGTGCTTGCGTTGGTTGTAGGAAATTTTTTTGGAAAATGCGTGTATTTCCCTGAGGCACAATCTCAAAGACACTCACATCGCAATTTGTTCGCCGTCCGTCCTACCTCTGTTTTCTGACAACTTTGATTTTCAAACGAAAGATGATTTTGTTAGGGGTCTGTTAATTAATGAGGAGATTCTGGGGAGTACTGTGTATTGTCACCTGACGCGGGGTGGCAATTATGGGGGCGCCGTCTCCAACTGGAGGATGTATCAATCAATTAGGTAATTAAAGTGATTGTGAAAGGTTTGGGATTGAGTTTGTGTATTTCAGCCGCGAGTTGCAAAATAAATGGGTTTATCCGCTTCAACCCCCAACTTGCACCGTCCACAATTTGAAAAGCGGCGTGGTGACTGGGAACAACGTAAAATTCGGTGATAACAAACAAATCGTCAATAGTATCATAGGAGATGATGTTACAATAGGCGCAAATGTTCGAGTGGATGAGAGTTTTATATTGTCAAACACTACCATCGGCGATGGGGTTGTAATTAGTCACAGTGTGGTCGGACCAAATTGTGTGATTAAGACGAAAAGTAAAATCACTCTGGGCAGTGTACTTGGACATGGAGTCGTTGTGGAAGACAATAGTTTCATTGAGAACAGTTTAGTACAAGCGAACGAGCCCGAGGATTGTATTAATCATCGATACCTACAGCTTCACTAGTAAAATGTTGATTTTAAGGCGAAGATAGCGACAAATTGGGCAGCAAAGCGTTTAGGTTGAAAATCGACGATGAACAAGACGAACTGGGCGAAGTGCTGAGTCGGAAATTGTCGCGGCTTCATATAACCGACTCCAAGGAGGACGAATCCGGCGAGGAAGGTTTCACAGACAGCGAAGAGGAAGAGTTGTCTTACACACAATCACCGGCGCCTGACGACACAAAATGTAAGTCTCCAACAGCGCCCACGCACAAACTTTAACACCTCGCTTTATAGTGTTCTTTACTGAAGTAATAGACAGCTTGACTCGAGGTTTTGAAGATAAATTACGGTGCGAGCATCTCATTCTCGAAATAAATTCGTCGCGGTACGCTTATAACGTTACAGTGAAAGAGGTAATTTGTTTTCAAAAGCTCCACAAGTGCCAGAGCTGTATTGAATTGTGACTCGTTACAGGTGAATTTCAACGTGATCAAGGCTATTTTGCACATGTCGTTGAGGTTCTCCACTGGGCCGCAGTACTTCTCTCAGTTTGTTCGTTTGCTCTCATACTTTGCTCCGATCCTGAAGAACTACATTCGTAACGTGGACGCCATGTTGGATACGTTACAAGCCGTAGAGGTGATTGTGGTCACTCCGCAACGTCCACCATAAGTTTTATGAAATTGTGTTGCAGGACGTGACCGTCTCTAACGAAAACGTCAACGAAAAGTGGGTGTCGTTCGTTTTGCAATGGTTTTACGATAAGGATTACGTAACGGAAGACGTTGTTTTGGAATGGGCGAAAGGCTTAAATGCAACGGGGCGATTCCGCACTTTTGTGAAACCCTTCACTGATTGGCTGGAAGAAGCGGAAGAGGCGTCATCGTCCGACGATGACGATTAGTAGTTATTGCTTTCAAAATAAACAGTTTTTATAATTGTGTTTATTTATTTGTGCACCCGTGACCCACCTTTGATATTGCAAACGTGCTGCGCATATCGGCGATTGTTGTAATTTTAAATTTTGATAATACAATGGGTCGATTGTGATAAAAGCAAACAGGTTGATTTTTTATTGTGCGTTTCGACCCAACCATGTCAAACGAAATGGGCAGGAAAAAAGATGAACAGAATTAAAATAATCCTTAATGTAATTAAATTTATTTATTTTTTAAACAACCGTTGAAATATGTCATAACAAATGGGACCAAGACACTCCTTCACAATTGCAATAATTTGACTTTACAAGTAGAAAGGATGTACCGAGAGACCCCAGGGCTCCTGATGATGTCTACCGGAGTATTAGACGAAACGTTCGATAGAATTTCGCCGTGGTCACTAGTCTTCATCTTATATAGTTTTCGAGCCTGATAAATAATACCACTGTTAATTGCACCGACCGTGAACTACAAAGACTGTCACATGAAAACACAGCGCCTTATATTCAACAAAAAACAACAATTTTTAATTATTATTAAAAATTCTTATTAATATTATTAAAAAAAATAATATGAAGAAAATCACAAATTAAATGTCGTTACGCAAACTTTAGAAGGAATAAAACATTTTCTCGTTACGAAAAATATAATAGTGTTTATTTTCAACTAAGAGAGTAAGTTTTTTTTTGCAAAATATAAGACAAGCTGATCGATGCATCGCGGCGATTGCTGTTCAAATTCATCATTATTTTTCTGCTCAGTGAATCAACAAACTGAATTATGAACAGGATGATATTGAGAAAGAAAATTCGCAAGAATAATTGGTTATGAATGAAAACGAGGCTGTAAGTGGAAGACAAAAAGGACTATACTATAGTAGATGGAAAAGGAAAAAAGGAGACTAAGTGCATTGCAATGGGACTGTGACTGAAACAAAAAGAAGACGCTATTAGAAAATTTTTAACTGCCTACAGTGCTATAAATTTGAAATTTGGAATACAGTAAAAATTGACCATTCCGCTTGTACCGGAAGTGGACGCCATCTTTGTTATTTTAAATAGAACATCATAGTTTTTATTTAATTTTCGAATGCCCCCTTTCTTTTTGAGTAACTTACACCTATGTTGTACCTAGGTATCTATCTGTCAAAATTTTGGAGATATGCCCACTTTTTTACAAAATCTTGCATTTTCGGTGGTTTATTCAAAACATTATTTTGCAGTAACCATTGGGAAAAAGTACAAACTGTAGCGGAAAGATTGCAAAATTGTCGGCTGGTCTCAAAAATAACTAGATCACATTCTAAGTACTTACAATTATTAATTTATTGAAAATGCCCAAAATAAAACCTCAATATTTCATTTTTTTAAATCGCCAGTCGATAGAAAATTAAATTTAAGGGTATGTTGTATTAGCATGTCCTATACCTATCTCAATTACTTTAGGAGTTATTAGGATTTATTTAGAAAATGAGTCCAATTCCATAATCATGAGGGTATTTAGGCTATGAACGTCAAACACATGATATCACTGTCAACGTCGACGTTTAAGTTGGAATAAATTGATTTAATGTAATAAATAGATTCAAGCGTAAGAATCTTCATGTGTTTCACGTTCGTAGCCTAAATATCCTCATGATTATGGAATTAGACTCATTTTCTAAATACATCCTAATAACTCCTAAAGTAATTGAGATAGGTATTTTCTATTGACTGGCGATATAAAATTTGGTAAGTGCCATTTAAAAAAAATGAAATATTGAGGTTTTGTTTTGGGCATTTTCATTAAATCATTGTAAGTACTTAGAATGTGATATAGTTATTTTTGAGACCAGCCGACAATTCTGCAATCCTTCCGCTATCGACTGTAAAAAACAGTTTGTACCTTTTCCCAATGGTTACTGCGAAATGATTTTTTGAATAGACCACCGAAATTGCAAGATTTTGTAAAAAAGTAGGCATATCTCCAAAATTTTTACAGATAGATAGATACAACATAAATGCAGGATACTCAAAATGAAAGGGGGCATTCGAAAATTAAATAAAAACTAGGATGTTCCATTTAAAATAACAAAGATGGCGTCCACTTTCGGTATAAGCGAAAGTGCCGCCATATTGAAAATAATTTACTTCGATTCGAAATGGTCAATTTCGGCTGTGTTCCAAATTTCAAGTTTATAGCACTGCTGGAAGTTAAAACTTTTCTAATGGCCGCTTTAAAAAACAACCTGTATAGGGAAGTAAAAACAACAAAACTACATTTTCACGAAAAGAACAACAAACTGAACATAACCGATATAAAGGCACTAAATAAGAGTAGTATACAATCTTATAAATTTAATAAAGATGTGAAATTTAATGTGATTAATATGCGGTAATTTTCCGATTGTGCTTGTTTTGCACTCTCTCGTAGCGATATTATTCCTAAGAGATAACATGATCTTGTATCTTAAACTGTTTTTATTGTTTTTTACGCCTATGAGGGTCTAGTTAGTTAATTTTTAGAATGTATCGTTTTTGACTTGTGACACAAACTTGTATTTTTTAAAATAGATAAAATTATAGTTTCAACGATGTACTTACAACATTTAATATTTGTCATGATAGTATTTTAGTTAAAATATTTCTAATAACATTTAAAATAATTATGTAATACATAAATAATGAAGTAACTTAAGCACAATAGATGTGAAATTAATTTTAGAGATTTGATGGCGCGCTTAGGCCACAAGAATATGTCAAATTTTGGCACAATAAACATATTAAACTACTTTTGGACAACAAATTTCCAATTTAAGGAGTCATGCAGCAGCAAAAGAGTTAAAGTGACAAAAATAGAAAAAATGCATACTAAAAACTATGAATTTGTAGGTGGCAAAACGAATTAAGTGATTTTCGCACTTTGTGGGCAAAGAATCGCAAGGAATAAAATTTGAATCAACATTTTAGCTTTTGTATGTACCTCCAATTTACCAAGAATATCGTTGCCGCTAATAAAAAATCACAAAAAAAGTTCAAAAGAAACAAGATAAAAAATCAAAAGTTGATAAAATTATAACTAAAGAACATTTTTATTTGGATCATTCAAGGATTGAATTAGATTCTGACTATGATGAATAAGGACATTATTGTTTTCAATATTTTGTGCTTTTTTATGAGTTTGTATTATACATTATTGTTCCATTTAATAAAATATTATTCTACTATCTTAAAATTATGCAAGTAATTTTTTTTAAATATTTTTTTCAATACAAAAGGGTCAGGCATTTAATAAGTTTTCTGCGGAGAAAACAAAGTTACGTTTTAAAAACTTTATTATAGCAAAAAATACTACATTTACTACGGCTTACTATTCTTTAATTAACCCAATAATATACTAAAATATTGGATAGTACCACATATTTATATTCTTCAAACATTATTTTCAATTTTGAGCCATGTATTTTGTAAACAAGGAGAGACTTCCATTTATTTCCATTTATTCCACTTTTACAATTTTGCACTTTTACAAATGGTTATCAATTTGAATACATATTACAAGTACATTTAGTGTTGTTATAATTGTGAACCTTGTTTATTAATATAATTTTGTTTTATTATTATGTTTTACTTTATTAGATTTGTCTTAATAAACAAATACAAATACATTGTCTACCTACTTTTTTATTTATTACAAAATTCCTTAACTATATTAAACACTATTTTAATTCTCTAAATAGATACCATTTACACAGGTAAATACCGATTGTTTTATATCGTTGAAGAGTTAATTTTATGCAGATTTTAAGAATTGAAAAATGTGTCGTACCCCAAGAATGGTACACAAATAATAACTTATTAGGACGCATATTTTTCACTAAAACTCTAAAATAAATTTTAAAACCCAATTAAAAAATGTTTACGAACAAAATAGTTATAGGCCTCTTCAGAAACTTTTTACTATGACGAATAAAGATTTGATTTTTCTCTTATTTTGTGACTTCATATGAATTTGTACTGTGTTCTACTTTAATAACATGTTATTTTACTATCCTAAAATGATGAATAAACAAATTAATCCATATTCTACTTAATAATCCATTTACACACTTTCATAATTATTTATTTATTAGGAGTAGATCATTTCTTAACATTATTAAAAACTATTTTAATTCTGTAAAAATACAATTTCCAGAAATACCGATTGTTTAATCGTTGAAAAGCTAGTTTTACGCAGTGGTGCACGTTAAAACTTATTAGGCCGTCATATTTTGCACAAAAACTCTAAAATAAATTTTAAAACCTAAATAAAAAATATTCATAAACAAAGAGTTATAAACCTCTTCAAAAGATATAAACAAAAATCCTCCTCTTGTTCTTAAACGAATGATAATATCGGAATGCGAATGTCATTCAACTGTTCTCAAAAATCGAGCTCTAGACATCTTAGCTAATTTTTAGATGCAAGGAAACAAGAGAAATCTCCCAAAAGTATCCAATTTTTGAGATTAAACTTAGTAAACGGGCGTTTAAAGTGTAGCAGACTTTTGCCATTGATTAATAAATTAATAGAATGAAATTCAATTATAAAAAAATGACCGTAATATTAAAATGAAAGAATTGTTCAACAAATTGCAAATTTTTTCCACTTTTTCCATTTTCATTTTCGAAAAAATATCGCGGTGGAAAAATTAGAAACAACTTTTTACTACGATGAATAAGGTCATTATTGTTTTTCATATTTTGTGATTTTTTTATGAGTATGTTCTGTGTTCTACTAATAACATATTATTCTATTATCCTAACATGATGCAAGTGATTTATTTTAATATTTTTTAGAGGCAAGTGTAATTTGACCTATATAAAAATGGGCAATTAATGACGTTTTCAATAAATGTACCTACTAAAATATTGGATACCTACCACATATTTATATTTTTCAAACAACTTTTTGCAATTTTGAGCCAAGGATTTTATCAAAAAGGAGACCATTTTCTCTACAATTCTACAAATGGTGGTCAATTTGAACACTTGTTATAAGTACAATTTCTGTTATTGTTATTGTGAGCCTTGTTTATTAATAGAATTTTGGATTATTATAATGTTTTACTTTATTAGTTTAAAACAAATTAATCCATAATCTATTTCATATTTTTTTATTACATTATTTCTTAACATTATTAAATCTCTATAAATACCATTTACACAGATAAATACCGCTTGTTGTATATCGTTGAAATGCTAAGTTTATGCAGATTTTGAAAATTCAAAAATATATATAGATTGTTTTGTTCAAAAATGCAAAAGTTTGTGTCGTAAGTCATGAATGGTACACTTTAAAAAATAAGTTTTCAGGCCGCATATTTTTCATAAACACTAAAATAAATTTTAAAACCCAAATAAAAAACATTCATGAACAAAAAAGTTAGGCATCTTCAGAAGCGATGTTAAAAAACGAGAATCGTCCTCTAGTTCTTAAACGAATGAATTTTGGCCATTCAACTGTTCTCAAAAATCGAGTTAGATTTATGTTCGGGAAATAAGAGAAACCCCCCAAAATGTCAGACTTAGTAACGAGTGTACATAAAATTAATTTAAAGTAAGCCATGGAATCACTTTGAAAATAATTATTACAGTGTAGCAAATTTTTCACCTTGAATATTAAGTTGATAAAACGAAATTTGATTATAAAAATATCACGAAAATATGAAAAATGAATGAATTGCAAAATAATTTTTGTATTTTTTCCAAAATAATTGCCTACTTGATCGCCGATTGACTTCATGGGTGTTTTGAGGCAGTGCTGCCACCACGGCGGCCACGAAACAAACGACGAAATTGTCAAGTCAACTCTCAAGCGGCAGTCATTCAATCAACATGGCCGAAAATGAGGCGAAATCCGGCGGTTTCCTAACAAATATAGTGCTGGAAATCCTCTACAGCCCCCTGAACATTGCGCTGGTGTGTCTGATCGGTTTCTTAGTGTACAAAATCGTGAAAAGCCGCCAAGAGGTGCCTGTATCCCGCCCCGTCGAACCCTCTCTGCCCAAACTTAAAAAGAGGGACTTCACGGTGGAGGAGCTCAAGAAGTACGACGGCACGCAGGAAGACGGACGTGTCCTGGTGGCCGTCAACGGCACCGTGTACGACGTGACTCGAGGCAAGCACTTTTACGGACCTGGTGAGTAGATAAAACGCCCGTCACGGTGATGTCATTCGAATGATTCAGGGGGGCCTTATGCGGCGTTCGGCGGCCGCGACGCCTCCAGAGGTCTCGCCACTTTCAACGTAGCGGCGGATGCCGACAAGTACGACGACTTGAGCGACCTCAACACCATGGAAATGGACTCTGTCCGCGAATGGGAGGCCCAGTTCAGAGGTAAGGCTATTACGCGCGATAAGCTATCGCTTGTATAATAAAGTAAATATTACTTGCAGAAAAGTACGAGTTAGTGGGGAAGCTGCTCAAGCCGGGCGAGCAGCCTACAAACTACTCCGACGATGAGGAGGAGGACGCGGCGGCCGCCGGGGATAAAAGCAAAGAGGATTGAAACGCAACGAGGCGAAAGACTGTGTAAAATACCTTAATTTTATATGATCTTGTTGGCTTTTTAAACATATTTTAAGAATGGTTTTTGTATATTAGCTCTTAATTTGTACTACAATCTTTCCAGTAATTGTTACTTATGTTACTACGTTACTTATATTTGCATTTGCGTGATTGGTAAGGCCTTCCAATGTTCTGTTCACTGTACTTTTTTGTAAATCGATGTTGTGTTATCCCCTTTGTCAATTGAAACGGTAACGGGCACCACAGTACGCTTTTCACGCGGTTGGATGTGGGGTAATTTTAAGTTATGGGGATTTTAAGGGGTACAATTTTATTCCAGCAAGTCTCACGATTTTATATTCACCGAGCTTTGCCACACCAACTCAATCGGGCGTTTGAAGACCATATAAATATGCTTGCAAAAATCGTGTGGTTCCCAATAAGAAATATGCAATTCGATTATTTATAATTTAACTACTTAACCAAATGACTAACTAAAAGTGATTATACCATGTACTTCATTTGTGGTGAAATTACATATTTTATGATGGATTCTTTTAAGTAGTATTTCCAGCTGCAAGCACTAATTCAGATTTTTAACGATTCCAAAAGGTAATTTACAGATTTGTGATATTACCAGCTATTTACCACGATTTGAATATAATTTGAAACGACTTTCTGCATTCCTGCCGTTTTACACTTTTTAAACACGACGAGTTAATCCTTGGTGTGGTCACAACCCCAAATATGTTTGTAAATCGTGCGACTTATTATTTTTGATTGGTTTTAATTCGTTCACACTTGACCAGCTAGCAAGTGGTGTATGTATATATTGTATGTATCGAGTTTTTGGAAAATTATACATGTTAACGCCTATTACACTATATGTAAAATTGTGTATTTCACTTGGTCTTTTGATCGTAACTCGCAATTTCCGCCTCGAACAGCACCGTGTTTATTTTGTGCTTTACGATGCACTTGGTGCGCTCGTCGGGCAACTTCCTGAAGACGTGCGTCACGAGTTCGCCGAAAACAGTCCATTCGTCGCGTCCTCCGACCTTCTGGGCCGCTTCCGCGTCTTTGATCTCGTCTTCGTCCTGGACGCGGTGCTCTTGGGCACTAGTTCGTTGGAGTGACAACAACTCCGACACCGCGTTCCCAACCCCATCATCTTGCATTTCCTAAAAATGACGTTTTCGTTTTAAAAAAACGCGACCACGGAAGAGGCGGCTACTTGTTTGATGGGTTCGGAGACGGGCGAGTTTTTGCGCAACCTGGACTTGAACTGTCGGTTCAAGAAGGTGAAGCTCTTGTAGCCGTACCAGGAGACCCTGTGCGGGAGGCCGGCCTTCCTCATCCTCGCCGCCTTGAGTCGTTCTCGTCGATACTGCGAGTTGAGGGTCTTCATCTTGCGTTCGACTTCCAAGCGGCTGCAGTCGAACATCGCCGCCAACTCCAGCCACTTTTCGTGTTTTCGGAAGCGGTTTTTGTAGTCGTCGCAGTCGGGGTCCCACAGGGCCGGTCTTTGGCCGTACTCTTTGATGAGGCGGAGGACTTGGCTGCACGTCCATTCGGGGCTTTTTAGGTCGAGTTCGGCGGATTGCTGGATGGAGATCGGCGTCATGGCTGCGACTTGGGGTTTTTCATGTGTTGGCAAACAGTGCGCGGACATGGTGCCAACTTAACGCGAACATGAGCGCAAACATTGAGCCGAGGTTGGGCGACCCCGAGCGGTCGATCAGGTGTGGATAGAAGAAGCGCCAAACACTGTTCATGTTCACGAACAAAATGTTTTCAAGCTCTGAAGAAGAGGTGAACAATTTGTAATTGTGTGATTCGAGTCGCTTCATGTACAAAATTGAAGACTCTTGTGTGCAGATGATACTCTATCCATCTTTTAAACAACATATAACAATCTGGACCCACGGATCTACAGAATCAATAAAAAATATACAAAAGATGAAGGTTCGACCAGTCGAAAATCTGGATTGATTTTGTAACTTTTTTATTATTTTAGCCAAATTCATTTAGTTGTTTACGGTTTGGCATTTACATACCTAAGGAACAAGGAAGCTTTTGAGTGCAGTGTTGAATCCTGGAATCTTCAAGATTCCACCAACAAATGCAAAGAAAAAATAACATATAAATAAACGTAGTAAATTTACTAAATTAAGAACCGCTGGATAATAATAAATCAGTTTGAAGAAACTGTTTAGTTGAAAATGGTTCAGCACTTAAATATTGAAATGATTTGTAATGTAAAGAATAAATCATTTACTAAGTTAAGAACCATTGATGACAAATAGGTTTGAAGAGGTTCAAGTGCACAATTGTAAAAGTGGAGTAAATGCATCTTAAATTCTCATTTTTTATAAAATCCGTGGCTCATATATGTAAAACGCTTAATTGTGGTATCCAATATTTTATTATATTTATTGAAAACTTTGATATAAGATGCACCTTTTTGCCTCCAAAAAATACAAAAATAAATCAGTCATTTTAGGATAGTAGAGTAATATGTTATAAAAGTAGAGCACAGTACAAATCCATAAAAAATCACAAAGTATGATAAACAGTGTCGTTATTCATCATAGTAAAAAGTTAATTCAAATTTTTCCACTGCGCTATTTTCCCACCAAGTGCGAAACAAGAAAAAGTTTTTTAACATGTTCTGAAGAGGCCTGTAACTTTTTTGTTTGGATTTTAAAATTTATTTTAGAGTTGTTATGCAAAAAATGACGGCCTAATAATTTATTTCTTAAAGTATACCATACTTTATTAAGAAATAAATTATTAGGGCGTCATGTTTTGCATAACAACTCTAAAATACATTTTAAAATACAATTTCAGTTACGCCACAAACTTTTGCCTTTTTTGAACGGAACAATTATGTATTTTTAAATTTTCAAAATCTGCAAAAAATTGTCTTTCAATGATATACAACAATCGGTATTTCAGTTAAAATAGTTTTTAATAATATTCAGAAATTATGTAATAAATAAATGCTTAAGTAGGCTGTTTATTAAGAATAATCTAATAATGTAAAACATTATAATAATCCAAAATTCTATTAATAAACAAGGCTCACAATTACAAAAACAGAAAATGTACTTATAACAAGTGTTCAAATTGACCACCATTTATAGAATTGTAGAGAAAATGGTCTCCTTTTTTATAACATCCCAGGCTCAAAATTGCAAAAAGTTGTTTGAAAAATATAAATATGTGGTAGGTATCCAATATTTTAGTAGGTACATTTATTGAAAACGTCATTAAATTGCCCATTTTTTATATAGGTAAAATTACACTTGCCTCTAAAAAATATTAAAATAAATCACTTGCATCATGTTAGGATAATAGAATAATATGTTATTAGTAGAACACAGAACATACTCATAAAAAATCACAAAATATGAAAAACAATAATGTCTTTATTCATCATAATAAAAAGTTGTTTCTAATTTTTCCACCGCGATATTTTTTCGAAAATGAAAATGGAAAAAGTGGAAAAAATTTTCAATTTGTTGAACAATTCTTTCATTTAAATGTTACATCAATGTCAAAAGTTTGCTACACTGTAAATGAATTTTTTGTACGCCCGTTTACTAAGTTTAATTTCCAAAATTGGATTGGATTGTTTCCTTGTATCTAAACATTAGCTAAGATGTCTAGAGCTCGATTTTTGAGAACAGTTGAATGACATTCGCATTCTGACATTATCATTCGTTTAAGAACAAGAGGAGGATTTTTGTTTATATCTTCTGAAGGAGGTTTATAACTTTTTTGTTTATGAATATTTTTTATTTAGGTTTTAAAATGTATTTTAGAGTTTTTATGCAAAATATGACGGCCTAATAAGTTTTAACGTGCACCACTGCGTAAAACTAGCTTTTCAACGATTAAACAATCGGTATTTCTGGAAATTGTATTTTTACAGAATTAAAATAGTTTATAATCATGTTAAGAAATGATCTACTCCTAATAAATAAATAATTATGAAAGTGTGTAAATAGATTAGTAAGTAGAATATGAATTAATTTGTTTATTAAGAATAAACTAATAAAGTAAAACATTATAACAAAACAAAATTATATTAATAAACAAGGCTCACAATTACAATAACAGAAAATGTACTTATAACAAGTGTTCAAATTGACCACTATGCATCTGCTAAAGTGCAAAATTGTAAAAGTTGTTTGAAAAATATAAATAATGTGTGGTATCCAATATTTTAGTAGGTACTTTTATTGAAAACTTTATTAAATTACACATTTTTGATATAAAATGAACTTAGATCCTTCTGCCTCCAAAAAAATAAAAAAAAAACACTTATCATTTTAGGATAGTACAATAACATGTTATTAAAGTAGAACACAGTACAAATTCATATGAAGTCACAAAATAGGAAAAAAATCAATTTTTATTCGTCATAGTAAAACGTTTCTGAAGTGGCCTATAACTATTTTGTTCGTGAACATTTTTTAATTGGGTTTTAAAATTTATTTTAGAGCTTTAGGGAAAAATATGCGGCCTAATAAGTTATTATTTGTGTACCATTCTTGGGGTACGACACATTTTTCAATTCTTAAAATCTGCATAAAATTAACTCTTCAACGATATAAAACAATCGGTATTTACCTGTGTAAATGGTATCTATTTAGAGAATTAAAATAGTGTTTAATAATGTAAAGAAATTTTGTAATAAATAAAAAAGTAAGTAGCCAATGTATTTGTATTTGTTTATTAAGACAAATCTAATAAAGTAAATTATATAATAAAACAAAATTATATTAATAAACAAGGTTCACAATTATAACAACACTAAATGTACTTGTAATATGTATTCAAATTGACCACCATTTGTAAAAGTGCAAAATTGTAAAAGTTAAATAAATGGAAATAAATGGAAGCCTCTCTTTGTTTATAAAATACATGGCTCAAAATTGAAAATAATGTTTGAAGAATATAAATATGTGGTACTATCCAATATTTTAGTATATTATTTATTAAAAACTTAACAACACATAATAAGTTACACATTTTTCATATTAGTTATGGAAGAAATAATTAGGAGCCGAGTTCAACATAAAAATCCGTCATTACATGGGTTAATTAGAGAATAGTAACCCGTAGTAAATGTAGTATTTTTGCTGTAATAAAGGTTTTAAAACGTAACTTTGTTTTCTCAGCAGAAATTAAATGCTTGACCATTTTGTATTGAAAAAATATTTAAAAAAATTTATGGAGGTACATAATACAAACGATAAAATGTTGATCCAAATCTTATTCCCTGCGATTCTTTGCCCACAAAGTGCGAAAATCACTTAATTCGTTTTGCCACCAACAAATTCATAGTTTTTAGTACCTATGTATTTTTTCTTTTTTTGTCACTTTAACTCTTTTGCTGCTGCATGACTCCTTGAATTGGAAATTTGTTGTCCAAATGTGGTTCAATATGTTTATTGTGCCAAATTTGAAATATTTTTGTGGCCTAAGCGTGCCATAAAATATCTAAACTGAATACAAAAGATAAAATGTTGATTCAAATCTTATTCCCTGCGATTCTTTGCCCGCAAAGTGCGAAAATCACTTAATTCGTTTTACCACCAACAAATTCATAGTTTTTAGTATGCATTTTTTCTTTTATTGTCACTTTAACTCTTCTGCTGCTGACTCCTCAAATTGAATTTGTTGGATGTAAAAATCAAGTGGCAAGTTGAACGCTCCCATGGTTTTGGTGTTGATAGGATAAAAAATAATAAATAAATGGTTTTTTGAAAAGAGTTTTGAAATCAACATATTTATGTTACAAATCCTTAAAGCACTACATATTTAATCCCTGACTCATCCAAATAAAAAATTTATTCAGTTTTTATCTTTTGATTGTTTTGAGACTTTTCTTAAACATTTTTTTGAAAAACATAGTTACCTTAGACTTTGACAACTAAAAACAAAAGCATAAAACTTTACACCCGCAAAAGGGGCCATAGAATCGCCATTTTGTAATAAACGCTATTACAATATACGCTATAAACGTTATTTGTGCCATACATGGAGGCAGTCAAAGTGTTAAAGAATGTAAGTTTTCACAGGTGGGATACCTGTTGAAGTAAGGGTTCTCTGGGTTCTGGTCCATTTGAGTAAATTTCAATAGGGGGTTGTAACTCGACAAGTGGCTCCACTGACTGAAATTCCTCTTTACGTTTTGCTTACATCTTGGGTAAAAGACATCTTCAGTGGCGAAGTAGTCGCGTTGGAAGTATCGTCCCGGTCTCACCCCAAGTGAGAGAATTTTGTATTTTCTATTAATTTCATTGTAATTGGACTCGTTCAAATCTTTACTTATTATTTCCGTAGATGTGGGTTTTGAAAAACGGGTTAGATGCGAGGAGGACCGTCTCAAACGTTTGGCGGTCCGAGGTGGAGGAGGTGACCGTCAGAGGGACGTCGCCTCTCGGCGGCACCGCCCCACACTCATGCCGTAATGAATAGAAAAGTGCTCAAAAAAGTAATTCGCGATTCCCGAACGAGAATGGAGGGACATGGAAGAGGAAAATGAGAATAAGCAGCAACTTTTCGTTTCTCTGGGTTTCTCTGTTCGTTCCCGTCAAAGCGTCAAGGTTCTTTCGTTCGGGTGCGATCGTGGTGACGTCACGACCGCTGCGTCAATCGTGTTTTCCGGAACCGTCCGACCAATGCGGGCCCCGCGTCCAGTCACGTGTGCGCCGCGAACCAATCAAGTCGCCTCTGAGCCGTGCTAGATGGAACAATTCTGACAAGCGTAGAAAAAGTTTCATCAACAGCCGCCATTTTGCCTGTTTGAGAACGCGTTGAATTTCGTATGAATTCCGCAAATCGTGGGGTCGTATGTAAATTAAAGGGTCGCTTTTTCGTGGGACGCGGCTTCAGATGTTGAGGTGGTGATTCGGTTGCGCCGATGTTTGTTAACAAAGCGGGGAAAAGCGCGACGGCGGAGTGATTACGGTCGAGATCATTGTGCGCTCCCGACGGAAGATGGTGAGAGGTAGAAGCGGAGTGTAGTCGGAGAGTCGGATCAGTCGAACTTCATAATGGCCGATGGTTGAGTGTTGTGTGTTTGACAAATATGTGCCTTGTGAGATGCATCGACCCTCGGACACCTTCTGCATGGACTGTTTGGCGCCGTTTCTTACGTATTTTCTCGATTCGATCATGCGTTTCGCATTTCGGTCGCGATAAATAGTGGATTCAGTCCGCACCGTTGTCGTCGTCGTCCTCGTCGGCCCATCGCTTCGGCTTGGTAAACAGAGGAGGACTTGGTCGATTTTACCATGGCCGATCATCTCGTCGACGGGCCGCCGAACGCCAAGCGGCAGAAGCTCGACCCCTTTCAGGGGCCCTCCGACTCTTCAGGTAAAACCCGCCATCGCAATCGCGCCACCGCCGCCGCCCGAACAGCTGTTCCGTTCGCCGCCCCCAACACTTCCTAACCATGCATGCCGCTCTTGTTGTTGTTGTTGTTGTTGTTACCGCTGCATGACACCGCCAAAACAAACCGCGGCCGATGCGTTCCTTTTGAGAGGTTAACTCCATCGTCGTTCGGTCGGTCGGTCGTTGTTGAATCAGTGAACGCGCCGGCCCCGGTGCCCGAACGAAACCAATCTAATAATAATTACCATCATTATTATCGTTACGCATCTCTTCGGTTTGACACGTTTGTAGTTAAGTAAGTGGTACTTGGAGTAATCTGTTTATACCCTAACTGTTAGCTTACAACAACTACGGCTTGGGCTCCACACAGGCCCTGACATCGGCCATGGGTGGTGGTGTTGTCTCCAATCCAGCTCAGCAGCAATGGAACCTGTGCCACCAGCAAAGTAAATACACACAAAACTATGCCTTTAAATCTTCCGAAAGGAAAACTAACCACGAACCGACTAACTCTAACTACTAACACTACTAACGCCAATACTCGTCGGTAAATCTAACGACTTTTTAACGATAATATTAAACTATAACTCTTGTACATAATCGAGTCTCGATTCTAAACATAACCTCTCTCTAGCAGCATGTTTGAGTGGATATGCTTTACAAGTGAAAACAACGACTAGTTGTGTTGTTTTCGTCGTTTTGTGTCTTTTTTTTTAATTTATTTTCATCGTGTTGTAGTATTTGTCTGTGTCTCTCGAAGCATATGCACTTGACACTTGACTTGGTGAATATATTCCTGCTGGACGCTTGAGTTGTAGTGATTTTTCTGTTGTTTATATGCGACGTTTGTTGTTTTTAGTTTGAGGTAATCGGGGTGAAGTGGCGCGACTCGCCGAAGGCTCTCCAAACACCATAACTAATCTGAAAAATAGAACCGTTTGTAGAGTTGTAAATATTTCAATCAGGTCATGTCGGTTTAATAGAAACAGACAAGTCTGAAGTTAGAGTAAGACAACTTGAACGCTTTGAAGTTATCAGAATCGACTGGAGATGTGGACCAATACTTAATAATAACGGTCTTATTCGTGTCGTACATCCCAAGATTGTTTCAGAAATTTGTTGATAAAATCAAGTTTATAGCACGTTATACTAAATAATAATATAAATCCATCATTTGCTCATTCGTGTCGTACATCCCAAGATTCTTTCAGAAATTTGTTGATAAAATCAAGTTCATAGCACGTTGTACTAAATATAATAATATAAATCCATCATTTGTAGTATTGTAGTAAATATTAGTAAACGACCATTGTGGAAATGCGTCTTGTGAGTGTTTCAATCAGATTTTTATCACCGCGTTTCATAAATTCTATTTAGCCCTGCTGTAGAACATTTTAGGAATCATGAAAGTATGTAGGCTTTCACAGTCGGTGCTATTAAGTATAACGATCTTCTTCTGGATTTTGGACCGTGTTCCATTATGGGAAATGTTATAATTTAAAAAATTTTAAACTTTTTGTAGAAACACAATTTTTTTATTCCTGTGAAGTGTTCAGCAATTAATCGTTTCGCTGTACAGCACCGATGGATTATTTAACAGGTTAACAAAAAAAACTTTGTATAATCTTAATGCGGCCGCAAGATTGGATGCACATGGAACGCGTTTTTCACATTTCAGCTTTGATAAATTACCTTATTAATCATCTACAAACGAACGTTTCTTACTTGTATGAATTGTAGTTGTCGGCAATACCTCGCAGTATTCACCTAGTTTCTTGAATTCTATTTTGCCATGATGTATTTTAAGAATTTTTTAAACCTAGAAGTACAATTTTTATTATTGATGTTCAGAAATTAATCGTTTCCTGCATGGCAATGACGAATGCCTCTGTCTTAAATTAATTAATGGTGAAATTTTATCCCAAAAGGTTAAAAAATAATGATTTGTGTTTTTTTTTTACAATATTTAATCTTAATGCGGCTGCAAGATTTGATGCACTAGGACAGCGTTTTTTAACGTTTTTCAGTCCAAGGACCCATAGGAAATCAAGCACAATTTTCAAGGACTCCCTTAATAAAAAAGCAGCAATATATTTCGTACCACAAATACAAAAAAAAAAACTTTTTCATAAAAAATACGTTAATGTGAAGGTTGGTGTTGCTTTTTTTGCAACTAAATTAGTGAAATTCCGGATGATGTTACTACCAAGTTGTAATTTCAAATCGGATTCTACTTGAAAATATGTTTCAAAGCCGGATCACAGGATATTTCTATTAATTGGTTTTCCTGTGCTTTTGTCAAGCCAGTAATATCAGTAACATCTGTGTTGAAAGGGTGTAATATCCAATTTTTATTTTTGTCGGGTACTGGAAAATAATCCCGAAACGAAGACCTCAAAGCGCGGAGGTGTTTAATCATTTCGTCTTGTACTTGCGTTGGCAACATTGCTCCACCAGAGGATTCCAAAACGCTGACAGTGTAGGAAAGTGATTATAGTTTTTTTGAATTGTGCTAAGCAAGCGTAGCGATTTACGAGACTTTTGGTGGCATTTATTTATTATTATTGTTAAATGGTCCACAGATGAGACTGCGGACCCCCATACATATTCTCGCGGACCACAGATTAAGAATGGCGGCACTAGGACATCAGCTGTGATAAATAACTTTAATAATCACCTACCTTATATAATTTGTAGTTGTCGGCAATACCTCACAATTTTATAACAAGTGCATTAAAAAAAGTTGTTAGCGTTATTTGCAGTGTAAATAACGTCCAGTGGCACCCTTACTTACATTGTTAAAATTGAAGAAAAATTATTGAATTATTAAAAAGTAATCTGTAAATATGACACGTGTGCGGAATAACAATAATTAGCCATGTTAACATCAATTTCTACCATTCCTCAAATAGCCTGCGTCACCTCACTTTTACAATATTTAATATAATAATGAATTCTTCACCAGAATCCATGAATAAAAGACAATAAAATGTCTGTGTATTAGAAAACATTTAATATTTCACCATCCAAGAACCAACTTCAGAATGAGGGAAATGACAAAATTAAGAATCGTAATACAAAATTAAAGTTAACAGCGCAAAAATGCGTACAAATATAGACGGAGGCCATGGAATCTAGCTTTTGTTTTATTTTTTACAGTGTAGACTATTGTAAGTGTCAAATGACCTTCAAACGATGGAATTTGTTGAACAAGACATTAAAATGTATCTTATGTATTATGTCCGATACTGTTATTAACAAAGAACTTGAATAAAAATTTCTCCAACTACACTCTTTTGAACGTTAAAGTTAATCCATGGCGCAGCCCTGTTTTATTTTTGCACGCCCGTCAGTAAGTTACGCTGAACATTTAAAAATCAGCAAGAATTTATTGTTGTTCGAACATAATACTATCAAATTCAAACTAAATTTGACCCCGCCATTGTTTAATGTTGTAAAAATTGATATAAGTTACATGTCGGAGACGCGATTCGATTTCGTTGTTTATTTGAACGTACTACATTTATATGTTATAACGTGGAGCAGCCTTCGGCGAAGAAACGCCGCCAAAATCGCGCGTCGAAGAAGCTCGGCGTCCTTACGTTTTTGTCCGTGTTCTGTGCAGATGTGCTGTCGAATATGGACATGTTCGACCTGGAGAACGATCTCCCGGACGAGCTCATGTCGTCGTCGTCGTGGGACAACATGGGCAACAACAAGCCTCCTCCTCACGGTCCCGGTCCAGGGACGATGCAGAACGGCATCGAGACGACGGACAACAGCAACAGTTTCAGACAAATTCAGCTCACCATGCTCCAGGGCAATAAGAGTTTGATCGGGAACGCTTTGGCCATGGCCGGCATGGGCAACAAAAGTCCCAACATGCAGTCGCCGCCCAACGTTTCCGTGGCGAAGGGCGGCGTGGTGGACCAGATGAATTTGGGCAGTCTGCCCTCGAGCATTGCTAATAACGTCGGCTTACAGTCGATGGCGAACAACGGCACCACTCCGCAGATTATGAGCTCGATTCAGGGTGCGTTTGTGCTTCCGGAGACGTGGTCTGGGCGGCGGATGGGTTTGACGTGTCGTGTTGTAGGGATGAACAACAGCGCCGGCGGCAACATGATTATGACCAACAGCAGCATGAGTACGATGGCGGGCATGGCCGGGGGAGGTCTGGTCGTCAGTAGTACGGTAAATAAACCGCTCACCAACGCCGCAAATATGATGGCACCAGGACAGCCCCATCATGCTGGAAATCACGTGGTCCCCCAACAGGTGCGTACCCAGAACTGTATTCCGTTTGCGGCGAATTCACGCAAGGATTCAGGGTTTAAAAGCCTTCACCGTGGCTTTTTAATTTAATCTTAACCTTGCAAGAATAAATTGTGTAACGATTCGATTCTCGCTGCGGCCTGTTTGCAGGGGGGCGAATCTTTGCAGACATTTTTTTTTCCTTTGGATTTTGAAGTCGTGTTACCGTTGAATTGTTTCCCGACATTGATAACGTCTTGGAGTTGGTGTCAGTACCATAAGTACGTGGTTCTCAATGTTTTTGGAGTCGGGGAACACTAAACAATATACAGGTGTTTCCGTGAGGTTTAACCAAACTTCAAGGAGGTGTTCTCCATAAAAAAGTAACTCGTTAAAGTTGCAATATAAATGTCCAAATATCAATAGTAAAAGAGCTAGAGGATGTTAAAGTTAATCAGGGAGCATCTCCGGCCGTCGTTGGCTAAATTGGCTTTGGTTTAAAATGTTAGTTTTGTTTTGCTGAGTGTTTCTAGTAGTCGTCAAAAATGTTTTTTTTATGTTATACTACTGTCATTGTCAATACTAATAATAAAAACAATTATATGAACGTGGGCCTTACGAAACTTTACTGCTGAGATAATAACGTGTGTTCAATAAGAAAACGAGGCTGCGTTGGCCATGGAAAAACTTTGTGCATCAATTTAGTGTAGCAAAATTTCAAACTGTCAGTTCGAGTTGCATTTAGTGTTTTCTTTAACGAATTTCATCTCCAGACGTCAATTTATACTTCTCAGCTGCGTTTGAATTTTTTTGAGTTTCGAACGAATTTTGTGTGCCACAATGAATTAATTCTATAATATTTTATTTGTAATCAAAATGGTTTTAATTATGGCACAAAAAAAGTGCAAAACATTTCCCGGTATCGTTGTGAATCCAAACATCAATCTATTCATTGTTACAGCTTCTCCTCTGTTGAGGAGAATATCGGCACGACCAGGACGGTCATTAATTTGATATAACTGTAAGTCGTGAATAGATCGATGAAGAAGAATCAGTCTCAAAACCGAAAAATGTCTTGAGAATATTTGGCAGCACTCAGTTACCCGTCAACCTTCATGGGTCATCAGTCTCTATGCGCAACTCGAGACCTACCAATTCAGTTTAAGAGCAACTGCATTCTCAAATAATATTTCAAAAATCGTTGTATATATAGTTAAACACGGACGTCGACCGTTAGGGAGTTATATTACACAATATACATTAGAAGAAAAAGGTTCGGGTTTGCTTGGATTCGAAGGTTCAAAAACCAATGATGACGTCATTGTACAAAAATACATGACGTCGTAAGTAACATTTTTCTGTCGTAAGGTGGCTCATTAAAATATAAAATTAAACTGTCCTAGCGTTTTGCTTGAAAAAAACGCATAACTTTATCACCATCTTGTATATTTTTCTGACAAAGTTTGTTTGATATTCTGATATGAAAGTATGTATGTAACTAGTTAGTTGCCCGAACAATTTTTTAGGACAAATTTCAGTAAAAGGATGCGAAGGAGTAATTGGGGTCCGTTTAATTTTGATGGGAAATTTGAAACTGACAGATCTTGACATTTGTCAAATCTGTATGTTTATGTTTTCTATGGTTTCTACACTGGAAAGCCGATAAATTGCATGGCCAACGCAGCCTCGTTTTACTTTTGAACGCACGTTAGTACCGGTTGACTATAAATGATTGACATTTTTTGTGTTAGGTTGGCAATATTTTTTAACTCTTCCATTGGGTACGCTGATTTTCAAATTTTAAATTGTCAAATAAACGTTAAATTTAAAAATTGCCCATGTCAGAATTGTTTTTAAAATGGTTTTTACAACTGGAAGATCTTTTCGCTGACTCGCTGTAACCATTTTCTCCGTTATTTGTCACTTTTCGTTCGCTATTATTCAGTAAGTTACATTTTTTGACAACAATATTCTAACCTGAAAAGTTAATAGACATAAATGACGACGACAGTTAATCTGATACCAATTCCTCACTGTTGCCAATCACCTAAATTTAACTCAATCATTTACAGTCACCCGGTATAATTGAGGGGTCCAATGTAAGAACCATCCAAGTCTATCCCGATCAATTTTGCAGACAATACAAAAAAAATTACTTCTATTCATAAAACAGCGGTGATGTTTAGAGTTTACATAAGCAATGTGAGAAAGTTTTTAATTTTTTTTGACGAACATGCCTTTAGATATTTACAAAAATACATTACAAAAAATTGTCGGTGTTTGTGTCATACGAACTTGTTCCTGAAATTTGACACTGACACTAGGTATAATTTAGATAATCAAAATTTTGATTCTTGGCAAGAAATTTAACAACCAAAATAACAATAAAAATTAAATAAATTACAAATAAATAATAAATACAAATAACAATACATATTTCTACGTTTCCATGTCGATACTGAATAGGTCCACTCCATAGAACAGCAAAGCCTATTTAGCCAACGTAAATCGTCCATGGCCAGAGACGCTTCTTAATTGATCAACTTTAACAGCTATTGCTACCTATAGCTTTTGCTATTGATATCAGGACTTTTATTTTGCAACTTTAACGATTTATTTTTTCATGAAGAATGCCTCCTTGAAGAAAAAAGAGCTTTAAAGCATGGTTGGTCAACTTTTTTGAAATCAAGTGCGTAATGAAAATTGCTGGCAAAAATAACTCCATATTGAAGAGAAAAAAAACGGAAAGGTGCGGGCCATCTCTGCTTCAAAGTGTTATAAAATGCCGATATTGATTGATGCAAACGTATTTATAAAAAATTCACTTAAAACTAAAATTTCTTAAAAAAATCTCAAATTTAATGCGATGCATGAGCTTGGTGATCTTTGCAGATTTAAGCAATATTGGAACGAATAAATGATAAAGCGCCAATCGCACCTCTTCATCTAAATTTCCCAATTTTTAGCGTTTCTTTTTTTCCAATAATTTTAAATTACTGATATTTGCAACAATTTTTAATTGTGTATTTGATTTATTCGCACTTAAAGTGACTTCACGGAGCACCAGTGTTCGGATTGAGAACCATGGCCAAAGTAACGTCTGCACGGCTTCAAAACCAGCAAAACTAGAAAGTTGTTACTTTTGTCTAGTGTTGTGGATTTGGCATGATACTGATTGTTTTTTGGTTTGCAGGCGATGCAAAACGGTCCGATTTTGAGTCGTGTGGCCATGCCACATCTAAACGCACGCGTCCCAGGTCCTCACGGTGTTCATCCGCTGGGGACGCGGATGCAACCTCCCGGAATGATGCAGCTGGCAAGCGGCGTCGGTCAGGGAATGCCTGCTAATACTCCATATTCATATCCAAACGCCGGACCTCAAGGTAGTTTTATTTGTCCGTTTGTACGTTTTCTATATTATGTCGTTTTTTTTCTGTTTAATGTAGGAGTGGCGACGCCGCAGCCACACGCAAACAAATTGGGACTTGCTCAGGCGCGATTCGGCGGTCCTGCGGGTCCTTTGGGACCAGCAGGCGGCGGCGAAGGCGGCATGGCACCCACTCAACTGCCGGCACCCTCGCCCGCCCAGCCACAGTCGGGGGCGCCTTCTGGAACCCAACCCGGGCCTCAGACGGCCACCCAAAATCAAGGAACAGGTCCGCCGCCTTCCTCAACGGGTAAGCGATCTTTTTATGCCGCAGCATGTCTCTCTCACTATTAGTCGACTTTTCACATTTCCCTTCAACTTTGCGCGACTTTCTTGTTCTGTGTAGTGCATGCCCTGTCTTACACCCCCTTCATATTACGTTGTCTAGCAGACCCAGAGAAGCGCAAGCTGATCCAGCAGCAGTTGGTGTTGTTGCTGCACGCGCACAAATGCCAGCGCAGAGAATCGCAGGCCAACGGCGAGGTCTGGCAGTGCAATTTGCCGCACTGCAAGACGATGAAGAACGTTTTGAATCACATGACCACCTGCAATGCGGGCAAGAGCTGCTCGGTGGCGCACTGTAGTTCCTCGAGGCAGATCATCAGCCACTGGAAGCACTGCACGAAAATGGACTGCCCGGTCTGCTTGCCCCTGAAGCAGGCCGACAAGAATCGAAACAATAACCCTAACGGTGAGTTGATCGGCGAGGCGAAGCGGGCGTGGTGTAGACGATGCCGTTTTGGTTTTGCAGCTGCCGCGAACCCGCCTCAGAGCACTCAGTCAATAAATCCCTCGGCGACGGACATGAGGAGGGCGTACGACGCTTTGGGAATTCAGTGCCCGACGACGGGAGCCGGGCCCACCCCCGCGGGATTAATCCCTAACGCGCCCCAGCAGCGACCTTGCATCAGACTGCCGCTGGCTGGTGGGCCTAATCTGCCGGCCGGCCTCGGAGTGCGAGCAATGGCCCCGGCTTCTGCCCAACAAGCCGCCCCCAACGTCAGCCTCCCGTTGACGAACGACTCGGCCGCCAATAGCAACCAAAGTGTCGGTCAGACTCCGACCAACATGCAGCAGAGCGTCTCCAACGTCATCTTCGGTTTGACGAACGACGTCGGCGGACCAGGTCTCGTCGGACCCGGAGGTTTGCAGGCAGGCCAAGTGACGGCCTCGCCAGTTCAAGGGACCAAAGAATGGCACCAGTCGGTCACTCCAGATCTCAGAAACCACCTGGTGCACAAACTAGTACAAGCGATTTTCCCCACTCCCGATCCTCAGGCGATGCTCGACAAGCGAATGCATAATCTGGTGGCGTACGCGCGCAAAGTCGAAGGCGACATGTACGAAATGGCCAACTCGCGGTCCGAGTACTACCATCTGCTCGCCGAAAAAATCTACAAGATACAGAAGGAGCTGGAGGAGAAGCGGCAGAAACGGAAAGAGCAGCAGCTGCAGCAGATTCACATTCACGTCCAGACGCCGCAGACGCGACCCACGCTCCAAGGCGCGGTGCCCGGCGTCGTGACCAGGCCCCCGGGTGTGCCGGGAGGGCTGTCCCAGCAGCAGCCCGGCCTGCGCAGCGGTTCGCCGGCGCTCGGCGGCATAGGGTCGCTGAGCCAGGCCGGCGGAAGGCTATTCCAGGTGCAGGCCAACGCCCAACAGGGCGGCCAGCAGCCGAACGTCGTCGGGCTTCCGGGACCGAGTCCCACCGCCTCGAACAATCCCGGCCTGTCGCCGTTCGGGCAGCCGCTGTCCCAGGGCGCGGCCTCCACCTCCGGGAATCAGTTCGTCGCGACGAACGGTTCGGTCAGTCTGCCGCAAACGTCGCCGGCCAGCGCGGCCCAACAAAGTCAATTCAACGAAATCATGCAGAAACGACTTGCACTGTCTCCAGTGTGCAATCTGCCGTCGACGCTGACGCCGCAGAACCCGTCGCAAGTCAACAACATGGTGAACTCCTCTCGAATATCGGCGACGCCCAATTCCGATTCGGTGACGACGCCGCACGCGGCCGGCCCCAAGTCGGTCAGCTCGTCGAGGGGAGCGTCACCGGCGCCCGCCACTCCGATTCAATCCTCGCCGGCTACGGCTGCCAGTTTGGGTAAGTATATTTCGCCGGTGATTTCAACCTGCAATTGCACGAATCGGTCTCTGGCCGTTCCCAAAATTGAAGATTTGAGTCGAGCGATCTATCAGAAAATTTTGCAAGCGTTGCATAAGTTGGACGTTGAAAGAAAACTTGTGGGAACTGTGTGGGTTTTTTGGTGGTAGTCCAATTAGAATTATTACTAATTTGGATCGCTTCCTAATTTATCGGAAATGTTTCGCTATTTTCAATATAAATATCTTAGTAGGTCTTTGTTGATCTAAATCCAATCATTTCAGTGCCATTTAACATTTTGTAAAAAAATGAGTTTCTGGACTTACAAGTTTTCTTTGACAAAAATATTGTCAGTGTCCGATCATACGAACGTGAACTTTTTTCTAGTGTAATGTTCGTAACAAATCCATTTTTGTTATTTTTGTTTATTCTAATTTTTTAGTACTTCTAGTACAGGGTGACTGACCAAAAACGTTTAGTACTGTACTGTATCCGTCTCATTTATTATCGGATTTGAAAGTGTTATATTGGATGAAATCGTTTCAAAAATGCCATGAACTAATTTGCAATTTTTTTTTGCCTCTAATTATTGACATACGAGGTTTGTTCAAAAAAAAAGGTGACTTTATTTTTCTCGAAAAATATTTATTTATTCATCAATATCTATTTTGTCCCCTTCAAAGTAATCCCCCTCAGATATAATACACTTATGCCAGCGCTTTTTCCAATCCTCGAAGCACTTCTGATATGCACTTTTTTGGTATGGCCTTAAGCTCTTCCAGCGATGCGGTTTTTATTTCCTCAATCGTGGCAAAACGCCGTCCTGTCATGGGTCTTTTCAGTTTTGGGAACAGGAAAAAGTCGCAGGGGGCCAAGTCCCGTGAATACGGTGGCTGAGGCGTGATTACGGTGTTGTTTTTGTCCAAGAAATTACGAACAAGCAACGATGGCTGAGCAGGTGCATTATCGTGATGCAAAAGCCATGAATTGTTTTGCCACAAATTCGGGCGTTTTCTTCGTATTGCTTCTCGCAAACTTGAAGATAATATTCTTTATTGACCGTACGACCTTTTGGCAAGAACTAATGATGCACCACACTATTGTAATTGAAGAAAACAATGAGCAAAACCTTCACATTTGACCGAACTTGGCGATTCTTTGATCCATTTTTTCGATTGTAAAAAATCGCTAAACACACCAAAACACGACTAACATTTATATCTGGCAAAAACAAACTACAAATCAAAAATGGCTGATCATGTCTACTACATATGTTGGGAGACTGTGTACCAACATAACAAACAAAAAAAATCTAGAATCTAATATACGTGGCCCGTGAAATTTGAAAAGTCACCTTTTTTTTTTGAACAAACCTCGTATGAGTCAACTTTTTTTTTCAAATTGCAGTGTATATTTTTTTTTCTCGTTTTCATAAAGAATTTTCTTCCAAATACGCAAGCACCAAGAATAAACCAAAAACGTACTTTAATTGGGAATAAAAATAAAAATTCGTAAATCAAGTGGAAAAAATCTATCCTTAACGCTCGAAAAAGCTTGTTTTGTCAGACACCTTCTGGAAACGCTCATTGTTGCCTCCGGTGAAGAATTTGTGGATATTTCCTGCCCTGATGATTTTGAGCATCTAGGATAGAATTTTTAATATTTGTTTTGATCACTTGATTGTCGATTTATTTATTTTTTCTCTCCAATTAAAGTACGTTTTTCGTGTTTTCTTTGATGTTTGGATATTCAGTAGAAAATTCTCTATAAAAACAATTAAAAATATAGTGAGTGTTAAAAAAACCGGAAGCTCAGAAAAGGCTTGGAAGCTAGCTCTTGTTTTATTTTTTCCAATGTAGACGTTTGTAACGTCAAATTATGACATTTGACAAGTCATTCAAAATTTTTCTCAAATAATGTGTAAACCGAGACCAAGAGATGGGATTTATCGAAGAAGGTACAACAGGTACCTAATGCGTTGTGTCCGATTCAATTTCAAACTTCTCTAACTCAAGGTCGAAATTTTCCCACACTCTTTCGAACGTCAAAGTTATTCCATGGCCCACGCAGCCTTCGTTTTTTTACCCTCGTTTAATGACTGTAAATTGAAAAAAACTTGAATGCCATCTGCCAAAATCTGAAGGCAAAAAAAATAACAGTTCATTTCAAGTGTTTTTGAGTTATTTGATGTAATATTTATCTAAATCGAATGACAAATAAGCAAGATACAGCACCAAACATTTTTTGTCAGTCAGCTGTATATAAGACGTCGTTCAGGCCTTTAATGCCTACGGTCTCACGGGTTTGTTTCTTCTTTCGGTTTTTTGGATTTCTCTTTCCAGTTTGATATATTTCTCTATCTTCATTGTCTTCTTGCCCTTTGGTCTTCTTCAAGCATTTTTTTTAACTGTTCTTTTTCGTCTATTGTCTCCAAGTGTTTCAGACATTGTCCCTTTGATATTATTACTGCGTCTGTTGTGGGTTGGTTGAACAAATCATATATTTTTTTTTCCCAGCCATAATTAGTTTTCTTTCCTCTGCAGGATTTTCCTTTTCTATATTCGTATTTTTGCTTTTTTCTTTTTTGTCATTGTCCATGTTTCACTCTCGTAGAGAAGAGTGGACCGTATCACTCTTTAGATGGAGAATTTTTGGGCAATATTAAATTTATAATAATTGGATACCTTATGTTTTGTTACGGTATTATTTTAGTTTGTAAATAAAAAATTCAATAGCTTTGTAAACTATGGCACTTGGATTAATTTTGTTTAGAAAGCGAACTTATTTCTTTATAAAAAATTGAAATACACCATTCAATTCAGAAAAAGGTTTAAAAACATTCTATCAAAGCACAAAGTCAAATTTTTATAAAACACAATTATTTCTCATCAAAAATTCTACAACATGAAGTTGAAATATAACCACAAAAAATTACTCTGTCTAGCAGTATAAAAAAATATGAGTTGTTATTTGAACTTGTCACAAACGTAATTGCAAAAATAAAATCGAAAATAAAGCTGTTTTGCAGTATTTAGAGAACTGTTTTATTTAGTTTTTGAATTAGTGTAATCGGATTATTATTAACAGTTGCAGAGTTGCAGCGTCGTCCTGTTTTTTTATAAGACAGACATATATCGGTTTCTGTTTCTTTTACGGTTATTTTATCGTTCTTGGGTTTCGACTTTTGGGTTATGTACAGGTTATCATTCTGTTTCATTTTCAGTTGTATACATTCTGTTTCGTTTCGTTTATTTTTAATCCCATTTCTGATGCGTTCTCTGTTATGTTGTTATTCTGTTGAGTTCTTCAGTAGTACTTATGATAAATTATAATAGTCTGCAAGGAAAATGAAATAACTAGAAAAGCATGTTTACAGTGCTCGTGTATGTGCCATTGAAAAATATTACTTTACCACTCAATTGGGTACGAGTATTAAAGAAAAATCACCATTTAATTAGTTTATTTGCAAGAACATTTCAATGATTTAATAAACTACTATTTATGACTAATCTTAAAAATGCACGAATATTACTGAAAATTTTAATCCGTGTTTAGGTAAAGGAATGAGCAGTGCAGAACGAGCAGCACAAAACGCTCCTCGTCAATCGTCGATGTCGTCGCAGATGGCGGCCATAAACGCTGCCCACGATCGAGACGAAGATTCGCCTTCGCCACCGCCCAACAGCATCAAGGGCAAACTCGATCAGATGAAGGAGGAGAACTCGATGGATGTCAAACCCAAGCAGGAAATCGACGATGAGCACTCCTCGAGCGAAGGCGGCAAGAACATGAAGACGGAAATGAAAATGGAAATCAAAACGGAGATCAAGAGCGAGCCGATGGACGAGTGCGAGACGAAAATCAAAGAAGAAATGCATTTGAAGGAGGATATGCCCGACAGCTCCATGGACGTCAAGCCGTCGATATCGGACGGCGCGCTAGTGCCGATGGGCGGCTGTAACATGGACAAGAAGCAACGAAAATGTAGTAAGTCATTTGTAGTGTTTGGCCCAACTTCTTGTAACCGGACGCTTTTCAGTATTTAAAATTGACGAACTTCGCCAGAAGTTGATGCCTACGTTGGAAAAGTTATACAGACACGATCCAGAGAGTCTGCCCTTTCGACAGCCCGTCGATCCGCACACGTTGGGAATACCCGATTATTTTGATATCATCAAAAGGCCCATGGATTTGTCCACCATAAAGAAGAAGCTGGACATTGGGCAATACGCCGATCCTTGGGAATATGTGGACGATGTGTGGTTGATGTTTGACAACGCATGGTTGTATAACCGCAAGACGAGTCGAGTGTATCGCTGTTGCACAAAAGTAAGCCCCAAACGGCGATTCGGTCCCCGATCGGTTTCTAATCGTTTTGGATTTGCAGTTGTCGGAAGTGTTTGAGATGGAGATCGATCCTGTGATGCAGTCGATGGGTTATTGCTGCGGCCGCAAGTACACCTTCAATCCGCAGGTGCTGTGCTGTTATGGAAAACAACTTTGCACCATTCCTAGAGACGCCAAATACTACAGCTACCAAAATAGGTAAGTCGTCCACTTGTTAATAAAACAGTACGAGCGGTAGGACAGCTAGAGATGGATTTTGCCCCGTTCCACTAACACGCATACGGACTACTCCCTGCACTCATTAACGCTTCTAACACGTGGTTCGTTTCTTTTTTTTTCCCGTTTCCTTCCACTCCACCCGGCTTGGTGTTGTGTGATTGCGTGTCTGTGTGTGCGCAAAAGTCTAAAAGCGTATGGACTCGGCTCCGACAGATACACCTTCTGCCAGAAGTGCTTCAACGACATCCAAGGCGACACAGTTACGCTCGGTGACGACCCGACGCAGGCGCAGACGTAAGTTTTCTCCGCCTTGTTCCTCTTTCTGGTCGCTAACGGTCGCATTCGCAGGGACATCAAAAAGGACCAGTTCAAGGAGATGAAGAACGACCACCTGGAGATGGAGACGTTTGTGCACTGCGCTGAATGCGGCAGGAAGCTGCACCAGATCTGCGTCCTCCACAACGAAAACATTTGGACGCAGGGCTTCACCTGCGACGAGTGTCTGAAGAAGAAGGGACAGAAGCGACGCGACAACAAGTTCAACGCGAAGCGACTCCCGGTGACCAAGCTGGGTGTTTACATTGAGAGTCGGGTGAACAACTTTTTGAAGAAGAAAGAGGCGGGCGCCGGCGAAGTGCACATTCGGGTCGTGTCCAGCTCCGAGAAGACGGTCGAAGTGAAGCCGGGGATGCGGTGCAAGTTCGTAGAGACCGGCGAGCTGTCGGCGGAGTTTCCCTACAGGGCGAAAGCTCTGTTCGCTTTCGAGGAGATCGACGGCGTCGACGTTTGCTTCTTTGGTATGCACGTGCAGGAGTACGGCTCCGAGTGTCCGCCGCCGAACACGAGACGCGTCTACATCGCCTATCTCGATTCGGTGCACTTTTTCAAGCCGCGACAGTGCAGAACCGCCGTCTACCACGAAATTCTGTTGGGATACATGGACTACGTGAAGCAGTTGGGGTACACGATGGCCCACATATGGGCGTGTCCGCCGTCGGAAGGCGACGACTACATCTTCCACTGTCATCCGCTTGAACAAAAAATACCCAAACCTAAGAGGCTGCAAGAGTGGTACAAGAAGATGCTCGACAAGGGCATCATAGAAAGGATAGTCGTCGACTACAAGGACATTCTGAAGCAAGCCATGGAGGATAACCTGAGATCGGCGGCGGACCTGCCGTACTTCGAGGGCGACTTCTGGCCCAACGTTTTAGAAGAGAGCATCAAGGAACTCGACCAGGAGGAGGAAGAGAAGCGAAAACAAGCAGAGGCGGCCGAAGCTGCCGCAAATGCCGTAAGTTTGGCGTTCGCTCCAATAAAAAGGGCGATTATTTAATTCGTCTCGTTCGCTTTCAGATATTTTCGCTAACGGAGGAATGCGAGGCCGGGCCCGACGGTAAGAAGAAGGGCCAAAAGAAGGCGAAGAAGAACAATAAATCCAAGGCGAATCAAAGAAAAAATAGCAAAAAATCAAACACCCCTCAGACGGGAAACGATTTGTCGGCGAAGATCTTTGCCACCATGGATAAGCACAAGGAGGTGTTTTTTGTGATAAGGCTGCACTCGGTCCAGTCTGCGGCCAGCTTGGGGGTGAGTAAACCGCATTACTCGTCTGACTTTTTTGTCTTCCAATTCCATATCGTTTTTACATAATTAAACGTCACAGTTTCGCTTTCTAGTTAGTGGCTTCGTATTAGTCATTGAACAGTTAATGTTTTAAAACAAATTTATGTGATGCAATACCCTAGTGTTAATTTTTGTGCGATAATTATCCTTGATTTTTTAAGGTTTATTACGTGTAATAAACATGTTTACATTAGCGCTTTGTCAAGCTGCAGTAGAAATATTTGCGTTTTCTGTTGAGGCAGTAAACTAAAACTCGACATTTTACATTATTTTATTTTGAATTTTAATAAATTTCTATCGTCAAGTTTGATGTGGGTAAAAACAGCAATACGTGAATTACATTATTCTCGGATTTATGCTGCCTATTTGCGTTTAATTTTTCTTTAGTTTTATTTCTAAGGGCGTGCACAATTAGGATATGGAGTCACTATGCAATTTGTTCGAGTGAAGGGAATTGAGTTTGAGATATTCAAATTTAATTTTTTTATCGAGAAAACAAGGTACATTTGGTGTCTTTTGAAACAAATTCCGTCTACAGGCGTCGGTTTAGGCTCGTTTGAGTAATTTTTTGATTGGCAGTTCCTGTCAAAAATCATGCCAATGTCAAAAGCTTACACTGTAAAAAATAAAACAAGCTAGTTTCCATTGTCTACTCTCATAGTTTTGATAACTGTGCTGCGGGTAATAAGAATTGTTGCTTTTTTCCCTTTTTTTGTGTATTTAGTAAATTACGTTTAATTGAATTTGGCTGGTTGTAAGGCATTTTAAACCGAGACATATTTTTATGTTTACAGATGACTTTCACCATCAAGTTCTTGATTTTCAAGATTTTAAAAATACAGTCCATAATGCTAACTCTTTAAAAGTCGGTGTAAAGATTAATACAACAATTTTTTTTTAATGGGAAGATAAAACATCTTAATTCAAATTGAACAAAAATTTTCCCTTGCCATATTAAAATGAGATTGTTGGAATAAGATGTAACATGAAATAAAGATTTTAGTTACAAATGTGATTATGAGGGAGAAGAAACTGAACTGATGTTTATGACCACGAAATACGTTAAAGCTGGGCTGAAATTACCGAATTGCAGAACTGACTGTCGCGGCGTCTGCAGAGCGCAAAAAAGTTAATAAATACCTTAAAAATAATACCAACAACAGACGTAATTTTTAGAAGAACCTTCCAGTTTCAAGACAAGCAGTTGGCAAACTAGAATATTGAAAATTCGTTTCAGAATGTTGCGTTGGACTTGAGTTGCTTATTTCAACTTTATTAATATTTTTTGTAATTTTTACAGCTGTTTTCAGTTTTATTACATTTGAAAACGAGTCATCTTTAATATCTTAGGAACCGTTCCAAATTTTAATACGCGGTAAATTGTTAATTGTCAAGTCTAAGGGGGACACATTTTAAACACAAATGTGTGATCCTAAAAGACACCATATCAGCGATAACCGCCCAACTTTTGGAATTCAAATTGTACCCTTATTTTATTTTGCCATTTTTTGAAAGATAATGTCTTTCTCAATCCAATCATATTTAGAAACTGTATGTAACCTTTTGAACGTGGTTGGATTTAGGAGAAAGGTATCTTTCAGAAAATTGCTAAATAAAATAAGGGTGCAATTTGAATTCCAAAAGTTGGGGTGGCTAACGTTGAGAGGGTATCTTTTAGGATCACACATTTGGGGTGAAAATTTGTCCCCCTTGTGATATAACTAGGTCAATTTACTTCAAATTAAAATCTGGAGCGGTTCCTGAGATACAGTATGTCTAATAATAAATGTATTTGTATTGTATTCTCTGATATTTTTGTTGAACCATAAAAATCGAACCACTTAGGACATACCAAAAACGGAAGTGATTTTTTTTTGGAATAGTTCGGGAACATTTTTTTGGTACAATTGGGAAAAATGTAGGAGTAATTCTCAATACTTCTTTTACAATAAAAATATTTGCCAAACATAAATACAACTTTATTTGAAATAATGCACATTAGGAAAAATATTGAAAATAAATTACAAATCGCGAATGCGGGAGATCAACACATAAAATCTTCATTTGCACAAAATATTACTTTTTGTAGTTACTACCGGGTAATGATTAAATGATTGACTTCAATTTAGATAATTGGCAACAGTGAGGAATTGGTACCCGATTAACTGTCGTCGTGATTTATGTCTATTCACTTTTCAGGTTAGAATATTGTTGTCAAAAAGTGTAACTTGCCGAATAATAAATAACGGAGAAAATGGTTACAGCGAGTGATCGAAAAGATCTTCCAGTTGTAAAAACCATTTTGAAGCAATTCTGATATGGGCAATTTTTAAATTTGACGTTTATTTGACAATTTCAAATTTGAAATTCAGTGTACCAATGGAAGAGTTAAAATATATTGCCAACCTAAAACAAAAAATGTCAATCATTTACGGTCACCCGGTACTTCTATCCCACTGACCTCTATATAAGATGGATAAGCACAACATTGGGATGCGCCAGAAATTTTTGTGACCATTACCGTGCCCTCCAAAATGGAGTCGGAACCTGATACGCATGCGCATTTGATCAATTTTGAAGTAGTGCAGGTGTTTGCCGTTACGTGTGCAGCAGTCGCATGGCTCTTTTATAGTATTTTTTCAGGAATCTGTAATGTTGGACGGAATTTTACAGGAATTTATAACTTTGAACGCCGTGTGTATTGAGTATTTGGACGTATTTTTAGATTTTACTGTTTTATTAGGGCCTTTTCGAGGTGTAAGTGGACAGTTTTCAATTTTCTTCAGTTTTAAAGGTTTAATTTTTTTGAATAGTCCCATAACGGTTTCATACAGCTTCAGCCATAGACAAGAGAGAGAATAGATGGTCCACTCTCCCTATTCTTTCTAAAGATTATTTATAGTGTCATCTGTTGGGATCTTTTAAAAGTTTCGTTCAAACACCCGTATGAGTACAGAAACCTGTACAGCTTAAAGCGCGCAATTTAATATTTTCGTTCTTTTTAATTTTTAATTGATTAATTTAAAACAATCTACATTTAAAACTGCTTTATTTATAAATTCACCAAAATAGAATTACATTTGCTTAACATAGAACATACAAACAAAAACGGAAGGTCAAGATGTCCCGTTATAACATTATTGCACGTTATTTCATTGCATACATTAATACTGTTATAATAAAATTATAATTATAATACAAAATAACAAAATAAAATATATACACAACCTACTATGCCTTCGAACGAACACAACACCGTTTCACTTTTTTAAATGAAATAATTGTCCGAAATAAATTAAACACTAAACCACAGCACTAAAATAAAAAACACTATTTATTAGTTATAAAACTATATTATTAAAATATAAACAAATCAAACACCCGAACAAAAGACAAGTCAAATTAGACGCTGCCAGTTCACAACGCTAACTCGAATGGTAAGAGATAAAACGAAGTCATAACAAAACCAGGTAAAAATGCCGTATTCGAATCCTCCAAACGATTGTGGGTGCGATAGTCAGTTTTCTGCAGTCAGCAATCATAGATTATAGGGAATTTGGGTTGGTTGCAAATTAAGGTTGGCCACACTGCGTGAACTAGCAGCTCTTGGTGTCATCTGTTGGGATCTCCTGTAAGCTTATTTTATTTAGAAAGATAGCATAGAGTCACTGACCTGTATATAGAAATGGATGAGCAATCGTGTAAGTGAAAAGTGAGGCAAATTGAATCTGCGTCGGAACCTAATGAGTTTGCGCACTAAAGTTTTACACAGGCGGTTGCTTAAATTTAACAAGATGGCTGAAGCCGTATGAAACCGTTATGGAACTATTAAAAAAAATTAAACCGTTAAAACTGAAGAAAATTGATAACTGTCCACTTACACCTCGAAAAGGCTCTAATAAAACAGTAAAATCTAAAAATACGCCCAAATACTCAAAACACACGGCGTTCAAAATTATAAATTCCTGTAAAATTCCGTCGAACATTACAGATTCCTGAAAAAATACAATAAAAAAGCCATGCGACTGCTGCACACGTAACGGCAAACACCTGCACTACTTCAAAATTGATCAAATGCGCATGTTTCTCAGGTTCCGACTCCATTTTGGAGGGCACGGTAATGGTCACAAAAATTTCTGGCGCATCCCAATGTTGTGCTTATCCATCTTATATAGAGGTCAGTGCATAGAGTGCGCACCCCATGGCTTCAGCCATCTTGTTTAATTTAAGCAATCGCCTTTCTAAAACTTTAGAGCGCAAACTCATTAGGTTCCGACGCAGATTCAATTTGCCTCACTTCACTTACACGATTGCTCATCCATTTCTATATACAGGTCAGTGTTCTATCCTTAACGTGGCAGTATTTGGCTAAAAAATATGCTTCAAATAATGAAGTTTTTTGTAAATACGCAAGTGCGCATCTGCTGGAAGGTCTTTGCAGTTTCGTAATCAATTTTTTGTGATAGTGATGTTTGGATACTTTACAAGAACTCATTGTGTTGATTTGCCAGTAAAACCAGAGTATATGTAGAATAGTAGTTTCACTCGCTGTCGGCATCTTTGATTTGAGGTAAAACCATTCCGCCATGTTGGCTGGTGAGAAACCAGGGTCGGACTAAACAAAATATCATTCAAAATATCAAATTGCATTAGAACAAAAGTTACAATGCGCCCAAAATGATCTTACTAATTAACTTGCAGACATATTTTCAATTAATTATAGTTGTGCAGTATTTAGCGAGCACATAAGTGGGTTATTATTCTGAATTCTCATCGTAGTCGAAATTTGTGCTGAACTGTACTTGAGTCCAACTCTGATATCTGCAGCTCCGAATGTACAGAATCACCAGACTTCATGTCAATTGAATGCGCAGAACGATCTGACCGTTTTGCTTCTTACCAGCGGAGTGAAACTACTATTCTACATATACTCTGGTAAAACGTGGCCGATTTAGAATTTTTTTTATTGGCGGAATTGTACAATTTAATGAATCTTGCAGCCAATCCAAGATCCCGATCCTTTCATCAACTGCGACCTGATGGACGGACGTGACGCCTTCCTGACGCTCGCCCGCGAGAAACATTACGAATTCTCGTCGCTGCGTCGCGCAAAATTCAGCACGATGTGCATGCTCTACGAGCTACACAACCAGGGCCAGGACAAGTTCGTGTACACCTGCAACCACTGCAAGGGTCACGTGGAGACGCGCTACCACTGCACCGTATGCGACGACTTCGATCTTTGCATACAGTGCTACGAGAAAGAAGGTCATCCGCACAAGATGGATAGGCTCGGCTTCGACCTGGACGACGGATCGTCGCCGAGCGACCCGAAACAGGCGAATCCGCAGGAGGCGCGCAAACTTTCGATCCAGCGCTGCATCCACTCGCTGGTGCACGCGTGCCAGTGTCGGGACGCCAACTGTCGCCTCACCAGCTGCCAGAAGATGAAGCGCGTAGTCACCCACACGAAGATGTGCAAGCGAAAAACGAACGGAGGCTGTCCGATATGCAAGCAGCTGATCGCGCTGTGCTGCTACCACGCGAAGCACTGTCAGGAGACCAAGTGTCCGGTGCCGTTCTGCTCCAACATCAAGCACAAGCTCAAGCAGCAGCAGCTGCAGCAGCGACTACAGCAGGCGCAGCTGCTGCGCCGGAGGATGGCCGTGATGAACACGCGGACCTTACCGCAGGGAAACACCATGGCGGGAGCGAACAGTGTTGGACTGGCGTCTGGGGTGCAGTCGGTGGTGCCGGGCGCCGTCAGTCCGGCGAACTCGATGAACTCGGCCGGATTGACGAACAGCGCGATAGGTATTCAGTCCCCGCACCAGCCCGGAATCGGTCTGAAGCCGGGGACGCAGACGCCGCCCGCGAACGTTCTGCAGGTGGTCAAGCAGGTGCAGGAGGAGGCGGCGCGTCAACAAGCGCCGCACGTCGGATACGGGAAAGTGGCGCCCGGCGGAGGCGTCCCCGGGCAGAACATGCCACCGCCGCAGCTCAGGATGGGCGGACACATGGGTGCCGATCAAGGTAGGATATGATTGGGACAATGTCGGGCGCGTTTGCGTATTAGTTTTTTGTAGCCAGACGGAATCGTTTGGGTCCACGGCTGTCTACAAAACGGTACCGTTAAAAAGCGGGCGAAATTTGACCCCAAGTGACGTCATAAAACATTGGAGTAAATTGTAAATTGTATTGTAAACGACTCACTGTCGATTTCCGGTACTACGCAGATTTTGCATTAAATAGTGCTTCATGAGTTCTAACAAAGTCAACCAAAATGTCGTCTTGTTCACTGGACCGATTGTTTTGCCTTGCCATTTCCGAATTTTTTTTTTCAATTTGTATTTTCTGCAATTCCTCTAAACAACACAAAATTCAAACTTTTTTTGTCACACGAGAACTTGTATCAAATTTTGTATGTAAAATCGTGGACAGTCGAGAATAACACTCGTGTCATGCAAATACCGACTCTATGAGACATGGCCATTGAGTCGGTATTTGCCGGCATTTTAGCCGGCGTGTGTGATGCAAATACCAACTCAATGACAATATTTCATAGAGTCGGTATTTGCATGACACGGGTGTTATTCTTGACTGTCCACAAGTGTACTACAGCCACAGAATGATAATAACACTACGTTACAAATGAAAAAAAAATTAAGTACCCTCTTCAAATTTTCTTGTTTATTTATTTATACTTATCGCTCAATAATAATATATCCCGTTTTTTGTTCTAACACGTACTATTTTTTAGGTACGGTTATTAGTAAAAAACCAGTAAAGTAACATCTAGTATTTATATATTTTTTAATTTTATTAAATGTTATTCAAGAGACCGACGACAAAAATTCTTATTAATATATTTGCAAACATTAAAACACAAAATATAAGATTGAAAACATATATTGTACAACCGTGGACAGTCAAGAATAACACTTTAGCCGGCGGGTGTGATGCAAATACCGACTCAATGACAGTATCTCATAGAGTCGGTATTTACATGACACGGGTGTTATTCTTGACTGTCCAGGGCTGTACTCAAAACACGACAAAAATTTTAACTTTTCCTTTTATGTTGGGAAGTATCTACTCGCTTCAAACGCCAGTAGTGATCGCCTAACATAGCTGCATCCCAACGACCTTGATACCGTTCCTCAAGTCTTTTTACATCTTGGTGAAACCTCTCTTCCTGTTCATCACTCACGGCTCCAAGATTTGAAGGAAAAAAAGAGAAATGGGAATGAAGAAAATGAATTTTTAACGACGTTCGTTCTGCATCCCATATTTTTATAAGCGTGTAATAAATTGTTCACTAATTGTTCCGCATTTTCGGTTCTGTGATTACCCAAAAAGCCATTTACAACAGCTTTTAGCGATGTCCATGCGTCTAGCTCTTTATCAATTAGCTTTTGGTCGAAATTTTGGTCTTTCATTAACTGACGTATTTGTGGTCCGATAAATATACCTTTGCGTCACTTAATTTTATAAAAATTGATTTTAAATATAAAAATCCTTCACTATTTTTACTCATTGCTTTCACAAAATTCTTCATTAATCCGAGCTTTATATGTAGGAGCACTTTTTTCCCTGTGATTTTAGAATGTAGTGTCCACACAGGCAGCAAACTTGTTTGGGGAATTTTTGCACTAGTGACGGCCACTATTTTCGGTATTCATTTTGAAAAATTACACAATTACGCTCACAAATAGTTAATCACAACTCGTAAATTATTTATCAAAAAGATATTAACATGAAGTAAACATATTTCGCCAATAACTATAACTTTTATAACGTAAAATGAGGGTAGCTAAAAAAGTTCGGATACCTCAAAAACAAGACGTGGTACAAACATAAGATAACCACTGCCTACTTACTGTAACTAATAGCAATCTATTTTAGCTACCGGGTGACTGCAAATGATTGACCTAAATTTAGTTGATTGGCAACAGTGAGGAATTGATACCAGATTAACTGTCGTCGGGATTTATGTCAATTAACTTTTTAGGTTAGAATATTTTTGTCAAAAAGTGTAACTTAGAAAATAATGGCGAACGAAAAATGACAAATAGCGGAGGAAATAGTTACAGCGAGTGATCGAAAAGATCTTCCAGTTGCAAAAACCATTTTGAAAACAATTCCGATATGGGCAATTTTTTAATTTGACAACAATATGACAATTTCAAATTTGAAAATCAGTATACCCAATAGAAGAGTTAAAAAATATTGCCAACCTAACACAAAAAATGTCAATCATTTATAGTCACCCGGTATGTGTTTTTTAAGTACCGATATCGTGTCACATGGTGTAATTTATGAAAAAAAAAATTACGTCAGATTTTTTGTGACATTAAGACATATATTTTTATTAAAAGTACAAGAATCACCTACAGTTAGACAATTATTATTTATTGTTCAATTAATAATTATGATTTTCGTGAATGTTTGGCTTCTGGTAAGTCCTTTTTAAGTCTCCAGCAGTAATCGGCTAACATTCCTGGATTCCATTTCCCTTGGTAACGCTTTTCTACTAAGGAAATGTCCAGATGAAATCTCTCGCCTTGTTCGTCACTTACAGCGCCCAAGTTTTCGGGAAACAAATCCAGATGAGAGTCCAACATATATATTTTCAAGGACATGTTACACCCCAAGACTTTGTATGAAATGATAAGTTCATTAATTAAATCTTTGTAATTTTCTTCTCTGGTTTCCTAAAAAATTTTGGACGACATTAACAAAACATTTCCAGGCGGATTTTCCATGATCATTCAGTTTCTGTTCAAAATTCGTATCCTTCATTACTTCTCGTATTTGTGGACGAACAAATATTCCCTCTTTAATATTTACGTCGGTGAGTTTAGGGAATTTCTCTTTGAAATATGAAAACCCACTACCATCTTTATGCATAGCCTTTACAAAATGTTTTGAGGCCGAGCTTTATATGCCACGGCGGTAAAAGTATGTCTTCAGAATTCACTAAAGATTCATTTTTAACATTTTTTTTGTCTTGGAGTAAGTGATTCACGTTTGGGCCATGCTTTTTTTGTGTAGTGACTATTTCTCTCTACTGTCCCATTCCCAAATGAAACAGCAATATTTTGTGTAACCAAGCTGTAGTCTAAGCAAAAGAGCAATGACTTTAAAGTCTCCACAAATTTTCCAAGCGTGCACCTTGTATTTAAATTTTTCGAGAAGGAATTTCATATTCTCGTAGGTCTCTTTCATATCGGAACCATGAGCTACAGGCACTGAAGGAAAATTGTTTCCGTTATGTAGTAACAATGCTTTCAAACTAGCTTTTGAAGACTGAGTGAACAATCGCCAGTGACATGAATCATACTTCAAATTTAAGAAAATCACGTAAATGAGGTAAAAATGAATATAAAGCGGTCACAAAAAAACTAGATGCACCGGGAACAAAATAATTTTATTTGTAATGAGGGTACACCAATACAAACAAAAATCATCACGAAGTTCGTGTGACAAAAACGGTGTTTACCAGTGTAATTAAATTTTATTTTGTGTTGCTATAAAATAAGTATTTTTGTCTCCTACATACATTTTACTAGACACAAGAAATAAGCTGCTTTGGAGTGAGAAAAGCACTTTTTATTGCATTTTTTCATAGAAATTAAGCCATTTTAATTCATAATATTATTAATTTTTAGTTTTCACGATATTGTATCTGGGAGTTTTTCTTTATTATAGAAAAACATCGAGAATATTTTGTTAGAATCGATTGGGATCGAACATCTGCACTGGAGCAACATCCAAACTTCCCAAATTTCGATGCCGCATTTTTACGTAGCGGTCTACCGTCACTTGCCCTCAAAATACGTCCGCTTTTTTACGGTACCGTTTTGTGGGAAACCGGTGCTTTAAGGGATAATGTGCAAACCTTCATCCTTCAGAAATAAAATAAGAAATAGGTGGCCAAAAGTATGGAAACGTTAATTTTTGTTTGGTGTTCAAGTGATTGTCGTTATCACATTTATCAAATGAAATTAAAATTATCCCATTTGAATGATTTGCCAAGAGTTGTTTTCTCGAAAATATCAAAGAAGTGAAAACGGTAGGACAAGAGAATGAAGAGTTTATTAAGTTTTCCAGAAACAATGGAAAAACTCGTAATTTTTCAATATTTTCTGCCATTTAGCTTTTAGTACAGCTTTACATCGTATGAGCCAATTTCGCACAAATTTCTTGTGGCATCTTCGCCCAATCATCCTAAACACTTTTGAACACAAGTTTTTCATTTCTTGGCCTTCTCAAAATTTTTGGAATGGAATATATTCAGAGCTCGGGAAATATTAAAACAACTTTTTTCTTTTCTTTGCTCAAACTAACAATTTGTTGTTTCAAGTCGTCCGAGAAATATTTGCATCTAGGCATTTTCCCTCATACACTAATAATAGCGCTAACAATGATCGAGAGGCTGCTCCAAAACACGTTTCCATATTTTTGACCAGATCTAACATAAATGAATCGAGTTGAACAAAAAAGAGTATTATTTTTTGTTCAATTAAAAACAAAACCTGGGACAGATAACCGAATGAAATCCAAAAAATCACATGGTTGTTAACGTTGACATTATTTCACACCAACAATAACGACACAACTCGATTTCTTGTAGTTTAATTAAATAGCGGATTATGTTGATACAGAACCATATTTTTACTGTGCTACATCGGCATATCACTCATCTCATAAGGATACAGTTTATAGTCTCGTCATTACTAAATCTTTATGGGGCAGTCATAATTGAAAATCTAAGACATTTTGAATTGCTTCAAAAGATATAAATGAATATCATTCCTAATCATATTATGGCTAAATTATAAAACGCACAATCTTTAATTGGCTTTAGTGAATATTGTGGTATTTTGAGTTGTGTCGTTATTGCAGAGGACCATCGATTTAAAAAATAAGTTTGCATATTTAAGGCCACTACAGTAGTAGTTATTATGTATTCTTGAAATGGAATTCTTGTGGAAAAATGTTACATAAAAAAACACAAGTTTTTGTCACGCTTTCGTAGTTGCAGTGCTGAATGTACCGATTTTTTAATGAGCGACACGAGGAAATTAATGTAGATGTAAAAAAAATTGGAGCGGTTTGGAAAACGTCAGTGCTTTCAGGGGGTAACCTGCTGCCGATGACGCAATGGCAGCCGCGATATCCCGGAGGAACGGGACAGGGCCTCCGCCAGTCAGGTCCTCAGATGATCCAACAAGGACAAATGGGACAGACGCCCATGCAAGGTACTCAAGGCGCGGTTCGTCCCGGCGCTGGAACCATCCCTAATCCACCAAACGCCATGCAGAAACAGGCCCTGCAGCAGCTGATGCAGACGTTGCGGTCCCCGCAGTCTCCAGAACAACAACAGCAGATCCTCACCATTCTCAAAGCGAATCCACAACTGATGGCGGCTTTCATCAAACAGAGACAGGTGCGTATCGGACCGTCGACGTTCTTGATATTTCCCACGAGAATGTTTAACAAAATTCTCATTCCTTTGATCCTCTCTCTGTATGACAACGACGAGCTCCTCGACCGCACCCACCTCCTACCGGAACCATGTTAAGCTCCTTGAAAAAAAATGAGTCGTGACCTGACCAACCGTATTGAGCCGTAAGCAGGGTATCGTGGTATGCGCCGTTTATTTTCGAGGTTTTAAACGATTGCTCTCGTGCTGACAGGCTCAACTCCAGCAAGGAAGCGGCGCGGGAGTTGGAGGTACGCCACCCCAGCAGCTGCAGCACATCCTCACCCAACAGAACACTGGACAACACCAGAACAGGATCCCGATGCAGGGCGGAATGCTGGCCCAGAATCCCGGACAGGGTCTAAATCAGGGACCACCCCCCAATCAACCGCTCACCCCGCAACAGCAGCAGTGGTACAAGCATCAGCAGCTGTTGGCGCTCCAGCGACAGCAGCAGCAGCAGCAGCAACAACAACAGCAGCAACAACAGCAACAACAACAACAACAGCCATTCCAACAACCGTCCGCCCCGCCTTCGTACCAGCAGAGACTGCCCGCGATAAGACAGCCCCACATGAGCTACAACTCGTATTCCGATCAGCAATATCCCCCGATGCAGGGACTGAAACCGACACCGCCGCCGGTGCCGTCTCCGCAAGGAGTCATGGGGCCGCCCCAGGGCGGAATGTCGGTCCAGCAGCAGCAACAGCAGCAGCAGCTGAGGAGTCCACCGCCGATACGAAGTCCGCAGCCGAGTCCGTCGGCGCGCCCCTCGCCCAGTCCGAGGAATCAGGCGGTGGCGAGTCCTAGAGGTCCGCAGCCGTCGCCGCACGACATGGCGGCGTCCGAGATGCTCCTCGGTCAGAATCACACGGGGGCGCTGCATCCGCATCCGTCGCCCGTCGGATCGAACCAGGACGCGGGGGAAGTGTCCACGCTAACGCCCCAAGACCAACTGAGTAAGTTCGTGGAACAGCTCTAGTGGTGAGTGTTGGCGCGAGCTCTGTTCTCCGCGAGGCAACAAAACGACGGCGGCGGCGGCAACTAAGTGTAACATAGTGATTGACGATTGTATACTTATATGAGATGAAGAGACAGAGCGACGGCGGAGTGTAGCTATGTAAATACTAAACTGAACGATGGACCTATGTATTTTAAATTGTACATATGTTTAATACACTCTTGTATAATATTATAAATAATGTTAGTGAAATGTTTACCTTAACGATGTGAATGAAGAAGATACCTAAAAGTATTTGGCTTGCGAGGCTGTGTTCTTAACTTAACGGATTGTTACCTGCGGAGGTAGACTCGACATAGCTACGCACTGTTGCTATTCTTTGTTTTTATATTACGATTATGATGACTCGTGACAAGTTTATGATTATAGTGATGCTGTATAAAGTAGCAGATTTTTACCGAGACTGTAAGTGTCGTGTCGGTAGCTATTGTGATGGTGGCCGTCGGCCCCTCTTTGTTTTTATATAATATATTTATAATTTATATATCGTCTTGTTTTCATGTGTTAACATTCCACGCGTGTGGAGTGGTGCTGGCACCTGACAATCTTGACCCCGCCAGTGCAATACTTACACAACACTCCATCCTAATTTATTACTGAACATACATCAACTAGAATAATTAGTGTTAAGCATTATATAAAAGAGAAATAAACAATATTTCAAAAAAAATGTTTAAGTTTAAGAATTAAATCTTCCCGCATCTGTATTCCTGTGTGTGGGGGTAATAATCGCAACACACGCATTACTCATCGCCTTTTTATTTACTACTGCATTTCGCTCGCAAATAATTTACAGCTAGACCTTGGGGCCACACAAATAATGTAAAATGTATAAAACTTGTATCACACGTTCAGTTCCATGTTTTCGTCCGCAGGGCAGCGAAAGGGGACGACATACGGTACTCTACGTCGTCAGCAAGTTAGAAGCTGTTGACGATTATGGGGGCTACAAAACGAGAAACATTAGAGGACTTTTGCAGGGCTCAACCCCATCCGCTCCTACCCACTCGTATTATGACCACAATGGAACCGAACAGGACCAGATTGGCGAGCACCGACTCTCTGCTCTTTTTGCGGTCCTCTTCTGGGTCCCTCGACCCGAAATTACCTTCAATACGACGCATCCTTACAATTACTTTGGAGAAATGTGATTGACGAAGCTGGAAATTATAGGTTATGTGACGTCGAGGTCAATGAACTTAACCTTGTCAGATTTTTTTTTACAAGTCCCTTTTTTACAAACTGGGCACGGTTTCCAGAGCACACCGACCAATTTCTTGCGTGTGCTGGAATGTTCTATTTCAATTTATTTCGGTATTTATACAATTTTAAAAAACTTTTTTGTGATTTTTTTGTACTGGTTTTTCAGGTGCCCAATGGCCTGGTCCGGAAATTGGATTCTGTATACTACTATTGTATACATAATGGAACAAATTTGTTTGCTGAATTCCTGAAACGATTAAAAAATTTTGCCAAGGTTATAATTTACATAAAGTAAGTTGGCAGCAGTGTACAAGAGTTTTGGCTCCCTCTATGAGCGACAAGTGGTAGTTGTTTTAAGGTGATATTGAAAAAAAATGTATTTCATATGTTTGTGTAATTTCTAATAATACAAACCGATCAAGTTCAAAAAGGATGGACAAAACGAAGCAAAATAATGGACCACAAAAAAGTAAATATCCAAAAGTAATGGCATGGATATCAACTTGAGGTTATGTCATTTTAGAGGAGGTGTCAAAGAAGGACCGCCGAGCCCCCAAAATCCAAGAAAGAAACAAGCAACAGCCCCCAACTTCCAAAACGCAGGCCCCCGCTTGTGACGCAGCAAAAAACGTCCAAAAACAACTGGAACCGCCCGCTTCAACTCAATTATCCGAAAAAGAACAGCGACGGCTCGAATGGCAAAAGAAACTGGTTGAACAAAAGTCAGAGAGTGATAAGAACGAGAATGTCAGTAAAGCGGAACTGCGTGCCAAGCGGCGTGAACAGCAAGAAGCACAGCGATCTGCTAAAGTCAGCACAAAACCTGAACCCAAACTGTCACCTAAATCCGAGGTGAAAGTGGCGCCAAAAAAAGTGGAGAAGAAAAAACCTGCCGATACTAATCGTTTGCAAATTGTCAGCCACTTGTACTCTGACACCAAGTTCGGGAATACAATTGTTAACTACAAAAATGTTCACCCGGCATTTGTCAGGTTGGGTGTGCAGTATTCGACTAACAAGATTTTGGGGTCGAACGCGCGTTGTCGGGCCCTGCTAGCGGCTTTTAAGTGTCTTATTCACGATTTACAAACTCCCCCGAAGCAGGAGTTTTGCCGTTACTTGCAAACAATCCTCGAGCCGTGCGAACAGCACCTGCAGAATTGTCGTCCCTTTGCCGTGACCATGACTAACGCTTTGAGGCACTTCAAAACCGAGCTTAACAAATCCGAAACCGGTTCCATGACAAAACAAGAGCTGATGGAGAAAATAGACACTTACGTTGCTGAAGAAATTATCAAAGCCGACGAAGCTATTAGTTTGAAAGTTAACGAGAAAATCAGCGATGGAGATGTTATTTTAACATATGGCTGGTGAGTTAACGTTTACTATGGCAACATGAAATTTATGTGTGCAATTTCAGCTCGTCGCTCGTTAGAAGAATTCTGAGCGACGCCCACACGCGTAGTAAGCAGTTTGAAGTAATCGTCGTTGATGGACGACCGTTTCTTGAAGGTCGCCAGATGCTTCAGCGTCTCGTCCAGCTTGGAATCAGTTGTAGTTACGTCCAAATCAACGCCATTAGCTACGTAATGAGTTTGGCAACTAAAGTATTGCTGGGGGCACATGCGCTTCTTACAAACGGCTACGTCATGTCTCGGATTGGCACCGCGCAGGTCGCTTTAGTGGCCCAGGCGTACAACAAACCCGTATTGGTTTGTTGTGAGACTTACAAGTTCAGTGAGCGGGTCCTTACTGACTCTTTTGTATACAACGAATTAGGTTTGTGTGAACTCCTAATGTGCGTTTGGTTTATTGGTAATGTTGCAGGTGATGGGAATATGTTAATCTCAACTGATACCTTGGATCAGGACAGCCCTCTTGTGAAGGCGCGCAGCGATGCCAATCTGAAAATATTAAATCTACTGTATGATGTCACGCCTCCCGATTTGATCACTGCTGTGGTTACTGAAATCGCAATTTTGCCCTGTACTAGTGCCCCAGTTGTTTTGAGAATCAAACCCTAATAAAATATTAAGTTTGTATTTAAAAAGTTAACACGTTATAACGGTAACAAGTCGGTAAGTTATAGTTTAAGAATTTGTAGATGTGAAATTATCTATTATTACCAACATCAGCATCGTTTTAATTTTATATTTTGTATATTGTCATTGATGTTGGAATATGGAATGTGTTTTTCCAGTTTTGTAAATCAATTAAACTCTAGTGAAATAGCTGCTCGAATCGAAGGTTTAATCAAATCAATTGTTTAGAGTTAGGACTGGGCTGTGTTAGGTAAAATAATTTAGCTTCATTTTAATTACCGCTTTGTTTTGCCACTGTTTAGTGCATATACAACAAAGGTTTAAATAATAGAAATTATTAAATTGACGTGAATGCACATTATTTGTGTATTGTGACAGCCAGGCATCTACAAACATGAACTATGACAATTATATATTTATAGCCGTGAAAGAAAATGAATTGAACTACTAATTAAAAAATATTCAGGATGTGTAATATGTTGTTGCAATTAAAAACTTAATGCCATTTTTTTTCAGCAGGTGGCGGTACCGGATAAGGGCCCGGAAGTGGCTAAAATATCAAAAAGTTAACACTGTAAAATATAAATGTGCAGTCCGAGAAATAAACATGACAACTTCCTTTTGTTATTTTTTCTAAATGCGATTTTTTTGTTCCATCCGACACTTTTTGTTACAATTTTTTTTGAAAAAAGTTAGTCTCAGCTGACACGTATACATTTAAAATAAAAATTGGTGTATGACTGGTTGCCTATGCTGCCTCTCAAAATGGTCCGACACCCCTTTAAATTCACGAATTTGGCGTGAAATTCACGAATTTTTGACAAAATTTGTGAATTTGAAGAGGTGGCGGACCATTTTGAGAGGCAGCATAGGCAACCAGTCATACACCAATTTTTATTTTAAATGTATACGTGTGCGCGGCGACTTTAAATTCGGAGGTTTTTTGTCTCGTTTTTTGTACGGGAGCTAATTTAAACGAGTTATATTTTGTTTTAACAATTTATTTTTACTATTTTTTCTAATCCTTGCCGTTAAGGGCACAGTCAGGCGACTAACAACAGCTATTTATTGTTTTAAAATTTGTTTAATGATTGTATCAGACGTCAGTTGTACTCTGGTAGACGATCTTAGGCTCTGTTCCTGTTCTGATCCCTCGGTGAAAATATTCCAGGCTTTCATTTGATCGAACATATTGCGGAAGTCATGCGGTTGCCATGGTTTCTGTTGTTGGTTGCCATGGAAACTACATTAAATTGTGTGTATTAATAATAAGGCAATTTGTATGCTTTAAACCTTACTTTATTCCTCTCGCACCAGTCTTGAGATTTTCATGGTCCTAAGAAATCCTTTGATGCAAATGTAGCCGTTCCTTTGTGGGCACCATCATATAATAAAGTAATTATCCCATATGTTACACACTTGCAGCTTGACTCTGTGTCTCTGCAAATCGATTTTGTTTATAAGCACCTGTTTGCACTGCCGGCATTGAAATGGACGCCTCCCTATCATGAAATTAATTTAAAATTATATGCGACAGAGTTGGCGAACTAACCTGAGTGCGTCTTACAATGCCTGTCCATGTGACATCGAATGGCGCACATGTACAGCTTTTCTTTCATATGTGTTAAAATTCTTTCCATTTGATTAAATAGTTTTGACTCCTGTTCCAATAAAATTTTCTAGAAGTTCTCCACAAAATAGGAGGGACCTGAAAGTAATTTAATGTAAAAACAATTCAAATATTTGTCTAAAAGATGCAGACCTGTGAGGAAGCTAGTGTTGTAGAGGTTCTGTCGTGGATAAATAGATCTGAATCTTGTGAACTCGTGACACTTTTCCAATTTTCTTTGAGGTGTGGTACTGGAATGAGGAAGTCGAAATTATTTGTATGAACTCACTTGCATAAGTACTAAATATAGTTATATACGATCACGACTGACAAAGTAAAAATTATTTAGAGCGTACAAAACAGAGATTAGAAGAAGGCAATGGAATCTAGTTTTTGTGTAATTTTTTAGTGTAGACTTCTGTCGTTGACATGACAGTATCACCAACTCTCAAAAATATTTACCCCTAAAGCTAAAGTCAAAAACCCCTAAAATCGCCACAATTACTTGAAAATCCACCTTAAAAACAATTTACGTTTTGTAATATTCTTTATTTATAGTAACGAGGAATTGTACTAGATCTCGCTAGGTCTACAAATAAATATGATTGTCTAGATTGGAGTTATCCAAGGGCCTAAACTTGTAAATCAAAAAGTTCCTAAAAATACCCCTAAAAATATAAAGCCTAAAAAATCCCATCCCATTTATTTACCCACGGTTCTTATGCTCATATGAGTATAAGAACCGTGTTATTTACCCCCTAAATTTGGGGGGAAAGCCCCTAAGTTGAGAACCCTGAGACATGATGACACTTGATAGGAACTGCCAATCAAAAAATTGCTCAAACGAAGTCTAAACCAATACTTGGAGGTGGAATTGGTTTAAAAAAAGACATTACATGTTTGTACGGCTGTTAGAATCATTATTGATGTATGAACAAAATTCCAAGATTGGGACAACCTCTTGTTGGTGTTTTTTAATTTTCATTGTTGGCACCAAAACGGCGGCCATTTTTTATTTGAAATTTTATAATTTTAGCACCCGTGTGCTTTAAAAATAAATACTACGATACAAAAACTTAGAATAGGCCAATTTGTATTAAAATGGGCTCAGCGGACGAAATCCTAACGTTCTATACCAGCGAAGCAAAAATTGCGGTAAAATATTAAATAATTAGATAATGAGGTTATGTGAGCTCACCATATTGTCCTGCAGGAGGAGCAAATCAAAGTCCTCAGAGCCCACGTTGCGGAGCTTCAGCAAAGCATCAAAAATAAAACGAGGGAATCCACCGACCACCCAGACCTGCAAAAACTAATAACGGAAAACACTAAACTGAAACATCGACTCAGCATCTTGAACCGAGTGAGCAACTAACAAATTGTTGCGTCGTGAGGCGTTGACGGGCTTTATTTCAGGCCATTGGGGCGGTGACTTCAACGGCGACTCCGAAGCCTCAACGAGACGCCACCCGAATGCAAAACATCCATGAAACCTTGTTGGAAACGTTCGGACAAGCGATTGCGTCAGCATGCCCCGAAATCACAGACCCTCCCGTTGTAATCACTCTCGGTAATAACCCCAAATTCGGCGATTATCAGTGCAACTCCGCCATGCAAATTGCCAACACTTGTAAGCAATTGGGCAAAAAAGTCACACCACGTGATATTGCCAACAACATTGTCGCGAATGTTAATAACAACGAGCTGATTGAGAAGCTGGAAGTAGCGGGTGCGGGTTTCATTAACATATTTATTAACAAATCGTTTGGGTTGCGCAGCTTATCCACGATATTCTCACACGGAATTCGTCCTCCTACGCAACAAAAACGGCGCGTGACTGTCGATTTTTCCTCGCCTAATATCGCTAAAGAGATGCACGTGGGTCATTTGCGTTCCACAATAATTGGCGAAAGTTTGTGTCGGTTGTTGGAGTACTTGGGGCATGATGTTTTGCGCATTAATCACGTGGGCGACTGGGGTACGCAGTTCGGAATGCTTATTGCCCACCTCCAAGACAAGTTCCCCAACTATTTAGTGGAGTCGCCCCCGATTTCCGACCTACAGAGCTTCTACAAAGAATCAAAAAAACTATTCGACGAGGACGAAGCGTTTAAAAAGCGTGCTTACGCGTGCGTGGTCAAGCTACAGTCGTTTGATCCCGACTACACCAAAGCGTGGCAGTTAATATGCGACGTCTCCCGCAGAGAGTTCCAAGAAATTTACAACCGGCTTGATATCAAACTGATCGAGCGAGGGGAGTCGTTCTATCAGACGCGAATGAACGATATTGTTAAAGAGTTAGAAGCCGGCGGTTATTTAGAAGAGGACGATGGGCGTAAAGTTATGTGGGGGGAACGTAGCGAGGGCAGCATCCCCTTTACTGTAGTCAAATCGGACGGCGGATACACCTACGACACTTCAGACCTCGCTACCATCAAACAACGAATCTGCGAAGAAAAATCCGATTGGTTGATTTATGTCACCGACGCCGGCCAAGCCACGCACTTTCAAATCCTCTTCCAGTGCGCGCGTAAAATCGGTTTGTTGACTGATAAAATCCGTGCGGATCACGTCCCGTTTGGGGTGGTCCTGGGCGAGGACAAAAAGAAGTTTAAAACGCGCTCTGGAGATACCGTTCGCTTGATTGATTTGCTGGAAGAGGGTCTAAAGCGCGCTTTGGACAAACTGAAAGAGAAGGGGCGCGATCAGGTTTTGAGTCCTGACGAACTGAAACGGGCGCAGGAGTCGGTTGCTTACGGGTGCATTAAATACGCCGATTTAAGCCACAATCGCAACCACGAGTACGTCTTCAGTTTCGATAAAATGTTGGAGGACAAAGGCAACACGGCCGTGTATTTGCTGTATGCCTACACGCGAATCAAGTCAATTGCGAGAACCGCTAGTTTTGACGATGAGAAAATAGCGGAAGTTGCCGCAAAATATCCCATTTCTTTGGACCACGACAAGGAGTGGAAGTTGGGAAAGGTGTTGCTGAGGTTCCCCGAGGAATTGGTTAAAGTAACAAAGGACTTGTGTCTGCACCACTTGTGCGAGTACGTCTACGAAGTGGCCACAACGTTCACAGAATTTTACGACTCGTGCTATTGCGTGGAGAAGGATTCTTCAGGCGACGTGGTCAAAGTGAATTACGGAAGAATTCTGCTGGCGGAAGCCACTGCTCGCGTTATGAAACAATGTTTTGATATTCTGGGCCTGAAACCCGTGTCCAGAATGTAACACTATATTTAATTGAATAAAAAAACTTTATCGTCGCCGATTCTAGAGGTTGATTATACTGGGTGATTCACGTAGACCGTTCATTAGAACATTTTCAATTTTCCGTAAAGCTAGACAGTCGAAATTTGGTGTATGATTATACGGTTATACCGGAAATTGACGTCAACTTTGTTATTTTAAATGGCAACCCCTTATTTTTATGCACTCGTTCGTTTGGGCAATCAATTCTGAATAATAAACGCCCAGGTTGTCGGCACTTATCTCTCATAGTTTTTGAAATATTTTTAATTTAATGTTAAAATTTGGAAATGCAAGGATCTTTTTAAAAATTAATATCTCTTGAACCATTTGAAGTATTGCAATAATTTTTTTTCTATCGATTAGTATAACTTTAAATAATAATTCGAGAGTACTTCTAATACATTTTAATGCTTCGGGTGGTCGTTGCGATTTTCTAAAAATTACTATAACAAAATGCCAGAAACTCGATTTTTTAAAATTGCAACACCACAATCTAACAAGGGAATTCGATGTAATAGTAAAAAATAACTCGACTTTTATAAAAGTATCATATGCCAGTTCTGCTTAGTTTTCTCGATATTTCAGATTTTCTATAAATTTTTTATTTTTTTTAGATTTTGAATAGAAAAAAAATGAAGCGCAAACAATTAAAAATACTCATTTAATTGTAGAGATAGGTAATCAAAATCAGTTTCGACTAAATGTCTTCGCTTTGCTAATGGATGGTGAAGTTTAATCCTTCATGTATGACGATAATTTAACTGGACAATATTATCTCCAGATTTTGAGGGAAATTGTATAACCATTTATTGAAAATCCACGCATTAGCCAGGGCACTTAATGCCTGGTATCAGATGGACGGAGCTCCGTCACAGCTCCTTTAAATAAAGAAGATCTTAAAATAAAAATCGTTAGGGCATTTGATAACCTTTATCCAGCTGAAATAAAAAGAGCAACTCAATCTGTAAAAAGACGTGTCGTACAATGTATAAGTGAAAATGGTGGACATGCCGAACATTGCTTTAATTACAATGTTGTACTTCAACAATAATTGATTTTTAGTATTAGTTAAAAGTTTTGTTCTACTTTCTTGTTTATACGTTTTTGTTATTAATTTACAAAATAAAGTTATAGTAAAGATAATATGATAAAAAGCATAATACTTTAGACATCCTAATTTCAATTGTTTAATTTAAATGTTTTTATTCCACAGCCTACACATATCAAAAGCTAAAGAGAAGATGCATTTTTTGCAAAATGTGGAAAAACTATCGAGAATTGGCATAACAAACCTTTATAAAGGTCGAGTTATTTTTTACTTTTACATTGAATTCCGTTATTAGATTGTGGTGTTGCAATTTGAAAAAATTGAGTTTTTGGCATTTTGTTATAGTAATTTTCAGGAAATCGCAACGCCCACCCGAAGAATTAAAATGTATTAGAAGTACTATCGAATTATTCTTTAAAGTTATACTAACCGATAGAAAAAAAAATTATTGCAATATTTCAAATGGATCAAGAGATATTAATTTTTATAAAAATCCTTGCATTTCCAAATTTTATATATTTTTTTTCTAAAACTGAGAGATAAGTTAAGACAACCTGGGCGTATCTTATTTAGAATTGATTGCCAAAACAAACGAGTGCATAAAAATAAGGGGTTGCCATTTAAAATAACAAAGTCGACGTCAATTTCCGGTATAACCGGAAGTGCCGCCATCTTGATAGTATTTTACTTTGATTCAGAATAATCGATGATAATCATACACCAAATTTCAACTGTCTAGCTTTACGGGAAATT